>CM010615.1:12682172-13282172 GCA_003430845.1 Xanthoceras sorbifolium
TGTGGTACACAAACTTTATCACTAGAACAATCACTATCAGCTAAAACAGAAGCAGAATTGGCACAAACAGTAGACAGATTAGGTGTTTTACACTGAAAATTAGAAAAGTAGACAACTGACTTGGACTGTGGAGAAAGACCATGGAATTTGTGAGACTCAATAGCTGGCATTAGAAGATGGTACAAACCATCTTTCTGAGCTCCTTGAAGAAGAATTTTCTTCGAATTCCGGTCCTTTATCACATAAAAATCAGAATTAAACTCCACAATTGCATTATTATCTTTGGTGAATTGTGATATGCTTAGCAAATTTTTTGTTATGGAAGGGACATGTAATATGTTTTTCAGATATAACGATTGTGAAGGTGTGTGTGAGGGAAGCATAGTAAAGCCAATATGAGAGATAGGTAATTTGTTACCATTACCAACAGCGAGATGTTCCTTGCCTCTGTAATCAGATTTGAGAGTGAGGTTGCCAACATCCGGAGTAACGTGATTTGTCGCGCCACTGTCTATATACCAGTTGGAATCATTCTGAGAGGCTGCTGAAGTATATCCTCCAACATTAGATTGTTGCATCTGTGCTTGATGAGCCTGAAAATTGCCATGTTGACCACCATTGAAACCACCAGAATAATTCTGAGCAGGAGAGCCTTGTTGTTGCTGTCCATATGGAGGCCTATTGCCTTGAAAGTTCTGGTCAAAACGATGAAAGCAAATAGCAGAGTAGTGACCAGACCTTCCACACAATTGACAGACTGATCTGCCACCAAACCTGCCTCCACCTCTTCCACGTCCCCTGCTTCTTCTTCCTCTCATGTTTTGCTGATGTTGAGTACCACCTCTCTGGAAATTACTCTGAGAGTAATTAGCTTAAGCACCTGAAATTGCCAAAGAGGCGGAAGACGCTTGTTGATTCATCCTAGCTTCATAACTCATCAGGAAAAACTGAGCTTCTCTAACATAAATAGAACTCTGCAAAGAGGTAATGTTGACAACAATAACATCGAATTCACTGCCAAGACCTTCTAAAATGTTCATGAGAAGATCCCGATCTGAGACTTGTTGACCAGCTGCAACTAAACAATCAGCTATAGATCTGATTTTCAGAATATATTCTGAAATAGTCATGCTTCCTTTCTTCGTGTGATGAAGTTGAGAACGGAGTTGCATGATTTTAGCTAAGGACTGCTGAGAATAATTTTCTTCAAGAGTACGCCATACCTCACTTGAAGTTACACACCGAGTAACTTGTCCAAGAACGGATGGAGTGAGTGTTGAACGGATCCAGCAAACAAGAAGCTGATCTGTCTTTCTCCACTGAAGAAACTCAGGATTGACTTGCTTCTCTGTGTTACCAGAAACTACTGAAGTAATGTCAAGAAACTTCGAAGGACACAACCGCTCACCTAGAATAAATTCTTCTAGGTCAAAAGCTCTCACCGCGGGTAGGACTTGCGATTTCCATAGAACATAATTGTTCTCATCAAGCTTTAAAGGCAGATGAAAGTTGAGATGTTGAGGAAACGAAGAAGCTTGGACTGTGCTTACGGAGGACACACCTGTGTTGAGCGAGCTCGTGGACTCCATTGTTGAAGAACCGAAGCTCTGATACCATGAAAAGTGAGAGAGGAAATGGAGATGTAAACGAAAGAGAGAAAATGAGTAAAGTGTTTCTTGATTCAAAAGTTGAAAAAATCTGGAAACCTCCAGCCTTGATATATGTACAAACTAATTGTTGAATTTCAACTAAATGCTGACTCAACATTTTCACACAGCTGATGTGGCTAGTTACATAAACTAACAATTACAACTAAAACAATCCTCTGCTCAACAAGCTGTACTCTGCACATCTGTAGACTAGGTTTTTGTCAAATACATCGATGACGACCAAAAAGGGAATGTTTAAGACATTCATGGCTCCAACATTCTATTTTCCACAACAAGATGAAATTTCAAATGGTGCAGCTTATAACAACAACATCATAATGGTAGTGGGTTCTGACCTCTATTTTTGTCCACAAAGGCCATGTTTGGCATGTTGTACTATACTGCAGTGCACTGTATAAGATTGGATTGTACGATACTAGATTGGACTACAAGAAATAATTACATTAGCAAATAATTTTCGATAAATTTAATAAAAGTTTTGACATCATGTTATCTATGTTTTAACATTCACAATGATAATTACCTTTACAACTTAAAATACAATATATTAGCAAATAATTTAAATTTATTTTAAAAAAAATCATAACATGGGATACATAACATTTTGATACATAATAAGGTAATAATATCCCATACATAAAAAAAAAAATATAGTGTTGTAATAAACAAAAATCAAATCACATAATAAACTCAACATAAGGAAAAAAAAAAAAACACAGCCTACAATAAAACTCACTTTTTTACTTTTCTTAAAATGTTTATTTCCATTGTGTCCAATCTATTTAGCCTAAACTCCTGTTTTTTACAAACCAAAATATTACTAAAAACTTCCCACTATATAGTAAATATATATAAAAAAAAAACAAATGATTTATGGATATAAATGAGAAATTCTATTATGCCTAAACGCTTGAAACTGTTACGTGTATTACATACAGTGCGATTCATATATATGAATTTTGTTTTTATATGAATTAAGCTAGTAACAAGCAGACAACTCAAGTTATTATAGTTTTTAATCACACCCATGGACATAAAGAAAAATACACTGCAAAATGCATATTAATATCAATGATAGGCATTTGAAGACATATGAAAGTTTATACATAGATAGTTAATCTTGCCAATATCTAGTCTCTCTTTATTTTGAGGTGGTCTGCTCTATATAGAGTTGTTTTGCCCCTAACAAATACCACCCACCCAAAATTAAAAAGGGCAAGAATGGAGCCAGTTAAACGTTTTCCACATTACTTGACCAAAGAATCTTTTATTGCACATTGATCACCTCTGAATGGCAGCTGTTGTTGCTTGGTGATGTATTTTACTTTTTGTTTTTGAGCTTCTTTGAAAGTTTCCTACACTGCTAATTGTATCTGTGCTTATTATTGAACTTTCAATAAAGTCTACCAAAAGAGTCATACAGTTACCACAACATATGCAAATGGAGGACCGCGAGTCCATCACCATGAGAAGCTTCCTACAACAAATACCACTCTTCAAATTAAAACATAATGTAACACTTTTTTAAGTAAGATAAGACAACATCAAGGCATGACTTTGCACAACAAAGCATGATGCAAAACTGTAATAGCAAGTGAAATTGTTCAATTGTTCTTACCAAAAGAACTAACACTGAAGTTCAAGAACTCTAAGAACAGAAACACTCAAAATCCCAAAAAAAAAAAGTTGTTTGATGATTACTACAATTTTTATTATTTACCATATCAAGTCCCTAAATAATTGGAAACATCAGCACTAGTGCTCATCCAAAATTATTCAAACTTGAGAAGAAATTCAACTCACACCGCTCACAGGTATTTTCTCAAACACTTAGCACACATCACCACAATTTACAAAGTCAAACACAATGTAACGCTGCCCTGACCCGACCAGTCTGGATCGACCCAGGGAGCGCTACTCGGGTTTTCAAAATCTTTCTTAATTCACTTATAATTTGCAAACTATTGAAAATCAAGTAAATTGTGATTCACAAATGTTTTTCTAGTGAGCCCCTCAATCTTTATTTTCAAAAATTTCGACAGAGTTTCCTCTGTTTTTCTGATTTTCCAAAACCTGTTATAAATAAACAAAAATCTCAAATATCATAAAAATCACACTTCAAATCCCTTTTTCAATCAAATGCGCACTCTACCGTTTAGTGCGACTTTCCAAACAGATTAAATATAATAATTCTTATTTCGTTATTCACAAACCATTCAAAATAATAACAGAAATCATAAAATTATTTACAAAACATATATCATTATCAAATTTACAGACTGCTATATATGCATGCTACAGAATATAACATACAAAACTATATATCTACCCAATCAATGTGGTGACTCTGAATTCTTCTATCTGCAGGTACCTCCTCTCTACTCTTTATCTGCCTCGGTATCCCTGTGACCTACGCGCGATAAAAACCGACGCGCTAAGCATATAGCTTAGTGGGTATACACTAAACTCAAGTATCAAAATCATAACATAACTTTTCATAATACAAATATCACAATACGAACGTAAGGAAAACATTACTAATTTAAATCATATGAAATCAGGTTAATAAAATCAACTAAATCAATAGTTCGTACTCAATTAGCTTCTCAATTCTTTTACAATCAGTTTAACGTAAACACTAAAATAAACGTATAAAATCGACTTCGAAAGTCACTTAAACATATTATTCAATTCACTTCAATTCTGGCCCTCTTGAATACTCAACATAAACCAGGACTGGTCGTTCGACCACAGTGGCTGTCTGTCGAACATAACTTCCACCCTAGGACGAATCCTAAGAGTGGTACGTATCTCCCTACCCTAGGACCGAGGGTTCCGGACCCTAGAGAGGTACATATCTCCCTATCACAGGAACGAATTCCTTAGGAAGGTACTTGTCTCCCTACCCCGAAGACGAATCCGTAAGGAGGTACGTGTCTCCCTATCCCTGGACGAATCCATGAGGAGGTACATAATAAATCATCAATAGCAATATCAATGTCGGTGCAGTACTACTGCTCACTGAATCCAGCTGGTATACCAACCTCCGATATCCATTTCTATGTCTACGTATCCTAGGGCCATTTCGATACAATATTTCAAATATCAATTGTAATGTACAAATCGACGTGTAATACAACAAATCTAAATTCAAACAAGCTTATGAAAATATACATATATGATTTCATGAAATGTAAACAATTTGTTCTAATGATGTTCTGAAACAATTAATTTCAATGAGATCATCATAATTGAAATACGATTAAAATAAAGGAAACTCATTCAAATGAAAACAATATAAAACACATAATTACGAAGTGATTCACATAAATCTCAGATTCAGACTAAAAAGTACGTAATACTTTCGTAAAAATTTCGAAAACGGGTGTACACCAACCTGGATACCGTTCCTACACTTTTTCTTTCTGGGTTTCCCCTTTCTCTTTTTCCTTTCTCCTTTCTTTTCCTTCTTCTTTTTCTCTTCTTCCTCTTCTTCTCTCTCTCTCTCTTTCTTCTTCTTCTTCTTCTTCTTCTTTTTATCCTTATTTCTTTTCTATTTCTCTCGGTCTCTCCCTTTCTATGTTCTGTCTGGCTTTTTCGAGAGGCTTCCACGAGAAGCTTATTTTTTTTTATAATCTTTCGGTCATCAGCGACCGTCGTCGCGACCTGTGATCGCGCCACCTGGTCGCGGTACTCACTGGAGCGATTCCACCGCCTTCATCGCGATCACCTATCGCGGTACCATGGTCGCGCTGGTAGTACCCTTTTTCACCGCGAGCGACTCATCGCGATCTCAGGTCGCGGTGAGTGGTCGCGATACTCACTGTCTCAGTTTTCACTCTTCTCTTCATATGTCGTTTTCGACCGTTCAAATTGGTCCACCTGGAAACCATAAAAATAAATTACCTTTAATTACGTTTTGCACCCCTCAAAGCATAAATTTTATATCCACATATTCAAAATTAATTACTCGAAATTAGGGATGTTACATTCAACTCACACCTCGCACAGGTATTTTCTCAAACACTTAGCACACATCACCACAATTTATAAAGTCAAACACAATGTAACGCTACCCCCAAAAAAATAGTAGTGGGACAAAATTTAGAATACAATCATCATCCTAACTGTTAGTATATAGCTTTAGTTTAGTATTAGCTCATTGGGCTTAGTCCATGTATTAGCCTATTGGGCTTAGTCCATTTATTATATATTGCCTATATAAGGCCATCTCTATTGTACATTTTTTACACAATCAACATACACAATTTATATTGTTAATATGGTATCAGAGCTTTTTCTCTGATTTTTTGGTTCCTGTGGATATTTTCGGTGTTTTTCCACTGCCCTCGTCTTCATCCAGTAGTCACTGTCAGAAGCGAGTTACCGCCGATACCCACAGTCCCTGTAACTCCCGGATCTCATCGACTCTCGGCATCACTGTCCTTAGTGCTGCACCGCCGTCGCTGATTTTTTCAGTTCACCACTCTCGCCATTTGGACCGTCTCCTTCTTACGGTTCCAACGCCACCGGAATCGCAGTCATCGGCCAACCACCAGCTCCGCACGCTCCCCAACAAGCCATTTATGCTCCATAGCCATCCCACCTTCCTTTTTCATCCGATCCGCCGCCGTTACTGATTTGTTTCACTCACCATCACTGCCATCTGGACCGTCTCCTCCTTTCGGTTCCAACGCCACTGAAATTGCAGTCATCGAACAACCACCAGCTCCGCACGCTCCCCGACAAGCCGTCCACAGCGCCGCCCATGCATTTCTTCTTTTCTTTGCCGATCTCGCCCATCGCCGGTGAATTTATTCTCACCTCCAGCACCGCTGAACTCGCCGATCAACAAGCTTCACCGATCTGGTCTTCTTTCTGGCTACCGACCTCCACCGTAGTCGTCACCGGAGTTGGCCGTGAGTGTGGATATTTCCACCTTTCCAGCTAGTACAATTACAGTTTCTACCCCTATTTGGTAAATTACCGTTTTATACCTCAGCTGGTAAATTACGGTTTCGGTCCTGCCATGTCAGCCTAGAGTGACATCATATGCCACATAAGCCCTACTGCCATGTCATACTGTTGACCAAAAAAAAAAAGAAGTCTGTATTGCTCAGTTTTTCACATAGATTCCGATTTTGAGCTCCGTCCCTTCATTATGGCTCAACAAAACGAACGAGATATCATTCGTCCTATTACCATTATGTTGGATGATCCTACTAGCTATCATGCATGGTCTCAGAATATGACTGTCTTTCTCAAGGGTCGTAAAATGTGGAGATATGTGACTGGTTCAATCCCTAAACCAGTACCAAGCCCTCAGTCCAACGCCACAGCTGCTGCAGATGCATCGACGACTATTGTTACAGTGGATGATTATGAAGAATGTCTGGAGGAATGGGAAAGTATTCAAAGTAAGATCTTGTCTTGGTTTATCAATACTTCTATTCCCTCCATTCATAATCTTCTTCCTCGTCTTGAAACTGCTATGGCTGCTTGGAAATTTCTGGCCGATCGCTATAATTGCACTAATGATTCAAGCTTGGAGGTCCACATTGAATCAAGGCTTTATCAAATGCGCCAAGAGACAGGTCAGTCTATTTCTGATTTTTATTCTCAAACTTCTACTATGTGAGAACAACTCTTTGCTGCAATGTTTGGGTAAGAACAGTGTCGTTTTCAAGAGCTTCGACTCTCGCATTTGGAGAAGAAATTTCCAAGAATAATAGTACAACTTTTCATGTTAGAAGCAAGAACAATATTGTAAATTTAGTAGAACATACCTAAATATGAAGATATATATGTGTGTGTAGTACACGCATTAACATTTATCAGGATAAGCTGGAGATTGGAAGCATTACTCATGTGAGTCTGAGATAAGCATCAAGGATGGTGAACAGAATTCTCTTTTTCAATGATCTGAACCATACACATGCTCATTGTTTTGGGTTGTAAATTAATCAATATAACAGGGACGATAAAAATATGGAACATAAGTTACATACTAATTAATAATCAAATAGGCTTTGATGCTACATTGAAACTTACTATTAAGTTTAACAATGTAGATAATTAAGGGTACGAAGGCAGTAAGACATTGTAAAAACTAAAAAGTTAAATGGAAATTATAAGTATATAAATTTAGGTTTTTAAAAGCAAAATCATCTACTATAGTTTAATTTGAGCCTTCACTTAATTATATATATATATATATATATATATATATATATATCTTATATATTAATTGTTAACATAAAATTTGGTTCAAAGATTTAAGCATTCGTCCAGGAGGATAAGTCTCCAGGAATATACGTCAAGGAGACCAACCTTTTAGGAACATTTGTCTAGGAAGCACGCAGCATGAAAATTTCCAATATCACAGAAAATCATTTACAAAGAATGCTTATCATAAAAATAATTTAGGTATCACTAAAGCACATCTAAACATCCATGAAGAATAAGACGAAAACGAAGAACATGTGTTAAAAGAAAAGATATATATTTACATGCATATACAAAGTGTTAAAAGCTCTTTTTTTTAAAAAATTTAATACCCTCAAAATAATTTTTTAATTAAAATATTAAAAATAGGCTTACAAAAGTGATTATTTGTTTTAATGCCCTGAATTTTTATGTTATACAAAACGGTGTTCTAACTTAAGTGATTATTTGTGTTGGTGAACAAGTACAGAACTTTGTTCCATGTCAAAACTACCAGGGAAAGTGTAATGCAGATCCCATTAAGTTCGTAAATTAAAATGATGTTTGAAGATAAGAGTGTGAATGAGGAATAATAAGTAATAAGGCATTTCTGTTTAATAAATTATTTATTTTATTCTAATATTATTTTGAAGGTTTGTTGGTGAATACAAAAAAGTACTACTATTTTAAAATAATAATATTAAGTGATACAATCGAGGATGAGGAAGATATCCAAACTTTTTTTTTTTTCAATCAGTGTTGGCCTGCATTGCAATTGGAATCTGAAATTTGATATGGCTGCTAGTTAGTAGCATTTATAGTTCATCAAATTATCACTGCATTTTACTGTTGTTGATGCGATGATTATTTGATCACTCTAGATTTGCCCATAAATATTTTGGATTGAATGTGAAAATGTTGAAATTGAGAAGCTATGTTACTATTGTTGGCACTTAGCTTCCTCTATTAGACTTGGATTCTAAAAGTCTTGTGGTCATCCTCCTTGCGTTGCTAAATTTTGGACATGGTATCTTGAGTTGTTTATATTTTCATGGTAGCATACTGAGTTATCTCAAGCATACTGGTTAATTGTGTATATACTTTGGTGGATGGTTTTGATCGAGTCTCTTAGGCAGTAGTATGCTATGTGGTTGGAATTAATCTCTCCTTGCGTGCATTGACAGTTCATTGTTTATGGTTTTCATTGGCTTTCGGACTATGCAGAACTTGTCAGGAACTCATCCAAAAGTACCACCCATCGAAAATGATAGTGATATAAAATAATTAAAATTAAACTCTGCAACAATTTATCAGCAATGTACCTGATGTGCTCTTATTTCTTTGGTTTATGTCTATCTAGTATCTACTGTATTGAGTTGAAAAATAAATATGTAAGATGTTCTACTGTGATCTTTGCAACAAGCAATATTGTATTGCAAAACCATAAGATGGTAAATGATAGTATCTTGGCGTGATGCATTTGTTAGTTGACGTATTTTCTGATGTATATCTTCCATTCTTGTCCAAATTTTTACTTTTTGATATGACTGATTCCAGTGTTTTAAAGAAATGAGAGAAATGCATAGTAGTAGCAGTCGGGATGATCGAAAAAAGCAAGAACAACAACGTCGTGAGTAAGGATGATCGGCCAAAGCAAGAACATCAACTATATGCCCTATCATATAACTTTAGATACATATAACAATACCTGCATATACATATAAGTTAGCTTAAAGATAAGTGTTTCAACTTATTTAATAGGCACTATCGAAAGTTTACAAATCTTGAGAACCATTGAAATATGATTGATACACAACCCAGTCATTTCATACAATACCAGAAGAATTTACAAATCAAACTCTCTTTTGATATTAACTAAACTCTCTTTATATATTAGAACCTCCGTCACTTGACCTGTAAATACACAACAATACTTGGTGTTCTGGGTGCTACTAGGATCGCACAAGAGTAGTTTATCTCTCATATGACCATCTTCACTATCATAAATTCTAGATAATACAAAAAATGAATCTCTTTTCCAAAACCGAGAATGCCCATCAATAAAAGGTCCAACAGTTAAATGTTTGATCCAATGTCCTTGATTCAACACCCACATGTCAACACACTTTGTGACATCAAAATCTAAATGTAGTATTGCTAAAGATTTATTATATAATCCAAGACTGAATCGTTTTGCTATATGCATTGGCATCTTCGAGATTTCTTCTAACATTTCATCACCCAGATGAAACAAAATGATCACCAAGTCTTTTGTAATCTTATTTCTAGCTACCCAGTAACAAGCTCCATTAAAATATATATGATGTTCTTGGCAGATGATGTACTGATCTATATTCGAATTTGAGCCTTTAACATTTCTCCAAGAATCGAAATTTAAACTGTACACCTCAACAATGTGTGAGGTTATATAACTCGGACCTGTTCCTGTTGTATTTTTAACACCTACGACTTCTGTAAAGACTAACTTATAACTATTACTCAAAGGGTCGAGTCCAAATCCGACACAAACATTCTCAGGATGAAAGATGGCTTTAATTTTAGGCAGAGTTCTTACTTCCTTGGTTGCAAAGTTATAAAGAGTTATGCCGTCTTCAATTATACAAAGAATGCCATCGAAAGGGCCAAGAAACAATCCCCTTAAAGGAATTTGAGGACTAAAATTTTGTAACAATGACTTTGTAAGTATTTCTTTAGGAAACCAGGCGTAACATTTTCTCCAGTAATGAATCTCACCTGTGTAGTCTGCCTCCTCATCCGAATACTCCTCGTTCGAGGATTCAGTATTGTCAACCTCGTTCGAGAAGTCACTCTTCTCCACCTCTTTCCAATGCTCAACAATTAGATGGATATTGTGATCGTTTTTCAGATGTTTTGAAATGAAACTACTACTTCTAACTAGTGCATACCAAGATTTGGAAACGCACCTGAATCGAATTAAAGATTTCACCGGTAGTATTGAAAGAATCTCAATAATCATATCTTCAGGTAGTTTCACCATTTTCTCTTTCGCGTTCGTGAAAATAAATTTGAAAAAGAATATCTATTGTTTCATATATTTCCAGCCAGGGTACCAGACTGTTTATGTACAAGAATTTATAAAAGCTTCACAAAACTGTGATCTTAAATCAAAGGAAAGAAAATAAAGACCTTAATTAATTCCCTTAATTAAAGGGATTACGAATCTCCTAAATGCATGATACAAGTAGAGAATAATGCTTAATAAAAGAATTGACTCTCAATTACTCAAATTAAGCTAAACCAAATCTTAACAGTTTGGATTCTCAACATGTGGATCCTTTCTCCTGCTATATAAAACACTAATTCTAGTTAAACATGAAGACCTATAAATATATTATAATTTAAAACTTAACCTTTATTTTCTACAAATATATGGAGCATGTTGTAAAAATTTACTTTTCACGCATATCCTAAAATTTATCAAGTAACAAAATTCATTGATGCGTATCTTACAAATTTACTTTTGCAGCATTTATTTCTTATTATGGTTTTTCTGATTTTAGTAGGATTTATTTCGTTTTATTTTATGGGATTTATTTCCTATTTCGCTTAAACTTGATTAGGTTATTTTTATCATTTTTAAATTCGTATTTAGTAGTATCTGGTTTAGTTTATTATGATTCATCTTATTATTTTCAATAATGTAATATATTTGATTTTTATGAAGGGATCATTTATTTTATTTTTTGTCAACTTGTAATTGAATGGAATAATTATCCTACAATATGAGACTTTACATATATCTCGATCTCGACTCCTAAAATAAAAACTATTTTTTAATATAATTATTTATAATATTTTCATCCTGAATAAAATCTTATTAATGTATACATAAAAATGCTTTAAGATTTATTAAATTATTTAGTTTCAATTATCTATATCATAGTAAATAAAAGTATATTTAACGATGTCTAATCCAATTCAATATAATTATATCTTATTAAAATAGTCAAATCCAATTCCGTACACTTATCGCATTATTATGTGAACCCCACTAGTATCAATTTTTTTAAAAAAAAAATTGAAGGTCATGGTATGAAGTACAAAGAAGTCTTTACATTTTCTGTTAACTTCTGACAGTTAAAAATTGAATATGAGAATCAAATTAATATATTTACTAAAATTTAAGGACCATACAAAAGTAAAAATAAAAAAAAATAGTAAAAAATGTATATATTTATTTTTGAGATAAAAGATAATATATAAAAAACTAACCAAGAACCTGGTTATCAGAAAATAAAACATCCTGAATAACAGAAGGAAAATCTTCCATCCAAAAACAATCTGAATCTAATCGAAGAGCAAAACGAGCTAAATGATGGGCAGCCATATTAGCAGAACGTGGAATAAACGAAACAACTGAACCAGGATTGCAACGCAAAAGATCGACAATATCATGAATAATAAGACCGACTTCAAAGAAATAAACATGATCACTATTGATAGCTGAAACTGCAAGAAGACAGTCAGACTCAATCAAAGCAGGTAGCAGACCCGAAGATAGAGCAAACTGCAAACCTCTGAGAATGGCCATGGATTCCGCAATAAGCACAGAAAAACCAACACCAAGCTGTTGAGCACAACACGCCATGACCAAGTACCTTCATGATTTCGAATAACAACACCAGCACTGGAACACCCAGTAGAGACATCCAAACTAGCATCTGTATTAATCTTAAAAAGATGACAAGGAAGAGGACTCCACAAAATAACAGACTGTGTAGTACAATTAGAAACAAAGGAAGGAGAAGCAGCTTGAAACTGTGATAGAAAATCAGAAGACCAAGGAACAATAAACTCAATAGGAAGCAATGGAAGACCATGAACACAACGATTCCTATTGAACCAAATTCGCCACCATACAACACACAATAGCTCAAACTCATTCTGCACTAATCTAGATTTACAGTAAAGGAAAAAATCCAAAAAAGTATCTGCACCAGAAAACAGAATTCCAGCCATAAAGGGGACAGACTTGTGAATAGACTTTAAACTATTGCATCCCCATAATGCATGTCCAATTGTTTCAGGATGACACTTGCACCACGGGCAAACACCATCACAAGGGACATTATGAGTAGCCAAACAAACCATAACAGGAAGCCAATGATGACAAGCACGCCAAATAAACATTTTGATCTTATTTAGAAGCTGCAGAGACCAAAGAAAATTCAACCAAGAATCCCGCCAAGACAGACCAGAACAACCAGCAACAGATCCCAACGAACAACCCACTTAATAGCCACTTTTAACAGTATAAACACCCTTTTCTTCGAAATGCCAAATCATAGAATCATCAACACTCACAGAGGAAGGAGGAATACTCAAAATTAAAGCTGCATCATCAGGATGAAAAGCTAATTTTACTAACAATTCATTCCAACCACCTGTCACAGATTTTAAAACATCTACAGTTGCAAAGAGACTAAGCACCGGAGGAGAAAATGGACGAAAAGAAGATGGGCGAGGCAGCCATCGATCTTTATAAATTTGAACCATCCTTCCATTGCCAACACGCCATCGAGATCCTGCATAAAAAATAACTTTACCCCAAATCAGGCTCTTCCAAAGAAAGGAATCAGCACCCCTTGCCTTAGCTACCTGAAAATTGCAATTAGCAAAATACTTGCTTTTAAGAACTCTAGCAGCCAAAGAGAAAGGGTACATCACAAGCCTCCAACATTGTTTAGCAAATAAAGCACGATTAAAAATAGAAAGATTACGAAACCCCATTCCTCCTTCAGCTTTAGAGAGACAAAGGTGCTCCCATCGACACCAATGAATATTTTTAGTTGCATTGTCTGCACCCCACCAAAATCTAAAACATAATTGGTGAATCTGAGAAACAAGAGAAATTGGTAAGTTAAAAAGTGATATCGTATAAGTTGGAATTGATTGCAAGACCGCCTTAATTAATACCTCTTTACCACCAATAGAAAAAAGCTTATGTCTCTAGCCTTTAATTCTATCCCAAACACAACTGCGAATGGTCGAAAAAAGTTGGGATTTACTCCTGCCAACAACACAAGGAAGACCTAGGTAATGCTCATGACACCCTAACAAGACAAACACCAATAATGTTAGCAAGAATATGACCCATTGAAGGAGAAATATGTTTACTAACACAAAGTGCAGATTTATAGAAATTCACCACCTGACCAAAGGCAGCCGAGTAACCATCTAGAATGCGCCGAATAGCTTGACAATTAGATGCAATACCACTAGAAAATATTAAACAATCATCAGCAAAAAATAAATGTGTCAGCTTAGGCCCTCCCCGACTACATCGGAAACTAGAAATTGATCCCATTAAAGCCTCATAATAGAGAAAACTAGATAAACCTTCAGCACACAAAATAAATAAATAAGGCGAGAGAGGATCTCCTTGACGCAATCCTTTGGAAGCTTTCAGCAAATCACAAACGATACCATTAATCAAAAAAGAAAAGGAGACCGAAGTAACACATCTCATACTCAATGCAACCCAAGTGGAAGAAAAACCAAGACGTAGCATAATAGCTTCCAAAAATCCCCATTCCACCCGATCATACGCCTTCGACATATCAAGTTTCAAAGCTAGAGCCCCTGAATTACGATAAGTGTTATGCTTCAAAGAATGCATACACTCAAACCCCAATATTGCATTATCAGAAATAAGACGACCGGGAATAAAGGCACTCTGTGATTCAGATATAACATCATGTAATACACCCCGAAGTCTATTTGCAATAGCCTTACATATAATTTTATACAACACATTGCAAAGAGTTATTGGACGAAATTCAGACATACGAACAGGTTGGGCTATCTTAGGAATCAAAGCAATCAAAGTACTATTTAATGAATCAATGGCAGCCCCATCATTAAGAATACTTAAACAAACACTAGAAACAGAAGCTCCCAGATGCTTTAGTAGGATACATACCAAATAAAGCAGATCGAACCTCAATCAAAAGTGAAAGGAGCATCAAGAATTTAGGCATCAACGGGAGAAAGACGAGGTTGCACATGCTGAAGCACTACTTCCATACACTCAAAAGAAGGACTGGTTGACTGAAATATTTTAGAAAAATAATCAGACACAACAGCTTGAATTCCATGATGATCCTTGAACCACACTCCCTGATTATCAAATAATCCACTAATACGATTTCGAGCCCTGCGAGACGAAGCAGTAGAATGGAAGAACCGTGTATTTTTTTCCCCATCCTTAAGCCACGCCACCCGGGAACGTTGTCGCCAATAAAGCTCCTCCGTATGTTGAATAATTAAAATATACAAAATCATGAAAAGTTATGGACTCTTTTTTTTCATTATGTTGAATAATTAATCCCTTCTTTTTAAAATATTTATTAAAAAAAGATTAAAACTGTTGAAAATAAAATAAAATAAGATAAATGGAGAATTAGAAAAATTAAAGGAAATATTTTTTCTTTTTATATTTTTTTAAAACATTGCCTTTATTTTTTTAATTCTCCATTTTATTTATTTTCTTTAATTTTTTTAGCAATTTTTAACTTTTTTCATTATTTACTTTTTTAAATGTTAATTTTTGAATTAAAATAATTTAATTTAAACATTCTTTTAACATGTTTATATTTTTAAGTTTTTTATAGTTTAGTTTAATATTATGTTAATATTCTATTTTTTTGAATTTTTCTATTTATTTATTTTTAATTAAAATATGACTTGAGTTCCACATTTTCTTAGTTATTTCAAATTTCAATTTATAAAAGTTGGTACCAGAGCACCAACAAGGACATGTGAGTGAACGAAGCAACTGCTTTAATTTGTAACAAGTGTTCATGGCATCAAACAACAACAACAACTTTGTACAACCTTCGTTCTTCGCTAAGGTTAGCAAAATAGTCTGGGTTTACTTGACCCAGACCGGACCTGCATGATGCGGTCCAAGTATAAAATCAAACCACATTTATATGTGGAATGATATGAGGATGGTTTGGGCATGGTGGAAGAAGAGGAGGAGCTGAACTTTTTAGAGAGGAAGTTGTTGGAGGCAAAGTATGTTGTATATATGGCTCCTTCGAGCCTTTGTGAGAATCCCACATGGATTAAGAAACCATGGTGGGTTGGCTTTGTAAGGCTATAAATAAGCTTTCCCCTTCCACCTTGAAAGCATTCAAAAATAAATATTTGTATTTCTTCCTCTCTCTTGTAAGGGTGATTGATAAGCTCAATCTTGCCCAAGTTGTAATTTGGAGTTCATCCAATTTTGAAGATAGTGGAAGTGGTCAGCGGCGCCCGAGGACGTAGGTAACATTTGTACTGAACCTCGTAAATTTATGGTGTTCTTTATTTTTCTGCTTTTGTATATTTTGTTTAGTATTTGTTTCAGTTTCTTTCAATATTATTTGTCGGGTTTGGTTTGGAGTTCTATTCGCTGGTATTTATGAATAGTAATTACTTCGGATAAGAAAAATATACCCGATTTTCCCAACAATTGGTATCAGAGCCACGGTTGTGTTTTAAGCTGCTGAAGGTGTCAAATTCTCTTGAAAATTCTTAGTATGCTTTGTGGTTGCAGTATTGTCTGATCTTCCATATTAGAAAAGAATTGTTCTTGAGTTTGTTGACTTAGTGGTTGCTGGAAGCTAAGAAGCACGGACACGGACACGGACACGGCGACACGACACGGGATGACACGGGGACACGGCAAATCTCAAAAAACTAGGACACGGACACGGCAGGACACGGCAATTAAAATAATATATATTTTATATTTATATTTAAAATATAAATAACTTCATTCATTCATAATTAAACAAATCAATTCATAAAATATAATTTGTAAAACATTATCAAAAACTAGTCAATTCATAAAATATTTTAAACTTTTAAAATTTATTTTTAACCCTATATTTTTTAAATTTATAAATTGACCCCGTTTTTTAAAAAAATAATTACAAAACGGCCCTAAACGTGTTCGACACGCGTGTCCCTGCCGTGTCCTTGCCGTGTCCCTTGGTCAACGGTCTGCTAAAGTCAACGGACACGCGTGTCCTATTTTGGACTCGCGTATCGGCGTGTCCGACACTCTGACACTCCGACACGCGAGGGTTTTGAAGTGTCTGTGCTTCCTAGGCTGGAAGTTAATGTGGTGGTGTGGAAAGTGCATGCCTAAACAAGGTCTGGCTAAGGAAAAACTTGGTATTTAAGAGTGTCCGTTATGACCCACCTCTCTTTCCTGGGACGTTACCTGGTAAACTGTTCACGACTACATATACTATTTTAGTATACGGATACTGTTCATAAATACAGTACTGTTGCTGTTTTTTGAGTTTAGCAGCTTAAAGAAATGGCGGAAGAAAAGTGTATCTCATTCAAAGGCCAATCATCCTCCCAGCCATCCACATCATCTTTACTGGGCAGAATATTTGTAATGAAAATGAAGTTTGAGGTAGAAAAGTTTGATGAAACCAGCCATTTCGGTATGTGGAAAGGTGAAGTTCTAGATGCTCTCTTTCAGCAAGGTCTAGATATTACTATTGAAGAAGAGAAACCAGAAGGAGCAGATGAAACTGAGTGAAAAAATATCAACCGTTTAGCATGTGGTACAATTCGTTCGTGTCTCTCAAGAGAACAGAAGTATGCGTTTATAAAGGAGACATCTGCAAGTAAGCTGTGAAGGCGTTAGAGAACAAGTTCATGAAGAAGAGCGGTCAGAATCGCCTCTATTTGAAGAAGAAATTGTTCCGAGTTGATTACCTTCATGGTAGCACGATAAACGACCACATTACTGCTTTCAATCAGTTAGTTATAGATTTGTTAAATTTGGATGAAACTTTCAAGGATGAAGATTTGGCTTTAATGTTGTTAGCCTCCCTTCCTGATGAGTTTGATCACCTTATTACAAGCTTACTCATTGGGAAGGATAAAGTGTTCTTTGATGAAGTATGCACTGCCTTGTATAGCCATGAAATTAGAAAGAAAGATAAAAAGGAAAGCAGGAATGAAGCAGCAGAGGCATTGACAGTAAGAGGGCATCCATAAAAACAACAAAAGGGAAGGAGAGGAAGATCTCGCTCAAAAGGAAGAATTGGTAAATATGAATGTGCCTTTTGTCACGAAAAAGGCCATTGGAAGAAAGACTGTCCGAAGCTGCAGAAGAAAGGAAAAGCTGTATCGTCTGGTGCATTTATAGCCGAAAGCAGTGATGATTCAGATTTTGCACTGATTGGACCATCAACGGCATCCCATCCTGATGATTGGATTTTGGATTCAGCATAAACCATCCATATGACTCCTAATAGGGAGTGGTTCTCTACCCTTAAAGAACTAAATGATGAAGATGTTTTCATGGCAACAATAATCCATGCAAAATTTTGGAGATTGGTACAATTCGACTGAGGAATCAAGATGGCTCAACCAGAGTTCTGACAGACGTTCATTATGTTCCAGATATGAAGAAGAATCTCATCTCTTTGGGAGTTTTTGAATCTAAAGGCTTCACCGTGATCATGCAAAATGGGATATTGAAAGTTACTTCTGGAGCACTTGTGGCAATGAAAGGAGTTCCGAAGAATAGCTTGTACTACTACCTTGGTAGTACAGTTATTAGGACAGCAGCAGCAGCAGTCTCTGAAGAGGAGAAAGATTCGAAAATTACCAAGCTGTAGCATATGCGTTTAGGACTTGTTGGTGAAAAGGCTTTGCAGATCCTGGTGAAGCAAGGCTTATTGAAAGGTGCAAGAACCAGCAAGTTGAATTTCTGTGAGCTTTGTGTTCTGAGAAAGTAAAAAAGAGTAAGTTTTGGCACCGCACTTCATAATACGAAAGGTATCTTGGATTATATTCATACTGAAGTATGGGGACCAACAAGGACTCCGTCTATGAGTGGTAAACATTATTATGTCACATTTGTCGATGACTTCTCGAGGAGAGTTTGAGTGTATCTCATGAAGCAAAATAATGAAGTGCTGGGAATTTTTCTCAAGTGGAAGAAAATGATTGAGACCCAGACTGGTAGAAAGATCAAGCGTCTGAGATCTGATAATGGAACTGAATACACAAATGACCCATTTATGAGAGTTTGTGAAGATAAAGGCATCAGTGCGACACTTCACAGTTCGAAAAATGCCACAACAGAACGGAGTTACAGAATGTATGAACCAGACTTTGCTGGAGAAAGTTCGGTGTATGTTATCCAATGCTGGGTTGGGCAAGCAATTTTGGGGTGAGGCTGTGACGTATGCGTGTCATCTTATCAACCGTCTACCATCGTCTGTACTTGAAGGCAAGACGTCTATGAAGGTATGGTCCTGAAAACCTGCAACAGATTATGATTCCTCACATGTGTTTGGTTCCGCAGCATACTACCATGTTACGGAATCGAAGTTAGATCCAAGAGCCAAGAAATCTACGTTTATGGGGATCGCATCTGGTTCTAAGGGATATCGTTTGTGGTGTCCTGAAACAAGAAAGTTAGTCATCAGCAGGGATGTAACCTTTGATGAATCTGCCATGTTAAGAAAGGTAACTGAGAAGACCGATGGAACTTTACAGCAGGTGGAGCAAACTCTGAAGCAGGTGGAGTTTGAAAGTAGAATCATTGACCCAGTTGATAGAAGTAAAACAGAAGTTGATTCTCCGTTGGCAGAACACGAATCAGAAGAAGAAAGGGTTTCAACCCAAGAACCTCCACAGCAACAAGAAAGTATTGCAGTTGATAGGCCACGACAACAGAATGTTAAGATCCCTGCTCGATACCAGGATATGGAAAACTTACCTACTCAGTTTAAAAATATGGTGGCCTATGCACTTTCGATTGTAGATGATGATGTTCCTTCCATATATAAAGAATCGATCAGAAGTTCCGAAGTTGAAAAGTGGAAGGAAGCCATGAATGAAGAGATGAAATCTCTTCAGAAGAATAATACGTGGCAATTGGCAAAACTACCTAAAGGCAAGAAGGCAATTGGATGCAAATGGGTCTATGCAAAGAAAGAAGGATTTTCTAACCAAGATGGTATTCGCTACAAGGCAAGGTTGGTAGCTAAGGGCTACTCTCAAAAGGAGGGAATTGACTATAATGAGGTATTTTCTCCAGTTGTAAAACATTCCTCCATTAGAATTTTGTTGGCCTTGGTAGGACTATTGAATTTGGAACTAGTTCAACTGGATGTGAAGACCGCGTTTCTACACGGTAACTTAGAAGAGGAAATCTATGTGTCTCAGCCAGAAGGTTTCAAGGTTGCTGGTAAAGATAGTTGGGTTTGCAAGCTGAACAAATCATTGTATGGATTGAAGCAATCTCCGAGGCAGTGGTACAAGTGATTTGATCAGTTTATACTACAGCAAAAGTACACCAAAAGCACACATGATCATTGTGTATATTTTCGTAAGCTACAAGATGACTCTTTCATCTATCTCCTGTTGTATGTCGATGATATATTGATCGCATCAAAGAGCCAAGTAGAGATTGAGAGGTTAAAGGCTCACTTGCATCAGGAGTTCGAGATGAAAGATCTAGGATAAGCCAAGAAGATTCTCGGCATGGAGATAAACAGAAACAGGAAGAAAGGCAAGCTTTGTTTGACACAGAGTCAATATTTGAAAAAGGTGCTACAACGTTTTAGTATGAACGAACAGACAAAACCTGTAAGTACCTCACTTGCTCCTCATTTCAAGCTTAGTGCTCAATTATCTCTTAAGAATTATGAAGAACGAGAATACATGGCAAAAGTTCCGTATGCTAATGCGATTGGTAGCTTGATGTATGCAATGGTGTGTATAAGGCCTGACATTTCACATGCAGTTGGAACTGTGAGCAGATACATGCATGATCCTGTTAAGGGACATTGGCTAGCTGTGAAATGGATTCTACGGTACATTCAAAATACTATAGATGTTGGTTTAATATTTGAGCGGGATGATATAGTTGGTCAAGGTGTTATTGGATATTGTGATTCTGACTACGCGGGAGATTTAGATAAGTGTCGGTCAACTACTGGTTATGTATTCACTCTTGCTAGAGCGCCAGTCAGTTGGAAGTCTACCTTGCAGTCTACAGTTGCTTTGTCTACTACAGAGGCAGAGTATATGGCAGTTACAGAGGCTGTGAAGGAAGCTATTTGGTTACAAGGTTTGCTTGAAGATTTGTGAATTGGTCAGAAGCACATCAAGCTGTATTGTGACAATCAGAGTGCTATTCACTTAGCAAAGAACCAAGTCTATCATGCACGTACAAAGCACATCGACATTCGTTATCATTTTGTGCGAGAGATTATCGAAAAAGGTGGAGTGCAAATTCAGAAGATCTACACTGCAGAAAATCCCACAAATATGATGACCAAGGTGGTGACAGCGATCAAGTTCAAACATTGTTTGAGCATGATTAACATCCTGCAGATTTGAGTTGGCACCGATGTCGCTGATCTGGAGATCGAAGAAATAGTTTGAAAATCACTAAGTCGCCAAGGTAGGAGATTTGTTGTATATATGGCTCCTTAGAGCCTTTGTGAGAATCCTACATGGATTAAGAAACCATGGTGGGTTGGCTTTGTAAGGCTATAAATAAGCCTTCCCCTTCCACCTTGAAAACATTCAAAAATAAATATTTGTATTTCTTCCTCTTTCTTGTAAAGGTGATTGATAAGCTCAATCTTGCCCAAGTTGTAATTTGGAGTTCATCCAATTTTGAAGATAGTGGAAGTGGTCAGCAGCGCTCAAGGGCATAGGTAACATTTGTACCGAACCTCGTAAATTTCTGGTATTCTTTATTTTTCTGCTTTTGTATATTTTGTTTAGTATCAGTTTCTTTCAATATTATTTGTTGGGTTTGGTTTGGAGTTCTATTCGCTGATATTTATGAATAGTAATTACTTCGAATAGGGAAAATATACCCGATTTTCCCACACAAAGTACATTTCGGAGAAGTAGTAAATGTGGGGGTTCTTCGGCATGGAGACACGGAGGTTGGAGAGGGAGATGCGGCTGATGATGAAGGATTTGGAGGAGAAAGTGGTGGTGTAGTCGGTGGCGGTGAAATTGGTGAAGGCTCTAATTTTTTTTTTTTTGGGTAACTTGCCCTCTTTATCTTTCTCTCTTTCCATCTAGCCCTGTTTTGAACTCTGGTTTTAAATATTTTCAAAAATTTTCCCAAAACATTATGAGAAATTGTTCATGGGAATGTTTTATCCAAAATGTATAAAATTTGATAATGTTAGGATATTGTTACAATCATCTGAGATCAAAGACTCAAGCTCTTATCTGTCTGGAAGACTACAGTAGCTGGCTGTATGTTGAGCAAAGCCTTCTGAGTTTGTTAGTATGTTATTGCTGTGATTGCAAGTTGATGTAGCCACACCAACTTGCCTTTGCACTTTTCTTAATCTGCTATTTAGCTGCTTGTGTTTACAGGTGACAGTTTGATCAGCTTCAATCAATTCTTTGGACTTAGGTGATTGCTCAGGCTGCTGTGGCTGTGTACAAGGCTGTACAATTTCAGCTATCTTCACACTTGCAAACTTGAATTTAGCCTAATTTTGGACGTGTGAGATCACACTTATTCGACATGAAACCAAGGCTGATCAAACACCTCACTCTGTTTTCATTTGGGGACTTCTCTGCTTTCGTTTTTTATATGTAAAGATGGGTGAGTTGTAATGTACAGGTGGCCCACAATACTGTTTAATTGGAGGCAAGGAAAAGGCACATATTTGACATGTGGAAGGTGGAAGTTTTGGGAGTTTACTACTCACATCCTACGCCCATATCTTTGCAACAATCTCCGCAACAAATCTCTTGCATATTTATTTACTAAAACGTCCATTACAAATAATATAAATAAAAGGTGACTTGACAAATGAGATACAAAGAGTACAAATCAATAACTCTTTTCTATTATACTTCCAAAATGAGGAAATTCCTCCTTTTGATCTTAAATTAGTAGTCTCTTTTAAATTTATCATCAACTTTTTCATTTTTAGTCAACTTTAACCGCGGTCGGATCAAAATATCATTTTCAACTTTCAATAACTCAACTTATAAAATTGAACTTATGTAGCTCAACATGTAAAATTAAGCTTATAAAATATGTAAAATTAAGTTTATATAACTCAGCTTATAAAATTCAACTTGTAAATTTTAATGTGAAACATTACTAGGGATTGAAATTGAATTTCATTCTTCACCGATGATTTTCTCTCTCTTCTCATTTTCTCAACAATTTTTTCCCTCTAACTTTCAACTTTCTCTCTAATTTTTTTTTAGTAACTTTCTGTCTTTTCTCTCTCTCTCTCTCTCTCTCTTTCCATCTAGTCCCCTTTTGAAAACTGGTTTTAAATGTTTTCAAAAGTTTCCTCAAAACATTCAGACAAATTGTTCATAGGGTATTTTTTGTCCAAAATGCATAAAATTTGACAAAACAATCAACTTTTTTAAAATGGCTAAATATAATAATTACCCCTATTTTAAGGATATTTATGAATTTATTCCTTCAAAAAAAAAATACCATTTCCACTGATTTATTTGAAATCTCACTTGAGATGTAGAAAGATCTTCACCGAAAAACATTTTCAACGAGCCAGTAACTTAATTATTATTTACATTTATTCATATCAAGTTTGATATTAAGTGTAGACAATAGGGCGCGTGGGATGGAGATAAAAACACTACAACCAAACGAATCAATCACTTAATTGTTATTTTTCCCCTTTCTCCCTAAATTACATCATCAACCCAATAAAAGATTCGTTCATTTTACACTCGAAATTTATAAATTCAGACCTATATAAAATTTGCTAAACCAAACGGGCCTGAGTCCTATCACTTTTACAGAACATATCTTTCTCCCATTACCATTATTAGGAAATACACTTTTTAAAAAATTTATTTATGAATATTTTTAAAAAAAGGATTAATTATTCAACATAATTGAAAAAAAAAAAAAGTCTTTGGTCCATAACTTTTCATGCTTTATCATTGTTTTACTATTTCTTTTTCATTTTTAATTTCGTATAGTTCCTAAATTTTAGTAAATATAGTAATTTAGTTCCTCATATTAAATTTTTAACTCTTGCAAAGCTAATATAAAACGTAAAGACCTTTTTTATTTGAATACTAAGTCCTTCAATCTTTTGAAAATTGATACTAATGGGATTCGCACAAGGGTGTATATAATATACGAGATTAAATTTGACTATTTTAAAAAGATATAATTTTATTAAATTTGATTATAATATGACTAAATTAGTATTGTCATGTATTTAATATAATACGGATTGAATTAAAAATATTTTCTTTTATTTAGTATAGTATGAGATTGGACAAAAAAAATAGTTATATTTTATATTTTATATAGTATAAAATTAATTAGTTTAAAATTAGATTAAATTAATTTTAAATAAAATAAAATAATTTATTTTTTAAATTTATTTAAAATTAGTCGCACCTCCATCATTAGGGAGGCCATCATGAAGTCGTCTCCAAATGGTGACCTTCATGTGGGAAACTGTTATTACCTTATTTTCTTTTGTTTCACTTATTTGATTTATATTTTATTATTATTTAATATTTATTTTGTTATTTATCCTTTCTCTCAAAAGTATTATATTTTGTTTTTAATTTTATAATAAAGGACAATTTAGACATTTTATATATTAAAACAAGTGAACATGTAACTTCAATTTGTGGATAGAACTTCACAAATTGGCTCATAATTTTTCTTTCTCAGAAAACTCTCTCTATTTTTCCTCTAAGAATCTCTCAACACACACACACTCTCAATTGTTGTGTTTTTTATGGATATCATAGAGTGCCGAGAGGCACTCTATTTATAGGTGATAAATTTGCTTTATACAAATTAAACAAATCAAAAAGAGCAACCTCCATGTTGCACTTGAGCTTGCTTTCGGCTCATTGTCTCCCACATGAGAAAATTGATTGCAAATTTGTGAGGGTCCCTCCACATTGATTGCAAATTTGTGAGGGTGCCCTCCATGTGGAGGGACCCACCCAACAAATCTCCCCCTCCCGATTACATGGAGGGCTCCACCACACCTGCAATCTCTCTACATACAGCAAGCTTTCCTCTAGGCAGATTTTTCGTCATCATATCTGCGCCGTTGTCATTGGTGTGGATTTTCTCAACTTGCAGTTTATTTTCTAACACATCACGAATCCAGTCATACCTCACGTCGATGTGCTTGGACCTTGAGTGAAAAGTTTGGTTCTTACTGAGGTGAATTGCGCTCTGACTGTCGCAATAAAGAACATAGCTTTCCTGGTTCTGATCCAACTCTTGTAGGAACTTTTTCATCCACAGCATCTCCTTACAACCCTCAGTGATTGCGATGTACTCTGCTTCTGTGATGCTTAAGGCAATACATTTTTGTAACCGTGATTGCCATGAGACAGCTCCCCCTGCAAATGTTATTAGGTATCCGGATATAGACTTTCTCATATCCACGACACCAGCCATATCTGAATCTGTATATCCTTCTAATACACGTTTACCATTACCAAAACATAAACAATGACTGGAAGTACCTCTGAGATACCTGAGTATCCATTTGACCGCTGGTCCAATGTTCCTTTCCAGGATTAGATAGGAATCGGCTCACAACGCCAACAGCATGAGCAATGTCTGGTCTGGTGCATACCATAGCGTACATTAGATTGCCAACCACCGATGCATAAGGCACTTTGCTCATTTCTGATTTCTCTTCCTTGCTAAAAGGACATTGACTCATATTAAGCTTGAAGTGGCTTGTAAGTGGAGAACTAACAGATTTGGCTTTGCTCATGTTGAATCTTTCAAGAACCTTTTCAACATACCGTTCTTGAGATAGCCAGATTCTTCGATTTTGTCTGTTGCGGGTAATCGTCATGCTAAGAATATGCTTAGCGGGTCCTAAATCCTTCATTGCAAAGGACTTGCTCAACTCTTTCTTCAACCTGCTAATTTTGCCGATATCTTGGCCAACAATTAACATATCATCAACATAAAGTAAAAGAATGATAAAATCACCATCAGAAAATTTCTTGATGAAGACGCAGTGATCAGCTATCGTTCTGTTGTACTCATTTTTCTCCATGAATGAGTTGAACTTTTTATACCACTGCCTTGGTACCTGTTTCAGACCGTACAAGCTCTTCTTTAATTTGCATATCAATTTTTTTTTCCCTTTGGACTTGGAAACCTTCGGGCTGCTCTATGTAGATCTCCTCATCAAGATCACCATGTAAGAATGCTGGTTTTTACGTCAAGTTGTTCAACTCTCAGATTGAAGATTAGCTGCCAAGTCAAGAACAACTCGGATTGAAGACATTTTTACCACTGGTGAGAATATTTCTTCAAAATCAACACCTTTCTTCTGCAGCGAATCCTTTCACAACCAGTCTTGCTTTGTAACGTTGTTGTGAGCTGCCTTCTTCACTTCTGATTTTGTACACCCATTTGTTCTTGAGAGCTTTCCTTCATTGTGATAATTTCACCAAGTCAAATGTGTGGTTCTCATGTAGGGAATTTCATTTCTTCCTGCATGGCTTTTAACTACTCATTCTTATGCTGGTCAGTAATAGCTTCATCATAGCTCTCTGGTTCTCTCCCCGTCAGTGAGCATCACATACTGATTAGGAGAATATCTATGACTTGATTGTCGCTCTCTAGGTAGATATCCTTAATTGTGCTTCTGGTTAGACTTGTTCAGGAACTGATTTTGGTTCTAGGACTGCGAGCTGATGGATGAACATCATCAATATCTGGTGTAGCTCCCCCTTCATCAGAATTTGTTAGGTGGAGAGACTGGTTCCAGATTAACTGGAATTTCATCTGACTGTGGCTTCTCAGGTTTCTCAAAATCCTCGATCGTTTGATCTTCAAGAAACACCACGTCTCTACTTCTGATGATCCTTTTGTTAACAGGATCCCAAAGTCTGTAGCCGAATTCTTCATGGGCATATCCCACAAAGATACACTGCTTTACTTTTTCATCCAGCTTGGATCCTCTCGTCTTTTGGGATGTGGACAAATGCTCTGCAGCCAAATACTTTCGAGTGTTTGTAAGAAATGTATTTCCCCGTCCAAACTCCTTTTGGTACATCATAGTTCAGTGGAAACTGATGGAGAAAGGTTGATTAAGTCGACTGCGGTTCTCATTGCCTCCCCCCAAAAGGAGTTTGGCAGTTTTGCATTTGAGAGCATGCATCTGACTCTCTTACAAATGGTTCTGTTTATCCTCTCTGCGACACCGTTGTGTTGAGGTGTTTTTGGTACTGATTTTTCCAGCCTGATGCCGAAACTTTTGCAATACTCCTCGAATGGTCCGCGGTACTCACCGCCATTGTCTGCACGTTCACACTTCAAATGTCTGCTAGTTTCTCGCTCAACTTTTACATGAAACTGCTTGAAAACTTCATGCACTTGATCTTTAGTTTTCAAAGCAAAAGCCCACACTTTTCTAAACTGATCATCAATGAAAGTCACAAAATACGTAGCACCTCCTAATGACTTACAACTCATTGAACAGACATCTGTGTGTATTAAATCTAGAATATTCGCCTTTCTAGATAGTGGGGAACTACGAAATGCAACTCTGTGTTGGTTTCCCATAATACAATCAACACAAGTAGGCAATGATGTACCTTTCATTCTTGGCAAGAGCTCCTTCTTAGAAAGAATACTGAGATCATTTTCACTCATGTGGCTAAGCCGCTTATGCCATAGCTCGATGGGAACTTCTTTCCTGGTAGTGTTTACTTCTCCTCTACACAGCTTAGCTTCTGTGTGATAGAGTGATATATCTTTCTTGCCTTTTGCTATTACCAAATTGCCTTTGGTAAGCTTCAATTTTCCTTCACCAAAATAATTGCTGTAACCATCGTCATCAAGTATTCCGGTAGAGATCAGATTGAGGTGGATATCAAGAACGTGGCTCACATCTTTCAAAACTAGCCTGCATCCAAGGTTAGTTTCTAAATGGATATTTCTGTTGCCGATAATTTTGGAGACATCATCATTTCCCATCCTTACTCGTCCAAAATCACCTCGAGTGTAGGTTGAGAAGAAATCTCGTCGTGAAGTGATAGGGTATGAAGCACCTGAGTCAACTACCCATGTAGAGTCTTGTCTTGCAAGATTGATATAATCCTTAGCTTGAACAACGACAACCTCTTCGGGTTTATGCATCCTGATTTCTGGTTTGCTCCGCATTTAACTTTCGACATTCTCAAATGAAATGTCCGGGCTTACCGCAATGGTGACACTTCTTGTTATGCCTTGATATGGACTTTGACCGTCCTCTTTGCTGATTTTGATTATGGGTATTTTTACTCCTTCCCCTCCATTCTTACTTGCCTTGTTTCTCCGTAACAAGTGCTTCGTTTTCAGGAGTATGCCCTTTGTCTTTTCGTCGAGACTCTTTGTTGAGCATTATGTCTTTTACTATATCCATGGTAAGCTTGCCATCAGGAGCGGAGTTACTAACTGACACAACCAGAGTGTCCCAGCTTTTTGGTAAAGAACTCAGCATCAACAATGCTTGCAACTCGTCATCTACAGTCATTTTCATATAATTGAGTTGATCTACAATGCCTTGGAACTCGCTCATGTGTTCTGACACGCTGTTTCCATCTTTATACTTTAACTTGACTAATCGTCGTATCAAATTAGCTTTATTCTGTGCGGTTGTCCTTGCATACATTTTCTCCAACTTTTGCCAAAAGAACGTAAGCATCTTGTTCATTAGCAAAGTTTTGGAAAATGCTTATGTCGATCCATTGTCTGATTTGAGCAGCATACTTTCGGTTTAGCACAGTCCAGTCAACGTCTGATGTGGACGCAGAAGTGCTGGGTGTCTTGACATTCGTCGAAGCTGTAGTCACTGCTTCCTCCTTCATCATTACAATCGGCTTCCACAAATCTTTAATGTATAAAAGATCCTCCATCTTTGGCTTCCATACTGCATAATTAAATGCAGTCAACTTGATCATGTTGCCTGTGCTCTCCTCCATTTGGATCGCTAGTCAACAAGTTTCGCCAAGTTTGATATTTTTCAGTGATGAATAGTACTTCGTATGCCTGAATAGTGCACGTGGTCGTGAACAGTATACTAGGTAAGTTCCCAGGAAAGAGAGGTGGGTCACAACGGACACACTTAAATACCAAATCTTTCGTATCCAGAACCTTTCCTAGACATGCACTTTCCACACCACCACACTTCCAGCAATCACAAAATCAGTAAACTCAAGAATAATTCTTTTCTGATATGGAAGATCAGATAATACTACAATCACAGAGCATACTAAGAATTTTCTAGAGAATCTGATACCTGGCTCTGATACCACTTTGTTGGGAAAAATGTTTGTAAAAGAATAAATTTTACGGCCCCAGGATAATTTCCTAAAACAAATAGAGTAAAAATAACGCCAACTAATTTTAGCGTGGAAAAACCCTCCAAATGAAGGTAAAAAATCACGGGACCCGTAGGCCGCTTAAAAACTTCCTACTATAACAATAATGGGATTACAAACTTCACTCTTCGGTAGATCTCTCACAAATTACAATAACAATGTAACTTCAATTTGTGGATAGAACTTCACAAATTGGCTTACAATTTTTCTCTCTCAGAAAACTGTCTCCTATTTTTCCTCTGAGGATCTCTCAACACATACACTCTCAATTGTTGTGTTTTTTATGGATATCATAGAGTGCCGAGAGGCACTCTATTTATAGGTGATAGATTTACTTTACACAAATTAAACAAATCAAAAAGAGCAACCACCATGTTGCACTTGAGCTTGCTTTCGACTCATTGTCTCCCACATGAGAAAATTGATTGCAAATTTGTGAGGGTACCCTCCATGTGGAGGGACCCACCAACAAACTACAACTCTAGTTTTACCCACATTAAATTTATTAAATTCAAGAGTGTATGTGTAGAAATATACAAACTAATCAATTGTTTATTTTTTTCCACTTATAACTTAATGAGTTTGAATTGAATTCATTAAGTTGTTTTTGTTTTTTTTTTTAAAATGATTAAACAACTTAAAAATACTAAAAAAATAACTTAATTCCTGATTTTTCACTTAATTGCAAATTACTTAAATATATTTGAACTATTTTTTTCAAAATATCCTAAGTAATATAACATATTTCAGTTTTATTTAATTTTATACCATACAATTTTATTTCTTTTACCCTATTTCTTTTTATAAATGACTTTATTAAAAAAAAATAATGATTTCTCATGGTTAAAGCTTTTTGGAATCCAAATATTGAAATATTTCCAAGCAAAATTGTAAGAAGAATCATTTATTTATTTTCTTTATCGAACTACTTGTACTCTATATAATTTTAGTGTTTGTAATAAAAAATTATAACATTATTTGTGATGTATATATCAATTTTTATACCTCTTAGTTTAGGTTCTCATTCAAATGCTTTTATTATTATAGATTGTAGTTCTTTACTTTTCTTGTATTATAGTAATATTGTTTTTAAGGGAAAGCTGCAATAATGTTATAGAAGGCAAAAACTCTATTCCGGTTAAAAACAACAGCTTATTATAATAATAATAAAAACAAATAGCATCTTATTACAAACTTAATGCAATATAATGATGGGGAGCTTCAATTAGATGGTGACAACGCAAATCAAAATCAAACACTAAGCAGTAACAATGAATTTAGAAGATCAGATCAAGTGTTTATGCAACAACTCAGATACCAAATTGCAAATCAACTTTATAAATATTTTATTGATTTTGTTTAATCTTAGTGGTAAATATATTTTAATCTAAAGATTTAAACATTTGTATTGTAGTAATAGCAACCTTTATAATTGTGATGGAATAAAATAATTATCCTACAATTTGAGGCTTTACATATATCTCGGTCTCGACTCCTAAAATAAAAACTATTTTTTAATATAATTATTTATAATATTTTCATCCTGAATAAAATCTTATTAATGTATATATAAAAATGCTTTAAGATTTACTAAAGAGATATAATCATTCTCCCCCCTATGGTTATTTTTCATTTTTCACCCTCTAATTTTATTTTTCTCTCTTTTACCCTATCTACTAAAATTTGTTAACTTTTAGTAGAAAAAACTATTTTACCCTCACATTTTTTAAATAAAGTAATACTTAATTTTTATATATAAAAAAGTTAAAAATATATAAAAATAATTTAATAAAAAGATGAATTTAATAAATTTAATTAAAAAATTATTAAAAATTAAAAACACATAATAAAAATTAAATAAAGCTAAAAATATTTTTTTTAAAATAATTCTAGATCTTGTAAATATCCAATGGTCTATCTTCGAAAGATGGACGGTGGAAATTGGTCTCCACCAAATCTCCAACAAATTTTTTTAAAAAAAAATATGAATAAACAAAATAAAAAAAATCTCACACCATACTTGATACCACAAACAATAAAACAAAAAGAGTGAAAAAAATATGGTGAGAGAGAGAGGGAGAGAGAGAGAGAATATGTGAGAGTAGAAGAAGAAGATGAGAAGAGAGAGGAAAAAAAGAAAAGAAGAAGATGAAGAGATAGAAGAGAGAGTAGAGAGAAAAATAATGTTTATTTTTTTTAATTTTTCATCTTAAATGAAATTTTATTTAATTTAAAAATATTTTGAATATTTATTAAATTACAATTACTTTCATACCCTTCAATATTTAACGGTCAAACTTAAAAGTCAAACATGAGGGTGAATTTTAGATATTTTTATGAACTAGAGGGTGTAAAATAGAGAAAAATAAAACTAGAGGGTAAAATATTAAAAATATTTCAAACTACAGGGTGGAGAATGACAATACCCCTTTATTAAATTATTTAGTTTCAATTATTTGCATCATAACAAATAAAAATAGATAACAATTAATAATAATAAGGGTATAAATATCAAATTATCTATTTTAAGACATTTTTATTTTCAAACAACAAACAAGTTGACATCATATTTAGTACTTTGAGAAGAAAAAATAAATATGTCATTCAGGTTTTAGATTTCAGTCCTCATTCAGTTTTTAGTAAAATTTAGAACTATTCAGTATTCAGAGAAAAAAATAAATAATCCCTAAATTTTCCTTTTAGCTAGCCTTAGTTTTCTTCCATTCTTTCTTTCAAAAAAAAAGTTTGCCAAATCTCTGGGGGTGAATGCAATTTCCCCTTAAATAAATAAGTAAAAACATAAAGCATTTGTTTGTTCACTAATTCGTAGGTTAAAAAAGCAGACTGTAAACTTTTTTTCCTTTTTTTTTTTTTTGGGTATAAAAAGGAGGATAAAATGCCCAAAAAAAAAACTACAAAGAGGAACAAACAACCGTAGAGGTTGCTAAGCTCCTAAGATTATCAAGAACAAATAAGGAAGCCACACATGAGGGGGAATCCTCATTAAAAAAAAAGAAGGTCCCGACATTCATCGAACGGGACACAAGACCATCAACCACCTTATTTCTTTCCCCATACACATGATTCACAACAATTCCAATCAGACTCAATCAGCATGTTAGAGCTACTAATAATGCTATAATAAGATGGTTATCACTAATCTTCTTGGAAATCAGCTCCACAACAGATTTGGAGTCACTCTCAAGCACCACATTCCTGAACCTCTGCATCTCAAGCAATCTTTAGACCCTCAAAAATATCCCAAAGCTCAGCCTCCAACACACAACAAAAATATAAATTTGCATTGAATTTTAGAGGATCTGTTAGCACTTCTTAATACTTGATGGTCACTAAATATCCAAAAGTTTAAGCCAACTAGTTTTAAATTTTAATTCTCCTTTTTCTCGTATTCAGCCGCCAATTCCCTCGGCGTCGGCGGGGTACACTTTTGAAATAATTAAGGACAAGCACTAATTTGAAAGCATTTATAAATCATGTTTTCAGGGAAGCTAATAGATTCGAAGATGATCTTTTGCTAATATGGGGCATCTAATAGATTTGTTGAGGATGATGTAAATGATCCAGCTATGGCTAGACAGTTGACGATGAGATCATGTTTTTTGCAATAAAAGAGACAAAACAAGCACAATACATTATCGATCATATAAACAAAGCTTTTGTTTCGTACACTTTGGAACACCCAACTTTAGTGTTCTGGCTCAGCCTCAGGCTAAGATCACATTCGAGTTGATAACCTTTTGTGTCACTTTTAGGGTCGACAAGTTGATCCACTTCAGCCTGTATATGCTTACCAAATAACACAAATGTGTGTCTCTTCACCTCGATTTTGTATTTTTCTTCCTCCTTTGAGAAGATGACTTCATCACCAACTTGGAGACCTTTAGTACGAACAAATTGAAGCCAGCCAGTTGTTAAAAGAGGTTTCGGGTACCTGCCGCTCGCGCGAATGTATAAACGAAATGGCCAACCTTGTCCAGTCGAATCTGTAACCATCAAGTCCGTGCAGTGACCACCTTCTGGTATTGAAAAATGCTGAAGAGCAGTAGTTGGAACCGCCAGTTTTGATTCAATATCAGACTTTGTTAAAAGCTTAGTGAAAATCTCCATACCCAGAACAAAACAACATCCAATAAGAAAACTCTCGTCTACTCTACCATGTTTTTAATGGTATTTATATTGTCTGCACTCTGATTTTTGAGGCAAAAGTTAAGTCTTTATTTTTTTTTCCCCCGCACAACATTGTCAGTCTCAACTACTCTTTCATTTTTCTATCTTTTTTCTCCCTTTTCCCCTTTTCCCCCTGCCCCCTTCCCCCAAATTACTTTGTCAACAAATTACATCATCAAACTAATAAAATATTTGTTCTTTTTGCATTCGAAATTTGCAGATTCAAACCAGTATATATAAGATTCGCTAAACCAAATGGGCTTGAGTCCTTTTTACTTTTACAATAGTTTATTATAATATTTTATTTATAAATGTAATTAGTATAAAAATTTTATTATTAAAAATATTTTATTGAGATATTTTAAGTGAATATAAGAGTATCTCCAATACAAATATGTATTTTTTTAGTATCTAAATAGTGTCACATCAGTATTTTTAAATAATATGGATCTACCTTGTCAAAAAAATTATAGAAATGCAAATTCACTTCTCCAATATGAATATCTAAATAGTAATTTTAAACCAATCATCACAAGTCATTTGTTACATTCTCTCTCCATTCAATTTGATAATTAAATCCATTGACAAAATGCTAAAATTTTATTGGTGGGAAAAGTTAAAAATCCTAGTCAGCATATCAAGGAGGATATCTACAATTAGAAATTCTACTTGATATTCTCTAATTTTTTTTTTTTGCCACATCATATCAATATTAAAGTTAGATAATTGCATTGGAGAATATTTTCTTAACTTTTTCAATATAGATCCTATGTGGCACTCAATTTTCTCTAAATGCATATTAGCATTGGAGATGCTCTAATATCGACTATTTAATTACTTTTAAAATTTTTCATTTATCACATTCATTTATTAATTTATAATCTAATAATTATTTTATTTTAAAATAAATTATTTTAAAACTTCAAAATATATTTATATATATATATATATATTACGTGAGTAAATTGTTATCTAACTAAATTATTATCTAAAATAATTAAGAGAAAGTTTAAAAAATAATTTTTAAAATAAAAAATAATAATATTTTATTACTTAGAGGTTGTAAAATGGATAATGATTTATAAAAATATAATATTATTAGAATATTTCATTATGCATTTCCATTTTGATAAAAAAAATTACATAACTATTGAAGATGACCTAACATAACATATTTTTTTCCCATTACCTATAGGACCCATGAATTTTTTTTTAGAGAACTTTAATTTAGTCCCTGCTTGTTTTTATAACCTCACTTTTTTACACACATTTCACTTTTTAATTCTCGTAGTCCCTAACGTTTGGAAAATTGATCAAAATGGTCCTTCTGACCAATTTTCAATCAGTAAACTGTGATAGAATTATTAAAAAGTCAGTTTTACCCCTCAATTATTAAAAAGACAAATTTACCCTTTAAATAAGTTAAATTTTACAAATTTACACCACATGTTAAAAGACCTAAATGTTCTCTTTTAAAAAGAATTTACCAGTGAATTAATTTTTCCAATTTGCCAATTCTAACAACGGTAAATATAAAAATTATTTTTTTTTTGACAAATTAATAGAAAAATAAATTTTTATTAAATTTAAAACTTAGTAAAAAACTTAAAAAAAACAGTAAATAAATTTTATAAAATTTACGAAAGTAAATAGAAAAATCAGTTTTTACTAAATTTTATACTTCATAAATTAACTTAAATTCCATATTTTTTTCAAATTAACACTAAAATAAAACATTAAAATTATTCAAATTGCCCTTTCTTCCATTAAACATACCCTAAGTTTTCATGCAACCACAACTCCACAAAAAATCCATCAAAAAAACATAATTGGCAACCCCACAAAAAAATTATGTCAACTATATTTGGGGTACACAATCATCGGTGCCAAATGTGATAGCACAAAAACAAGTTCTAAAATACGAAATTAACTAATATTAATATAGTGTAATACTAAAGTCCTAACTGCTAAGGATTGTTCAAACTGCTACCTCCTCCGTGACTTTTTATGCTGCTGGAACTCCCATGTTCAAATGTACTGCTGCAAATGAGATTGTTAAAAAAATAAAATAAAAAACAAAATAAAAGCAATACTCAACAGCAAGAAAAATAAATCTTGCAATTCTCAACAGCAAGAAAAGTTTTCTTATACCAGTATGCAATACTCAACAGTAAGAAAAGTCCAATCTATAAGCATGAACCCAGACTTGCCACAAACTTAGCAAACCGGCAATATGCAAGCAGCTACTTCAACCATTTCTATCTAATAAGAGTGAAGAAGAAAAACTAGAACTTCTGACTGCCTCAACAACCACAATGAAACAGCCACCCATATACCTCAGAGGCTCAGACAAGCCATGGTCATATATTCATTACTAGTGAAACATTTATTTAAAAAAAAAAAAAAACCTAATTTAGCTGTCTCATGCTCTCTTTGATATTTTGTACGTGCTCATTTTTTGCCAAGTGGAAAAGTGAGGAAAAAGCATGGTGAACGTTCTACTAATTTCAAGGCTTGTAAAATAATCACACCAGAATGGTACATAACCTACAATTCAACATTTTATGAAATAACTGAATTTTCTTTTACCCACAAAAATTAATGATAATCATAGTCACTAAGGCTTTTGCATTAGTGCTCAATCTTCATCCAAAATTCAATGATGCAGTATGGTAACCCTTAGCAAGCAATCTTCCAGTTACTTCACATGCCCACCTGAAAACTCCAAATTTTACCCAATCTCTCTCTAGAAATTCCAAATTTCCTAATATCACTCAGAAACGATGGCTTCTGTCTGCCTCATCAACAATATTCCTACAATGTTTCGAAACTTGTCGTACACCCACACACTCAACAATTTAATCGCCCTAAAACCTCTCTGATGTTCTATTATACATCACTGCCTCTTTAAAACTAACCTTACCAATTTTAAAATGCTCAATTTAATAAAATAGTGCCAGTGCACGCATCACAAAAGCGTCGAGATCAAACTGTGTTTAGTCATATAATCTATTTGCTTATTACTTCATCATACAAACACCAAATTTGTTGAAGTTGGACAAGTATGTATAAGGAAACAGATCACAGATTGCTCTTGAAATACTCAACAACAAAACTTATCAGAAATACTCAACAGACTGATACAAAGAACACAAATCCCAACTTTAAAGTTTGATAGAAACACATAATGAAAACAAAAACCAACCAGCAAATACGAAACCAACAATCACATATTTGAAAAACAAATAAACACAAGCAAAGAGAGACAGAGATATATATACGAAACTAATACGTACATCAAACAAATAATCCCCAAAAAAACCCTAAATCTAGAAAATAGAAACACATAATGAAAACAAAAGAATTTGTATGTCATATGTGAAAGAGTAAACAACAACATCAAAGTTGTTAGCAAAGCTTCCAGCAAACTTGCAACTTCTGAAACTGCCAATCAAGAGAAGCCTGGAACTGCTCTTTCCAGCAAGCTTCCTTGCAATTCAGAGACACCTCAAATACAATGTAGTCTGGCTCAGCATTGTTACTATGACTGTCCAACACGATCAAGAGAGCAACTACACATGATCAAGTAGCCATCTTGATCATTGAACAAACTTTGAGTCCGAGCTTCATCAGGCAATGAGCTAATAGTTTATAGTTAATTAAGTGAGGTGTCATACATGTTATTATTGTTAATTAGGCAGTTATTATTATTTGGAAAGTTAGTTAGGATTCAATGGCTGAGATCAAAGGTTGTCATAGTTTGTTATTGATCAACAGCTAGGATTGAATCCTGTGCTTGTATAAAAGGTGGCTGATAATTTTCAGTCATTTAATCAATGAATACAGAAACTATCTTTCCATTAAACTCTCTCAATTATTCTTAGAATTCACCATTGATGACTCTGTAAAAGCTTGATAATCAGCTTTGCTATTTACTCTCTCAGGCTTTTCATCGAGCACCTTTCGATTTCTATCAAACACTTGCTAGTTTGCATAATATAGGTGTAAACTCACTTCTTTCGGTATCAAAGCCTCTATGGATCAGTTCACCCAATGCAAACAAGATCAAAGTCAGGTATTATGAAGCCTAAGGTTTTTACTTTTATGTACACAACTTTACCTTCAGCTGAACCAAGAACAGTCACAGTAGCTTTATCTGATCCAAAATGAACTCAAGCCATGGTTGAAGAGTACACTGCTCTTCTTAATAATAGAACTTGGATTTTGGTTCCTTCCTCTCCCTCCATGAATGTTTTAGGTTGCAAATGGGTGTATAGAACTAAGTATAAACCAGATGAGACTGTCCTCAAGTACAAAGCAAGTCTTGTGGCCAAAGGTTTTCACCAAAACACCTAGGCTTGATTACTTTGATACATACAGCCCCGTTGTTAAAGCAAGCACCATTAGAGTTGTCATTTGCTCTAGCTGTCCAATTTGGTTGGGACATTCAATAAGTGGACATCAATAATGCTTTCTTGAATGATGAACTTCAAAAGTAGGTCTTTATGCATCAGCCTGAAGGTTTTGAAAGCTTCCAAGCTCCCTACTCATGTATGCAAGCTCTACAAGGCTCTATATGGTCTCAAGCAAGCACCAAGGGCTTGGTTCTCTAAGCTGAAAGTTGCTCTTTGTAGTGGGGCTTCACCAACTCTAAGTCTGATGTGTCCTTATTTTTCAAGCATGTTGGCTCTCATTTAATTCTACTTTTGGTCTATGTTGATGATATCTTGATTACAGGACCTAGTTCTCAGCTCATTCACCAAGTCATCAAGGAGCTACACTCTTGTTTTGCTCTCAAAACATTGGGTTCTGTCAATTACTTTCTAGGCTTTGAGGCCTACAGAAATGCTGCTGGTTTGTTTCTCACTCAAACAAAATACATCCATGATCTTCTTGCCAAGACAAACATGACTACAAGAAAGCCTTGTTCCACTCCTATCTCAGCTGGAACCAAGCTCTCTCTCTCTCTCTCTCTCTCTCTCTCTCTCTCTCTCTCTCTCTCTCTCTCTCTCTCTCTCTCTATATATATATATATATATATATATATATATATTGGCAATCGGTTTTCTGATCCTACACTCTATCGCATCATTCTTGGAGCCCTTCAATACTTTTCTCACACAAGATTAGACATAAGCTTCATTGTAAATAAGCTTAGTCAATTCATTGTAGCTCCCACCGATGTGCATTGGCGGGCTTGCAAGCGAGTATTATGTTATCTTAATGGCATAACATCTCATGGTCTTGTTTTTGAAGGGAGTTTTAGAAAAAATTTTGATTATCATATAACATGCGGAATTGGGTTTCAAAAATTTTTCTTATATTGAAAACTTTTTTCAATCAGGAACGAGTTCCTGTATATACGCAGAAAAAGATATTAGAAACTACATACATTTTTCTTGATTTTCTTTTTCTGATTCTTCGATCTACCACCAGATCTTCCGAGTTATGACCCACGGTCTGACAACGTGTGTGTGGGCACGTCACGGCAAGAGATGGAGGTCACGTGAAAAGAACACCGGCCGAATCCTGCAAAAGAGAGGAGAGTCAAAAAAAACTTTTATGTTTCTTTTCTCTCTTCGCTGGCCGAACTCTTTTTTTTTTCACTTGTGTGCTAGGTTAGGTTTTTCCTAACTATATAACACTTATATAGTAGTCCTTTAGGGTTTTAGTTTGACCAAATCAAAATAGGATTCTAAATCCTATTTATTTTTAGTCTTCCTAAAGACTTGAACCTGTGACCTTTTGGACTATTAAAATAATCTAATTATTTTAATTCTTTTGTTCTAGTCATTATTTAATCACATGACCTCATATTTAATAAATAGAATTAATAATTCATAATTATTAATTTCTATTATTTTATTAAATCTCTTTTATTTAAATCGCATTACTTTCGTAACACTATTAATTGGACCATCCAATTAATCTACCGTGATCCTCGTTACCAACAACCATAAGGGCTAGCAAGGGGACCTAATGGACCCACAGTTTTGAGCTCCAATAATACTTAGTAATATTAATTAAAACTCTTTAATTAATATTTAACGATTATTAATATCGGAATTATTCCACTAAAAACCCGAGGCTGCACTCTCAGGACTGTAGACGTGTTTATACAATCTGAAGTCTCAGTGTCCATTGATATAGCTAATTGCATATAGTGTGATCCTCCACAAATAGTTCATAACTAGAGCTGAGTAATAAAGTCCGTTATACCCCTCTAGAAATATCTTTTCCTTTAAGTACCATTGATTCTCTAATGAACTATTAAATCCTGTCTTCCTTACGGAAGAATGAGAGCGCTCATAATCGTTCAAGCCCCGAATCAACCCTTAAGGGAACTATTCATCTACTTCAATCAAAAAGGACTGGATTCCACTATTGTGTACAAACCTTCCCAGCCACAGGCCAAACCGCAGCTCCAAGATACCGAGGTATTGGTCGAGATTCTCATCAACATCACCCATGGTAAATCAAAAGCCACAATATAACCTAAAGGAGTCGATAAGACACTCAGGATTAAGATCACCTATAAATAGCCATCGTTTATCGATTATATATGAATCTCATCTACTAACGGATCTTGGTGAGAGATTCATATAAATCGTGGCCTAGTCCTATATGATCTCATCATATAAGGTGCCTCGATTCTCATGTCAACTACATGAGCGGTTTAGGATAAGACCACCGTACTTTACAGAATTGACCGCAACAGTAGATCAATCACAAATAAAGTACCCAGCTTTGTTCACTCTCTACGGACTCTTTAAATTACACGTCTCAAAATGAATCCTCTATATATATGACCATCATATATTCATTATGAGATTACATCTTACAATCTATGATGTTCTTGCACAATACGAATGTATTACTGAATATAAAACATTTTAGGAACTTGAATGATAATCTGAATAATTCTTATTATTGTCTTTAACCATTTATAATTACAAGTTTTAGGGCATAAATCCCAACAATCTCCCACTTGCACTAAAGTATATGGGACATGTCTATTAATCCTAAACCCTCTAGGTGACCTTCAAACACTTTAGCCGTCAAGGTCTTTGTAAATGGATCAGCCAGGTTATCTTGCAACGCAATCTTCGTCATAACCATGTCTACTCGCTGCACTAGATGATATTTCCTCTCTATATGCTTCCCTCTTTTGTGGCTTCTTGGTTCTTTGGAATTGGCCACAACTCCACTATTATCACAATAAAGTGTCATAGGCCTATCCATATCTGGAACAACTTCCAGATCACTCAAGAACTTTCGGAGCCAAACAACCTCCTTAGCTACTTCACAAGCTGCTACATACTCGGCTTCCACAGTGGAATCAGCAATGCAAGATTGCTTGATACTCCTCCAAATTATGGCTCCGCCACCAAGGGTGAATACTGACCCAGACGTGGATTTTCTTGAATCTTTATCTGACTAAAAGTCAGAATCTGTATATCCCAATGGAATCAAATTCTGATGGGAATATACAAGCATATAGTTTCTCGTTCTCCGAAGATACTTGAGAATATGCTTAATAGCAACCCAATGATCCAATCCTGGGTTGGACTGATATCTACTGGTTACTCCCACTGCGAAGCAGATGTCGAGTCTTGTGCATAGCATAGCATACATAAGACTGCCTACTGCAGACGCATAGGGAATTCGTCTCATATCCTCAATTTCTTGAGGTGTCTTAGGACACTGTTCCTTAGACAAATGAACTCTATGTCTTTAAGGTAAACTACCTTTCTTGGAGTTCTGCATGGAGAATCGCACAAGTATCTTGTCGATATATGATGCTTGAGACAACGTTAATAGTTTGTTCTTACGATCCCTTATCAATTGGATCCCAAGAATATAACTTGCCTCTCCCAAATCTTTCATTTGGAATTGGTTAGCAAGTCAACCCTTTACCTCTGACAATGTTCCTATGTCATTCCCAATGAGTAAGATATCATCTACGTAAAGGACAAGGAAAACTACTTTCTTGTTAATGATGCTCTTGTACACACAAGGCTCATTAACGTTCTGCTCAAAACCATAGGTCTTGATCGCAGTATCAAACCTAATGTTCCAAGATCTAGACGCCTGTTTAAGTCCATAAATAGACCTTTGCAGTAGAATTAACACCACCACTTCCTTGTGGATTCGACTCTGTACTCACAGAAATATTATTACTTCGACACATCCTGCACTTGGGATTTATTCCCACGCGTTTGAGCGTGTCAAGTTTTTGGCGCCGTTGCCGGGGAAGTGGTTTCGGTTGCTAGTTCTAAAATTAGAGATTTATGTTTCTTAGATTTTTCTGTTATTTTTATTTTTGGTTTTTGTTTAGTTCTTTGTTATTTTAATTTTTCTTTGTTGTTATTTATCTTTCTAAGTACTTGAGAGTTGAGCATGCATGAGCGGATTGCAGACCATGCTGCAGATGATGTCTGGGATGTGTTCTGATACTTAGCTCGAGTACAACGTCTTACCTAGACGTTAAATAAAGCACTAGGAGGGAGGTAACCTTTATTTTTGTTGATTTCTATTTCTTTTTGTTTTTCATTTGTGTCTATATCATTTTCATTCAATTTCGCTTTGCCAATAGAAGTGTTATGCCTTGTGTTGAGAAAACGAAGTACGGGGGAGTGAGGTTGGATGAAGTGATAGTTGTGGATATTTAGGATTGTTAGTTGTGGATACTATGACTGTTGTTCTGTGTTCATGTTTTATGCGTTTTTATTGTTTCCTTTGAATCCAGGATTTTAAACATTGAGGACAATGTTTATCTTAGGTTTGGGGGTATTTTCTATATTTGTCTTTTGTGTGCTTTTGAGTTTTGTTGGTGTATATAGGCTGGAAACCTAGACTTTCCTCATACGCACTGCGTTTGGAAGACTTAGACATAACAATGCCATGTACACCAGTTTTGAGTCTTTTATTGTATTTTTCGTGTTTTATTTTATTTGTTTTAGGATAGCAAATCATATGCATGCTTTACAGATAATTGAATAATAATATGTAAATACTTAGGTCATTTGAGTGTACAAAGCTATTAACTAGAATAATGTCGGTAGTGTCTTTGCATCTAAACATATAAGTCTGACATATTTGCATTGTAATATGTGAAAACTTCCAATTAGTAGTCCTGATTAATAGTGGAGACTACCCTTAGTGAGATTTTGAGCTTATCGTATATTCATTCAGAGGGAATTTTTGTTTCTACTCTTAAACACTTTCTTGAGCTTTATTGTCAGTAGATTGATCTCTATAGGTTTGCATTGGATGTTAATGAACTGCATTATAAAAATCTTGTATGTATGTTTTGAATGTTCAGTTTAGTAAATTTTGGAGATATGATCCAGGCATTGTGTGTGAACTCCTAAATAGCTTGATTTCCTGTCCTTAAATTGTATGCTCCCTATCCCATTCGTGGCCAAACACTCACATATTAGCCTTTTGTTGTATGAACTACATATCCAAAAATCCTAGCCGAAATTGTAAGACGTTACCTTTGACGCTTGGAAACTAGAGACAATTAAAGAGGGAATGTGTAAGTGTTGAGTGAGAAAAAGGAGTGGAGTAGAAAAGATGAAATGGATGTGGAAATGTGCAGAAAAATACAGAAAAATAAAATAGCCAACAGAAAATAAAAAAAATACATATATGAAAAGAGTTGGCTAAATGAGAAAAGAAGTATGATGCACAAAGTAAAAAATTGAAAAAAATGGTTTGAAAAGAGGTTGAAGGAGAAAGGCGAGAAAAATATTTGGAAGAAAAGTTGAATGAATTTGGTAGTCGTGAGAGAAAATGCACAAATTGAAAATCTTATGAAGTATCTCAATAGGTTTCCAAGTGAGTTCAACCCGATTTCTATTCTTTTTGAGCCAATCACCCCAAAGCCGCATTACAACCTGAAAAAGACCTGTTGATCTCCTTAGGAAACTTAATTGTAATATTTGACATGTATGTATACTGATTTTTCTGTATGTATACTGATTTTTCTGTTCTTAGCATTTGATATCTTTCATGAGGTCCTTTGCTTAATATGTGCGTTCTTTCTAATTATTGATGCATACGACACATTTTGAAATTCTTTGCTCATAAATTCTAGTCGTATGCAGTTGAAAGTGTGATTGCCTAGGTTCTGAGTGTCATTGACTGAAAACTGGTGAGACTAGAGTCGAAGCGAATTACATCAGTGGTTTATTGGTATGGAAGGATTCACTATTATAAATGCGTTGCATGTCAGTGTCCTGTATGATATAGGGTGTATTAGACTTATTGATAGCATTTTGGATTTCTGATTTTGTACTATTCTTATGCATTTGCATTTGTGTATATACTTAATTTGATTTTTAGCTTTGTATATGGTTAGCTTAGGACGTTTGTGGGTATCGTAGCTGGTAAACCCTCACGAGACTATAACTCGTCCACTAGGGCCACCTAGGGGTTTAAAGGCTTGTGGCACATGCTAAGTGCCATCGTTTCATCCTACGAAAATGGATATAGCTTAGTTTGTTTTTGTTTGTTAAGTTTTAGTTTTGTTTTTGTTTTGCTTTTCGTTGTGGTGTGTGCCAATTTGCTTGAGGACAAGCAAAAGATAGGTTTGGGGGTATTTGATCAGTTCATATTTGTTACTCTTTTTGAGCCCTTTACCCGTGTCTTTCATACTTATTTTCATGTGAATTTTGCGCTTTTGATGTGTTTGTTGAGCTTGCGCAGATTTTAGGTGTTTATAATGGTGTTGTACGAAAGATGGAAGTTTCGCGCTGAAACCATGCAATTCTGGATCAGGAAGCTTCACTAAATAAATTTTCGCTACCATCGCGACCGAGCCATCGCGAGCGTTGGTCGCGAGGATTTGCTCGCGGCGAGAGTGGCCAATTCCTCCAGAGAGTGTGGCGACCGAGCCATCGCGAGCGTTGGTCGCGAGGATTTGCTCGCGGCGAGAGTGGCCAATTACTCCAGAGAGTATCGCGACCGATCCATCGCGAGCGTTGGTCGCGAAGAATGGGTCGCGGCGATAGTGACAATTCATCCAGAGAGTGTCGCGACCGAGCCATCGCGAGCTTTGGTCGCGATAGCTCGATCGCGATGGCAGAAATTCTGACCTAATTTCCAGCGCCTATAAGAAGAAAAATGCAAAAGAAAAGAGAGAGCTCGCCTAGGACAAAAAGGAGCAGCTCTTGGCTGCCTCCAATGGTGGATTTCCACCATTCTTTCACCTCCTCATCACCACACATCATCTCCAAACATCATTCAGAGGCTAAATACTCGGATTTAATCGATTGTTCATCAAAGAAGACGAAGATCGAAAGCGGAGAAGTTCCAGCCGGACCAAAGTGGGATTTCGACTCTTGAGAGCTTCGATGGGTTGTATTTCATATCATTATTCTTCCTTTGATTGTTCATTGATGATTATGAGTAGTTAGAACTCTTGTTAGGTAGTTTTTGGAACTATGAACGGATTCGGATTTATTGACTATGAATATATTTTGTATATTATTTCATGATATTGTCTTTGAGATTATTTGAACATTATCTTATTGCGTTTGATTTATGGTGTTTTGCGATTGCGAAAGTAGATTGCATGCCCCGTGATGAGAACCGATTTGATATTTACTGTAAGAGATTATATTGATTTTGAGTGTATTTTATATTATTACTTTGTGTTCAATTATGGTGTTTTGCGATTGCGCAAGTAGATTGCATGCCCTGTGATGAGAACCGATTTAATATTTATTGTAATATTATATGAGAAATCATTGAAATTGCAATCGAACTTAATTGACTCTAAAATCAATACTGGGTTAGTTTCGATAAGAAATTACTTAATTAACCTAGGCATTATATTAACTATGGTTTTCGATTAATTGCACTCTACGACCAATAGGTGTGGTTGACCGAATTCACATACCATACCATTGCGGAAGCAATACAATGTGGTGTGGCCTTAGTTGAATTATTCTTATCATGTTAATAACGTGCTTTATAATAGTCAATATATTTCCTTATTCGGAATTGGAACCGTGAGACCACCTAGCATTATCTTCCATTTAATCTGTCTCGCTTTATTTACCGTTTTAGTTAGTTAATTTAGTTTATAAAACAAAAACCCAAAACAACTTGATTTATTTTACCGCACTAGTATAATATTTAATTTATAGAATTAGCACCACCACTTCCTTGTGGATTCGACTCTGTACTCACGGAAATATTATTACTTCGACACATCCTGCACTTGGGATTTATTCCCACGCGTTTGAGCGTGTCTTTAGATCATCGATGACCTCATTTTTCTTTCTATTCTTTCTCAACTTAAACTCTTTGCTCAGTGTTTTAATTTTCAGAATTCAAAATAGATTCAATAACTTTTAAATTTCATATTTAATTAAATTAGAATTAGAGTAGTAGTTAAAAATCATCAATCTATGTGGAATCGATCCTTATATTGCTAAAGCTACACTAACAATTGATTCATGCACTTGCGATATATAAAATAAGTATATCAGCCAGCCTAAAAAAAAATTCAAGTCGTCCGTAAAGAAAAGGTGCGAGATATCTGGACCTTCTCAAGAAACCTTAATCGGTTTCCAGTTCCTCCCCTCCAACTTCCTCTTAATGATATGTGAGCGTTTTTCTATATATAAAGCATAAATGTAAGGAGACAAAGGGTCTCTATCTGAGACCGCAACCTGAATCAAAACTTTAAGTAATTTTATCATTTAGAATCACTTTGTACTGAATGCTAAAAACGCAGTCCGTAATTAACTCCCTAAAATTTCCTGCAAACGAATCCCTCTAAAACTTTATTAATAAAATCCCATTACATTCTATTATATGTCTTAGATAAGTCAATTTTCCAAGCAAAAACCTTTTATTTCCCTTAATAATATTGAAGTTGTGAAGAACTTCTATCACCTGTGTTAATATTGATATTGTTTCCTATTAGCTGTTTCCCAAGTTTTTTTTCCCTTCTTTCTTTCAAAAAAAAAAATGGAAAAATAAATTCCTTTTAGCTGTTTCACCAAATCTCAAGGGTGAATGCAATTTCCCTTTAAATAAATGAATAAAAACATAAAGCATTTGTTTGTTTACTAATTCGTAGGTAAAAAGTAGACTGCATCTTGTTTAGTCTTTTAAGGACAACAATTTTTGTCTAAATAAAATTTTCTATTTTATGTTTAGTTATAGATTCTCCAAGAGCACGTGTTAATAAAAATAAAAATAATAATATATATTTATTGCGTTTTATAAGAATAAATATATTTTTTTAATATTTTCAATACTTAACATAACTCTAACAATTTCTTCAGTTATATTAATAAAAATTTATTATTTATAAATAAAAAATAATATTTTTTTATTAATATAACATCACTGGATGAGATTAAGATCTTTTTTATATGAATTTTGTAGTTGAATTTTGGAAGATCTATTGACACGCATGCTTATCTTAATACTTGACGGTCAAAATTATTATATACAAAATATTCAATTCATTTTAAAGTTTAAAACAATTAAAATTTAGTGCTACACCAAAATAGTATTTTTACCAATTCTATTAAGTTTGACTGGTAGAAATTTGGTCAGAGGAACTAAACTGATACATTTCTTAAAAGCTAAGGTACAGGGATATCATTAACTATAATTAATTAAAAAATTGATAATTCTCCAAACGTTAGGGACCAAAATGAAAATCCCAAAAGTTAAGGTACAGGGATACCATTAACTATAATTGATTAAAAAATTAATAATTCTCTAAACGTTAGGGACGAAAATGAAAATCCCCCTACAAACTAAAGAATTGTTTGTTTTTTCCCCTTATAACTTAATTAGTCTGAATTAAACTTATTAAGTTGTTTTTATTTGTTTTTTATAAGTGGTCAAACAACTTAAAAATACTAAAAAATAATTTAAAAAATAAAAAATTCCGACTTTTCACTCAATTGCAAATCACTTAAATATATTTAAAGTATTTTTTTTCAAAAGTATCATCCTTAATATAACATATTTTCAGTTTTATTTAATTTAATTTTTTTTTACCCTATTTCTTTTCACAAACGGCTTTATTAAAAAAAAAAAAAACTAATCACTTCTTATGCTCAAAGCTTCTTAGAATCAAAAGATTGAAATATCTCCAAGTAAAATTGCTGTAAGAATCATTTATTTATTTTCTTTATTGAACCTACTTGTGCTCTATATAATTTTATTATTTGTAATGAAAATTTTTAACTTTATTTGTGATGTATATATCAGTATTTTTACTTCTTGGTGTAGCTTCTTATTTAATTGCTTTTATTATTATAGACTGTAGTTTTTTATTTTCTTATATTGTGCTAATGTTTTTTTAAGGGAAAGCTACAATAATATTATAGAAGGCATAAACTCTATTATGGTTAGAAATAGTAGCTTATTATAATAATAAAAATAAATAAAACAAAGAGCAGCTTATTACGAATTTATTGTAATATGATGACGGGGAGCTTCAATTGAATAATGACAACATCAATCAAAATCAAACACCAAGCAGTAACAATGAATTTAGAAGATTATATCAAGTATTTATTCAACAACTCAGAGACCAAATTGCAAATCAACTTTTATAAATATTTTATTTATTTAGTTTAATCTTACTGGCAAATATATTTTAATCTAAAGATTTAAACATTGTATTGCAGTAGTAACAAGCTTTATAATTGTGATTGAATAGAATAATTATCCTACAATTTGAGGCTTTACATATAACTCGGTCTCGATTTCTGAAATAAAAACTATTTTTTAATATAATTATTTATAATGTTTTCATCCTGAATAAAATCTTATTAATATATACATAAAAATGCTTTAAGATTTATTAATTTATTTAGTTTCAATTATTTATATCATATTAAATAAAAGTATATAACAATTAATAGTAATAAGGGTATAGATGTTAAATTATCTGTTTTCAAATATTTTTATTTTAAAACAACAAACAAGTTGACATCATATATAATGCTTGGAAAAGAAAAAATAAACATGTCATTCAGGTTTTAGATTTCAGTCAATCATTTCCGTCTTCAGTAGAATTCAGAACTATTTATTAAAAAAAATAAACAACCTCTAACTTTTCCTTTTAGCTAGTTCCCTAGTTTTCTTTTATTCTTTCTTAAAAAAAAAAAAAAAAGTTTGCCAAATCTTAGGGGGTGAATGCAATTTCCCCTTAAATAAATAAATAAAAATATAAAGTATTTGTTTGTTTACTAATTTCTAGGTTAAAAAAGTAGACTGTATCCATTTTTTTTTTTTTAATAAAAGGAAGGATAAAATGCCCAAACAAAAAAAACTACGATGAGGAACAAACAACCCTAGAAGTTGTTAAGCTACTAAAGATTATCAAGAACAAATAAGGAAGCCCCACATGAGTGGGAATCCTCATAGAAAAAAGAGTCTCCCCATTGATCGGTCAAGAGACGCAATACCATCAGCTACCTTTTTTTTTTTTTTCTTCCATACACATTATTCAAAACAATTCCAATGAGACTTAATCGGCATGATAGAGCTACTAAGTCATCTTCAATCATACTCTATTTATCCAAATTGAATATTAAAACCTCTCCAATCATACTCTATATTGTTATTCCAAAAAAAAAAAAATCAAATGGAGATTGACAAATGTATCTTCCAATTTGGAGATTCACTATTCCAATCTCCATTATTTTTTAACATTATATATTCCACTATTACCCTTCCATCCATTATTTAAACAAATTTCATTCATCTCATATCCTTTTTGAATTTTTAACTAAACTCAATTAACTTATTATAACTTTTTATTTATAAATATAATTAGGATAAAAATTATATCATTAAAAATATTTTATTAAGATCTTTTAATTGAATATAATATTGACTAAATTTTAATTATTTTAAAATTTTTTATTTATCACATCTATTAATTATTTTATTTAAATTATTTGAAAGCTTCAATATATATATATATATATATAATTACCATTTAATATAATAATTAACTGAAAATAATTTAGTAAAATAAAAAAAATTACATTAACATTTACAAATAAAAATATTACAACTAATAATCACAAAACAAGTACATGAAAAATTAAATTAAAACCAACAAACAAAAAAAGCGCTGAACTTTAAAACTTCTAAATTTTTAATATTATGATAAATCGTCTCCATTTTCACCATTAATACTAGGTAGATGAAAGAATTAATTATTAAAATATTTAAATTAAAATTATTACATGTAAAATAGTTAGGTGTAAATATATTATTTGAGTAAATTATTAAGAAAGTTAGAAAATATAATTTATAAAGTAAAAAAGTAATAATATTTTGTTATTTAGAGATTGTAAAATAGAGTATGGTTGGAGTTGTGAATTTATAGACATGGAATATTATTGAAATATTATATTTTGATGAAAAAAATAGAATATGATTTGATATGGTCTAATAAATTTATTTCATTAACCAATTTAAGAATAATAAAAATAAATTTATTTAGAGTACTGTGGTTGCAGTAATCACAAATCACAAGTAACAAACCTTTATTTTCTGATTTGGGTGAGTCTTTTAAGGATAATGTCAAGCTTAGTAATAGTATGAGAATTTATGTCAAGGGACAAGGCACTATCACATTGCATGTCAAAAATAGAGTATGATTGGGACAAGGCATTAATTTATTATAACAAGGATGGAAATCAGCTCCACACCACACTCTCAAGCACCACATTCCTAAGCCCCTGCATCTCAACCAATTTTTAGATCCCTCAAAATTACTCCAAAGCTCAGCCTGTAACACACAACAAAAATATAAATTTGTATTGAATTTTAGAGGATTTATTATTAAACGAAATCGTTTTTTACCAAATATCCAATTTAAAGTTTAAGCCGACTATCTCTAATTCTCCATATTTTTTTTTTTTCCGTATTCAGTCGCCTATTCCCCTCGATGGGGTACACTTTTGACTTTCCTATCTTTTTTCCCCCTCTTCCATCCTTTTCTTTTCACTCCCTCTTCTTGAAGCTCTAAATGGAAAGCATTTACTAATCATGTTTGAAGACCCCCATCCTGGTGTTTTTTATGTATCTTGTTGAGAATGATGTAAATGACCCAGCTATGGCTAGACAGTTTGTCTCTGTTTCTAAAGAATTTATTATCGATCTTGTTTTTTGCAATAAAAGAGACAAAACAAGCACAATATATTCTGTTTCAAAAAAAAAAAAAAAAAAAAAACAAGCACAATATATTATGGATCATATGAACAAAGCTTTTGTTTCGTACACTTTGGAACACCCAACTTTAGTGTTCTGGCTCAGCCTCAGGCTAAGATCCTCATTAAGTTGATAACATTTTGTGTCACTTTTAGGGTCGACAAGTTGATCCACTTCAGCCTGTATATGCTTACCAAATAACACAAATATGTGTCTCTTCACCTCGATTTTGTATTTTTCTTCCTCCTTTGAGAAGATGACTTCATCACCAACTTGGAGACCTTTAGTACGAACAAATTGAAGCCAGCCTGTTGTTAAAAGAGGTTTCGGGTACCTGCCGCTCGCGCGAATGTACAAACGAAACGGCCAACCTTGTCCAGTCGAATCTGTAACCATCAAGTCCGTGCAGTGACCACCTTCTGGTATTGAAAAATGCTGAAGAGCAGTAGTTGGAACCACCAGTTTTGATTCAATATCAGACTTTGTTAAAAGCTTAGTGAAAATCTCCATACCCAGAACAAAACAACATCAATATGAAAACTTGTGTCTACTCTACCATGTTTTCATGGTTTTTTTTATAGTCCTGCATTTTGATTTTTTGAGGCAAAAGTTAAGTCTTTCTTTTTTTCCCCCTCCCTGTCAGCATCAGCTACTTTTTTTCATTTTTCCCCTTTTCTCCTTTTTTTCCCCCTTCCCCCGTCCCCCCCAAATTACTTTATCGGCAAATTACATCATCAAACCAATAAAATATTTGTTCTTTTTCCACTCCAAATTTGCAAATTGAAACCTATATAACCAAACGGGCTTGAGTCATTTTCACTTTTACAAACGTTTGCACCCAGGCCATCTCTAGTGGTTGGGCATTTTTCTAAAATAGAAAATGAAAACTCTCTAACAATGCTTTAAAATAGTGTTTAGACAAAAAAAAAAAATTAAATGAAAATTGACAAATGGATATCTAAACTATTCCAATCTCCATTATTTTCTTATATTATTTATTCCACTATTACCCTTCTATCTATTCTTTAAACGAATTTTATTCATTCTATAACTTTTTTAAATTTTTTAACTAAACTCAATTAACTTATTATAACATTTTATTTATAAATGTAATTAGTATAAAAATTTTACCATTAGAAATATTTTATTGAGATCTTTCAAGTGTATGTAATATCGACTATTTAATTACTTTTAAAATTTTTATTTATCATATCCATTTTTTAAGCTATAACATAATAATTATTTTATTTAAAAATAAATTATTTTAAAACTTCAATATATATATATATATATATATATATTACGTGAGTAAATTATTATCTAACTAAATTATTATCTAAAATAATTAAGAAAAAATTTAAAAAATAATTTTTAAAGTAAAAAATAATAATATTTTACTACTTGAAGACTGTAAAATGGATAATGATTTATAAAAATATAATATTCTTGGAATATTTTGTTATGTATTTCCATTTTGGTAAAAAAATTATATAACTATTGGAGACGACTTAACATAATATATTTTTCTCCTATTACTCGTGGGACCCACAAACTTTTTTTGGGAGAACTTCAATTTAATCCCTCCTTATTTTTATAACCTCACTTTTTTACACATGTTTCACTTTTGAGTTTTCGTAGTCTCTAACGTTTGGAAAATTGATCAAAATGATCCTTTTGACCAATTTTCAATCAGTCAACTGTGATAGAATTATTAAAAAGTCAGTTTTACCCCTCAATAATTAAAAAGATAAATTTACCCTTTAAATAAGTTAAATTTTACAAATTTACACCATATGTTAAAATACCTAAATGTTCTCTTTTAAAAAAAATTTACAGTGAATTAATTTTTTTCAATTTACCAATTCTAACGACTGTAAATAGAAAAATTAATTTTTTTGACAAATTAATAGAAAAATAAATTTTTATTAAACTTAAAACTTAGTAAATAAACTTAAAAAACAGTAAATAAATTTTATAAAATTTACGAAAGTAAATAAACAAAATCAATTTTTACCAAATTTTAACTTCATAAATTAACTTAAATTCCATATTTTTTTACCCCATTTTCCATCGTCTATTTTCCATTAAACATTAAAATTATTCACATTGCCATTTCTTCCATTAAGCTTACCCTAAGCTTTCATGCAACCACAACTCCACAAAAAAGCCATCAAAAAAACATAATTGGCAACCGCACAAAAAAATTATGTCAACTATATTTATCTGGAAAAAACATAACTGGCAATCCCACAAAAAACATAACTGCCATTGAATCCTAAATAACTTACTAAAATTATTATTGTATGGAAAGTTATTTAGGATTCAATGGCTGAGATCAAAGGTTCCATACCAGAACAAAACAACATCTAATAAGAAAACTCTCGTCTACTCTACCATGTTTTTAATGGTATCTATATGGGCAAATTGTAATAAGATACCCTGACATTTTGTCATATTGCAATGAGATTGCATTTTTACTTAAACTACAATGGAGTACCTCGGATAATTTTTAATTGGTCCCTAATGTAATATAAAATATCATTTTTTAATATAATTTTATTTTGTTAACTCATATAGTTCCTAACTTTTTTAAAATACATTAATTTAATGTCTATGACCAAAATAGTCAAACCTAATATAGAGTATAAATTGGTCATTTTGTATTTTTATTAAATTATTAAATTAGAATGATACTTTACCCTTTAATTTTTTAATAACTTTATTTATTTCGATAGTCCAATAAAATATTAATATACGTTATAAAAGTTTAATTTTTTTTAAAAACACTTATAATAATAAAATAATAAAAGAAACATGATAAAATTTATTAAAAATAAAAAATAAAAAAATTTAAAAATTTAAAAATCTTAAAAGTAATATGATTTTTTAAAAATAAAATAAAATTTAATATTGAATAATTATAAAACTCAAAATTTAGTAATCTAATACCCCCCACACACACACATACATATATATATATATATATATATAGTATATATATAATAAATTTATATATATAACGGTTTTATTATTATATTTTGATTTTATAATATAATAATAAATGCATGTATATATATTGTAATTCTATTATTATATATATATACTATATAATATACTCTAATATATATATATATATAAAATATTTTTAACATTTTAACTTTTTTTGTTAAATTTGAAGTTTTATAAGTATTTAATCTTGAATTTTATTTTTATTTTAATAAATGATGTTACTTTTAAATATTTTTAATTTTTAATAAATTTTATCATATTTATTTTTTATTTAATCATTTTTAAGTACTTCAAAAATAATATAAATTTTATAATAAATAACAATTTCTTATTGAGTTATCTAAAAAATTAAATTGTTCAAATATAAAAATAGGTCAAATTTTTATAGTATTTTTATTTTTAATAAATTTAATTATATTTATTTTTAATAAATTTAATTATTTTACTTAATCTTTTTTAAGTGTTTTTTAAAAAATTAATTTTTTATAACGTATATAAATTTTTATTAGACTGTGAAATATAAAAATTGTTAAAAAGTTAAAGAATAAAAGTATCATTCTAATTTAATAATTTAATAAAAAATATAAAATTATCAATTTATACTTTATATCAGATTTAATTGTCAAAAGTTTTTAGTCATAAAGATTAAATTAATGTATTTTAAAAAGTTATGGACCGAATGAGTTGAAAAGATAACAATAGATCAAAAAATAATATTTTAAAATATATTAGAGACTAAATTAGTAATTATTTAGGATACTTCATTATAATTTAAATAAAAGTGTAATTTTATTATAATATAATTAAATATTAGAGTATCTTATTGCAATTTATCCTATCTATATATGCCCCCCCTTGATTTTTTGAGGCAAAAGTTAAGTCCTTATTATTATTTTTTTTTCCCCCGCACAAACGTTATCAGTGTCAACTACTCTTTTCATTTTTCAATCTTTTTTCTCCCTTTTTCCCCTTCCCCCAAATTACTTAATCAACAAATTACATCATCAAACCAATAAAATATTTGTTCTTTTTCCATTTGAAACTCTTCAATCATGCTCCATAGCGATCTTTCTAAAAAATATTAAATGGAGATTAGTAAACAGATCTCCAAATTATTCCAATCTTTATCACTTTTTTAATATTATGTATTCCATTATTATTCTTCTATCCATTTTTTAAATAAATTTTATTCTTTTCATATATTTTTAAATTTTTTAACTAAACTCAATTCACTTATTATAACTTTTTATTTGTAAATGTAATTAGCCTAAAAATTATATTATTAGAAATTTATTGTTGAGATCTTTTTAAGTGAGTATAATATTGATTATATTTTAATTATTTTTAAAATTTTTATTTATTAATACTTATTCAAAAATAAATTATTTCAAAACTTATATATATATATATATTATATGAGTAAATTATTATCTAAAATAATTAAGAGAAAGTTTAAAAAATAATAATATTTTATTATTTAAAAATTATAAAATAAATAATAATTGGAGTTGTTAATTTATGAAAATAAAATATTTGTAAAATAGAATATTATGACTCTCCATTTTAATAAAAAAATTGTCTAACCGTTGAAAATGGCATGCCAGAATATATTTTTCTCCTATTACTCCTGTGGGACCCGTGAACTTTTCTTAGAAAATACACTTTTTTTTAAAATCTTATTTATAAATATTTTAAAAAGAAAGGATTAATTATCTCAACCTAATGAAAAAAAAAAAAAAAAGTCTTCGGTCTATAACTTCTCATGCTTTATCATCGTTTTACTATTTTTTTTTTTCATTTTGAGTCTTTTTCATAGTTCCTAAATTTTAGTAAATATATTAATTTGGTCACTCATATTAAATTTTTAACTATCAAAAGCTAACAGAAAACGTAAAAACTTTTTTATCCTTAATTTCATGTCCTTTAATCTTTTAAAAATTGATATATTGGGGTTCGTTTGGGGTGCATTTAGTATACGATATTAGAATTGACTATTTTAATGAAGTATGATTGTATTGGATTGAAATAGATAGAGGTGGGTACGATTCGAATCAGTACGGTTTTGAGTGAAATTGAACCCACTCAAAATTTATACGATTTTTAAAAAATTAAAATTGAACCAAATCGAATTGAAGGTGTAAACTGAACCGAACTGAACTGAAGTAATACGGTTTGATTCGATTCTGTTCACTACGGTTTTGGGCCTATTGGGTCTTTTTCATGTATTGAAATTTTAATAGGTTTTAAATGCTAATTTAGACTATAGTTTAGTTTTAGTTTTTGGGCTATTGATTTTAGAATACAAACCTTATTTCAATAATATATTAATCATGTGTATCATTTAATTAATATTGTCTATTGATATTAATTTTATGCAAATGAAATCATTTCAAACCTAGGTGAAAAAACTCAAGCACAATGTACAAACATTAATTGATTTCAATCCATTCAATCAATATACTGCTTTAATCACATAATTATTGACATGAAAATTTAAACGTTCAGAAAAAAAAAAAAAAAAAATTAAACAGTAAACTCATTCCTAAATAAAACGATCTAGAAAATTAAACTTCACAGTTTGCTGCTGCTTAACAACAGTCCAAAAGAAAAAGTAAACAGTAAGCTTTGAAATAAAACAGTAAACCTTTTAGAAAAATAAATCTGAATACTGAAAATTATTGCTGCTTAACACCAACTGTTTATGGTAATGACAAAATTATTAAGGCTGGGTAAGAAATTGTGGGTCAACTGTTTAATTTTTAGATAAATATTAAAGTGAAATGGGACTGCCATGCATGAACTTGAAATGCGAGATAATGATATTTTAGATTTGAAATTATACTTTTAATTAGAAAGTTATTATAAGTTCCTAATTATACACTATTATTAATTATGACTGGTGAAATATTGATTCATCATTCTATCGGATCGTTAAGTAGAAAACTGATTAAAGATCAATGAAATGTGATATGGCCCCAAATGTAATAGAAATAGAAATGAAATGTACTAGTGATGACTTGTGACTTAATAAGAAATTAGATTAGGTTTTTATTTTCTTTTTATATGACGGTTCATACGGTTCAAAACAGTTTGAGATTGTCAAAACTGAACCAAACTAAATTCAATACGGCTTTTTAAATTCAAAACCAAACCGAACCGAATTCAAACCTGAAGCATGAATGTAATTTCCCCTTAAAATAAATGAATAAAAACATAAAGCATTTGTTTGTTTACTAATTCGTAGTTAAAAAGTATACTTCATCTTGTTTAATCATTAATTAAGGACAAGAATTTTTGTCTAAATGAAATTTTCTATTTTACGGGTAATTATATATCCTCCGAGAGCACATAATAATAATAAACATGTATGTATATATATATATATATATATATATATATATGTATGTTTACGTCTTAAAAGAAAATGATAATTCTTTTATTCAATACTTAACATAACTCTAACAATTTCTTCAGTTATATTAACAGAAATTATTTTTTCTAAATAAAAAATAATATTTTTTTTATTAATATAACATCACTGGATGAGATGTAGATCTTTTTTATATGAATTAATATTGAATTTTGGAAGATCTATTGACCCGTATGCATCTTAATACTTGACAGTCAAGAGTATTATTTTAATTTATTTCTTTAAATTTATTATTTAACGGCATTGTTTATATCCAATTTTTGTTTTTTTTTTCAGAAAAAGAACCAACAGAAAGCAAACAACAAATACAAAAGAGCCGCAACCTAACCTCGGAGATCAGCAGACAGAAACTGATCAAGTCAAGAAGGCGCATTCTCTAACCAAATAGAAACAACATCAATGAAAAAATTGTTCTTAACTAGAGAGTGTGCAACAATATTAGCACTCCTAGGAATAAAAGAAAAGGCAACATCAATAGTAGAATATAAAGATAAAATGTCCAAAATAATTAATCCGACTTCTAAACGAGAAGGATCACCAAGAGAGATATAAATAACAACATTTAAAGCATTTGATTCCACCAGAATGCAACAAAAACCCGATTGAATTGCTAAATGTAAACCATCCAGGATAGCTGCAGCTTCTAAAACTTCAATTGACTGAACACACTGAGTGGAGAGAAGCATCAACATTGAGTTTATACCATCCTTGCGCAGGAGGTTTCCAAGAAGCCGAAGTGGAGCCTGCATGAACACACTTAATAGTTGAAAACAAGTTGGTTGTGCGAAATTCAGAGATAAAACTAAGGGACTAGTTAAGAATATCAATGGCCGGAATTAAAGCATTGTCATGAACAAAACGATTTTGCTGAAATCAAACACGCCAAAGAACAACAATCAACAGTTCCAAATCTTCAACCTTCAAAACTGAACAACAGTGAATAAAAAAAAATCTAAAAAAGAAGATGAAGGAAGAAGTGAAAGAGGCTTGCGGAACATGAAGCTGTACTGCCTCCCCAAATCATCCAAAAAACTGCAGGTCCACAGAGGATGTAAAAGGGATTCAGATTCATCACTACAGATAGGACAGCGATCAATTACCTATAGATATCTACCACACAAAACAGCAAATGAAGGTAGCCAATTACAACAAGCTTTCCATAAGAAAACCTTAATTTTAGTTGGTATTTTTAATCCATATAGAGATTTCCACCAAAACAAAACCCTACTGAACTAGTACAAGAAGAAGCATTTAACGCCAACCTGTTGTCCAATGTAACCCAGTACCCACTTTTTACAGTATAAGTTCCTGACTTTTCATAATGCCACGAAAGCGAATCCTGATGTTAAGAAGCTGAGCAAGGTAAATTTAGAATCAATTTTGTGTCATCTGGCAAAAAAGAGTTCTAAACTAAATTAGTATTCCAACTGCCACTCGGGGATTTCAAACTAGCAACTTAAAGCAAAGGATCCAACACAATAGGAGAGATAATTTTGAATGTTGAAGGACATGGAATCCAACGATTAGAATAAACACAAGTAGACAACCCATTATCTATCCACCATCTGGAACCTAAAACCATCAGATTTTGGCCCCATAACAAGCTTCGCCAGACATAAGACGCTGAGGATCCTCTCGCAGCATCCAAAAAACACACTGCGGAAAATACACACTTTTAAGATCCCGAAACAGTGATGACTTATGACTTAATAAGAAATCAGATTAAGGTGGGTAATAAGCCTCAAATATTGTTTCGCAAGCATAGCTTGATTGAAACATTCAAGGTCCCGAAAACCAGGACCACCTTTTGATTTGCTTTTGTTAGGTCGAGTATTTTCTAGGTTAGCTAATTCCGTGTAAAACACTATTTGGTTGTAATTGTGTTTGGGAGCTTTCGTTGAAGGCATCAAGATCATCGATTCATTTGGTAAGTTGTTCTCAATCTTACAAAGGTTTTTAGGATCTCACACGCTCACAACATATCAGTCATTATGTTTCTAGGCATCTCATTCACCATTGACATGGTATATGGTGAATAGTTCATTGTATTGCATTCATATGTTATGTTCTGTAGATGCATCCTATAGATGGTCTCATATCTCCACCTTCCTATCTGAATTTCAAAGTGTGTTCTTCATGAAAGTTGTTTTCCTATGCGTGTACTTACGTCTTTAAAATTTTTAGAATTTTCTGGGTGGCGCTTCGCTAGATATTAGATAGAAACTGGACATAGGTCAGTGCTGGAAAACCAGGAGAGACAAGTTTTATATATCATGTATGTGGTCCAATATGTCACCCTTCCTGTCCGAAATTTAAATGGTGTTCTTCATAAAAATTGTTCATATATTTGTCTACTTTCTTCTATAATTGTTGCAGAATTTGCTGGATGGCGCTTCTCTAGATATTAGCTAGAAACCGAACATAGGTCAGTGCTAAAAAATCACGAGAGACAGTTTTTCTTGTGTAATTTTGTTTGATTATTTGTGTTCATTATACGATGAATTAGTGACCTTATGAATATTCATGAGAAAGGTATGGATGTTAACTTTCCATAGCCGCTTACGATTCATCAATCAGATGTCTGGATCAAAAGTTATAACCGTCCGAGTGGTCAAAGGTCAGTGTAGAAAACTGCACCCGGCTCAACCCGTTTTGTGTGGCAACCCGGACCGTGGCTCTTTCTATATAAAGGCCACTTCATCTTTTTCATTAAAAAACCAGAGTGAAGAACCCTAGCAGCTCCTTCTCTTCATGCTCTCTCAACTTCAATATCTCAAAACTCACCCAATCTCTCTTGTATATCCATGGAATCAAATTAGAACTTGTGGTAAGTTTTTTTTTTTTTTTTGTATGTTGAAGTTTTTCTTATGCTTCATTTCATTTAAATCTTTTTGTTGTTCTTGAATGAGAGTTAATGAAATTTTTATGGATATTAATTGGATGTTGAAAGCTTGTGGGTTTTGTGTTTAATGCATGATAAGGGATTTAGGAAGTTGAATTAGTACCTAGATAATTTTATGTTGTGATTTAGAGTGCATTTGTCTTGCTTGAATGAATTAAACTTCTATCTCACATGTGTTTAGTGGATTGTTACTAATCTAGGTTGGATCAATAGTATTAGTTGCTGTTGTAATAATTTGTTTATTGCTAGAATCACATTCATATAAAATTTGAAATCACATGTCAGCTGCCTTGTAGAGTTCATGCATTGAATATGTTTGTTTCATGACTTGAAAGTGTTGAATTTGTTGTAAAATTTGTTAGGTCTTGAAATGTGTTTATGCTAAGTGTTATTTAAGTAGATTGTGTGCACTAGTTCACTTAGCATCATAGATTGTATTGGTCATGCATCCTAATTGTATGTTCATGCATCGTTAAACACTTAAACCATAATCCTTTGTGTTGTTGAAAGAGCTTGTGTGACTTTAGGTGAAGTCTTGTGAACGAGCTCAAGGTTTGCTTCTTGTGGAAAAGTTGCATTTGTGTGGAATTTCACTAGTTGGCTCTTGCGAGACAATAGGTGTAGGCTCACGCCAATAGGAGTGTGAATTCTAGGATAGCTTGAGGATATACATTTAGTCACCTAGTGGATCTTGCAAGATCATTAGGGAAAAGATCTACGGGTAGACTAGAGCGGGATAGTCCAAGAGGAGTGAATCTTTGTAATTTCAACTTGAGGGTGTACTGCATTTTTCACTAGTAGATTGTCCGTTAAGTGGCCAAGAGTGGTCCCGTGGTTTTTGATCCCTTGTTGAAAGGGGTTTTTCACGCTAAAATCCTTGTGTTGATTTTGTTTATCTCTTCTGCATTTGTTATTTGTTTATAATTGTTGAATTGATCTAATTAAATTGTTGGTAATAAAAAACATTGGGTAAGAACCTATTCTCCCCTCCCCTCTCTCTAGATTTATATTAGACCATTGCACTTAAACTTTCAGCTTTTACACAAAGTCTCCCTGTAACACCCTCTGACCCGACCCGACTGGATCGACCCAGGGAGCGTTACCGGGTTTTCAAAACTTTATCAATTCACTTCATAAATTTTCAAACCATTGTGAGCCCATCAAATAAATTTTCAAACCATTGGTTTTATAGTTTATAATTTAAAAACATTTTCGAGTGAGCCCATCAAATCATATTTTTAAAAATTTCGGCAGAGTTTCCTTTGTTTTTCGGATTTCCCAAAACCTGTTTTTCCACAACTCAAATCAAACAAAAATCACCACAACACTTCAAATATCGTTTTCAATCAATTGCGCACTCTGCCGTTTAGTGCGACTTTTCCACAGTTTTAAAATAAAAGAATTCAGAATTTCATATTTATAAACATTTTAAAAATGAAAAACAGAAATCATAAAATTATTTACAAAACATATAAATATAAACTCTTCGAAATTACAGACTTCCGTATATGCACGCTAATCCAAATATAATATACAAAATGTTATAACTACCTAAATCACTGTAGTGACTCTGAACTCTTCTCTGCAGCTTGTGCCTCTTCAGTCCTTTCCGTCCTCGGTATCTTTAGTACCTACGCGTTAGAAACAAAACTAACGCGCTAAGCAATACTGCTTAGTGGGTGTACACTAAACTTAAGTATTAAAATCAGAAATAACCTTTCAGAATATAACGAAATATCACATTATAATCAAATATAAACATATTCAATGCAAATCATTTACAGAAATAAAACTGTTGAAATCATTTCAAAGGGACACTCATTACAATAAATAATTCATGTAAAACCAAAGCATAAACGTATACAATCGATTTCGAAATTCACTTATCAACATATTATTCAAATCATTCATTTCTGGCCCTCTTGAATACTTAACATATACCAGGACTGGAATATGGGTCGTTCGACCACAGTGACTATCTGTCGAACATAGCTCCCACCCTAGGACGAATCCTAAGAGTGGTACGTATCTCTCTACTCTAGGACCGAGGGTTCAGACCCTAGAGAGGTACATATCTCCCCATCCCAAGAACGAATCCTTAGGAGGGTACGTGTCTCCCTACCCCAGGACGAATCCGTGAGGAGGTACGTGTCTCCCTACCCCTGGACGAATCCATGAGGAGGTACATGATATATCATCAATAGCAATGTCAATATCGGTGCAGTACTGCTCACTGAACCCAGCTGGTATACCAACCTCCTATATCTATTTCTATGTCTAAGTATCCTAGGGCCGTTTTCGATCAAACATTTTCAAATATTCACGGTAATTTACAAATCCATGGGCAACTCAATAACTATATATATATACAATTCAAACGATATACAATATTCATACAATATTCTGACTCGAGTAATTTCAATAAAATCGTGATAATCAAAATACGATCAAAATACGATCAAAAACATAAAATCATTCCAAGAAAAATATTATAACCACATAATAACAATTTTCTTCAAATAAATCGCAGATACAAACTAAAAATACTTAATGCTTTTTGTAAAGAATTCGAAAACGGTGGTACACCAACCTGGATACCGTTTCCTTTCGACAAATCGTGTTTCTAGGGTTTTCTTTTTCCTCTCCTTTCTCTTTCTCTTTTCCCTTTCCTTCCTTTCCTTCTCTCTCTCCTTCCTCTTCTCTTCTTCTTTTTCTTCTTCCTCTTCCCTTCTTCTTCTTCCTTTTTCTTTTTCTCTCTCTCTCTCTCTCGGTCTTTCTTTTCCCTTTCTGTTTTTCTGTCTGTCTTTTTCAAGTGGCTTCATCGACAAGCTTATTTTTTAAAAAAAATTTCGGTTATCGCGACCTATGGTCGCGGTGACCAGGTCACAGTACTCACTGGACCAACTGCACCGCCTTCATCGAGATCACACGTCCCGGTATCTTGGTCGCGATGGTGGTCGCCATGCTCACTGCCCGAATTTCATCTTTTCATCGTGATCAGTTCATCGCGATCTGTGGTCGCGGTGACTGATCGCGGTGCTCACTGCCAAGAATCACCATTTTCCATCGCGAGCAGCTCTTCGCGACCTGTGGTAGCGGTAACCAGGTCGCGATACTCCCTGTCCCAATTTTTCACTCTTCTTTTTCGTGTATCGTTTTCAACCGTTCAATTTGGTCCACCTGGAAACCATAAAAATAAACATACTTTTAATTACGTTTACACCCCTCAAATCACAACATTTATATTTACATATTCAAAATGAATTATTCAAAATTTTGGGATGTTACACTCCCAAGAACACTAATGAATCTTCTTGGACGATTGACCACTCCCCCACCAAAACCATGAAAACAATCCATGAAGCTCTCGGATTAAACTAATGGAAATTTTAAATAGATTCATCGAAAAAGCCAGAATGGATTGAGCCACCACTTTAATCAGAATCTTCTTACCACCGGTAGAGAGTAACTTGTTTTTCCATCCCTGAAGTTTTCCCCAAATTCGATCTTTGATACTCTTGAAGAGAGCTTTTTTTAAATCGACCTGCAAAACTAGGTAAACCCAAATATCGCTCATGGCAAGAAACATGTGGAATACCAAGAACAATTGAAAGTGCTCCTTTTCTTTGATCTAAAGAACCTTCGCTGAAACAAACAACAGATTTATCCAGATTAATGATTTGACCAGAAGCATGCTCGTAAACCTGCAAAAAGTTTTTCATGGTTAAACATTCAGCAATATTATATTTGAAAAGTATAAGACTGTCGTCAATAAAAAATAAATGAGTAATACGCGGACCCGTACCCCCATAACAAAGACCATGAACTGCCCGATCAATCTCAGCCTGCCTAATAAGAGAAGACAATCCTTCTGCACAAAAGAGAAATAAATATAGAGGTAAAGGATCACCTTGCCTCGGCCCTTGTCCAGGTTTAAGAAAACCAATGGTTTGCCCATTAAGGATGAATTGATACGAAACTAAAGAACCACAACTCATAATCTTTTGAATCCAAGAGGTCGAGAAACCCAGAGCAAGCATCATTTTACCAATAAATTGCCACTCAACCCGGTCGTAGGCCTTTGACATATCGAGTTTCAAGGCTAGTTACCATTTGGACCCTTTCTTCCGGTGTTTCAGAGCATGAATACATTTAAAACCTAAAATGGCATTATCAGCAATTTGTCTTCCTGGAACAAAAGCACTTTAAGAGGCTGAAATGACATCATTAAGTACAAATCTGAACCTATTAACCAATGCCTTTGAAATGATTTTATAAAGCACATTACATAGGCTAATTGGCTTAAATTCTGAGATTCGCTAAGGGGAAGGAAGCTTGGGAATCAAGGCAATCAAAGTAGCATTAATACCCGAAATATCACCACCAAAATTCAAAAAATTCAAACAAGCACTAGTAACACTGCTACCAATCGTATCCTAATAATTCTGAAAGAAACGAACTGATATACCATCTTTACTTGGAGCCTTTAAAGGTGACATCTGAAAAACAGCCTTCTTGATCTCTTCCCCAATAAAAGGAGCGTCCAGAAGATGATTCATATCCATTGTAACTTTCGGTTGAACACAATTTAAAACAAGATTAAAACCATTTAGTCCAGGATCAGAAAAGGTAAATAAAGAGCTGAAATAATTGTGAATTATACCACATAAACTGCTTCGCGAAGTCTGCCAAAAGTTAGTATAGTCAAACAACCCTTCTATAGCATTCCGCTTCCTTCGATTCGATGTCGTTTGATGAAAAAATCTTGTATTTCGATCACCACCCTGCAGCCATTTAGTTCGATATCGCTGACGACAATAGGTCTCTTCCTTGTAAAGAAGACAGTCTAGTTCTTTCTCCAAAATACGAATCTGGTTCCAATTAGTGTTTGTAATAACATTACTTAAATATTGTAAGCGATTACGTAAATCCGAGATACGATTGTGCAGATAATTGAGATTACTAGAATTCCAAACCTGTAACGCCGAAGAATGTTGTGATATTTTCCTTGAGGTAGCAGACAGAGAATAACCAGCATCATGTGAACTCTAATTTGTTTTTATTAAAGTCTCACATTCAGTGAATTCGGTCCAACAGTCATCTAAATAAAACCTGTGTCGCCTACCCACACACTATGTAGAATCAAAAGACCTCAATAAGGTTGCACTGAATTGAAGCAATACAGGGCGATGATCCGAACCTCAGTACTCAAGGTGAGAGACTGAATAGCTAGGAAACAGTAAACCCCAACTCACACTACTTAAAAATCGATCCATACGCTCTTGAACAAAATCTCTCACGTTTTAACCGTTACACCAAGTAAAACCGCAACCCATGTACCTCAAATCTACTAATTCATAATCATCCATTGTATATCGAAAATTATTAACAAGGTAAGTTGGTCGATTCAAGCCTCCCATTTTTTTATCTGACTGGAGAATTTCATTAAAATTTCCTCCAATTAGCCATGGAAGAGAAGACATACCCTTCAATCTCCTGAGTATTTCCCAAAAGTGAACTCTCTGGGCAGCTTCTGGATTTCTGTACACACCCGTAAAATGCCATAAACAATTTGATGCATAGCAAACCATGACATCAATATGCCATTTTGAATATGAAAGCAACGAAAAAGAAACTGAATCCGACCATAGCAAACAAAGACCATCACTATGACCAGAGTTATCTACAACAAACTTGCTAGAAAAACCAAGACGAACACGAACTTGTTCCATCCGAACATGCGACACCAGAGTTTTGGAAAGAAACAGTAACTCGGGGACCGTATCTCGTACTCGACGGCATAGAGATTGGAATGTTCGATCACTCCTCAGACCCTGAACGTTCCATACTATGGTTTTCATTGATGTCGGCAAGCTCCATGGATGGAGCTCGCCAATGGTTGTTGGCTCCATTTCTTGATAAAAAAATGGGCATCCATCTTTACCTATCTTTACCTACTTTTGTTCCATTCCCAGGTAATTATCGGCTGTTTTTGATGTTTTACTCTAGTGTGCAGGTAAAAAGGTTTTGTGCTTAATTGAAGAGCTTTAGTGAATTAAATCAAAAATTTAAAGAATTGTTAGTGTACAATTGTCATGTTTCGGCGTCATATATTCCACAAAATGTACTAGGTTGCAAGACTTATATTTCTGGAAAGTTCTAGATGTCTACCTTCCGAAAAATTTTACGGTTCATAATTCCGAATTTTCTAGCGGAAGTTATGCTCATTTTCGCATCAGTGAGCAAACTCGCGACTTGGGTCACGACTTGTGCAAGTCGTGGCATTATAATTCCAGAAACAGGCCGAGGAACTCGCAACTTGACCTGCGGCTAGACCAGTGACTTGTACAAGTAGTGAGCGGATGAAAAATTGACATATTGTGCTCGCTATAAAAAGAAAAGGAAGAGGAAACAAAAGAGAGTTCGGTTGGGACTTAGAGAGCACGACCAAGAGGAGAAAAAGAGAGAAAATAAGAGGCTAAGGGAAAGAGAAAGATTATCTTGGAGACAAGAGAGTGTAGATTCGATCCTTTAGCCATCTTCTCAACACCAAGCTTGGATTTGGGAGAAAGTAAAAGCTAGAAGAAGTCACAATTGGAAGAGTATCAGACTTCATATGTTCCAGGAGTTCTTCTATCCCTTTCCTTCTTTGATTTTCATTCCTATATCTCTCTTTTAGAATTGATAAACATGTTTAGTTGTAATTTCTTGATTATGACTTAAACTTGTAAGTTAGGGTTTTGATGGATCTTTTTTTCTTGATAGTTGAATGAATTGATTGTCTAATTTATTGTGATTGATTCCTGTTTGTTGAGTGATGTTATTAATCTTAATGCTTTTAAATGTAATGGCTTGCATTTAATTGATTTTGTGGTTGTGTTATAGACCGAGAGGTAACGCCCACAACGTGCTCGATGTAATGTCCACCATTAGTAGAATTAGATAGAGATATGCTAATTTACTTGTGTGAAATTAAGGTGTTTATTATGATTAATGCATTTTCATGCACTTGGATATCCATTGAGAAATATGATATTAGTATATGTGGTAATAGGTCCGATTTATCTCGAGAAAGAACTTTGGATAATTTAGATAAACACGATCATCAACATTGATAATTAAATCGCAATAATGTGCTTTCTTGAAATTCAATTAGATGGATTAGGTGAATTCAAATACCCTAGCTAATCTCTCATATTGGTCTGTGTATTTCGTGTTTATATGTTTTCATTGTTTTCGTTATTAATTCCCTTTATATAAACCTTCTCGATTTATTCAAATAGATATAGACTTGGTTAATTTTAGTACTCAATACCTAAATATACATGTGGATATGATAATTTACTCATTCTTTATTACTTGTGCTGACCCCGTATACTTGTGGGTACAAAAAGACGTAACAAGATTTTGGCGCCGTTATCGAGGATATTTTAGCTGTGTTGATATTAATACCGATTAGGTCTATAGCTACTTTGGATTTGTATATATTTTATTTTTATTAATTTTATTTTTATTTTTCTGTACAAGAAATGTATTCTTGGTATGAGCCGCATGAGCTTATCAAGGAAGTGGCGACTAATGACTATGGAGCACCTTCAAAGTGTTACTTTTATGGGGGGCCACATTGGAGTACCAATTGTCCGCTGGGCAATCCGTTTGATTCAGGCAATTCTGACCAAATGTAGTATAACGAATACTTTGACTTTGATCAGAACAACCCTTACCCGAGCACATACAATCCTGGGTGGAGTAATCATACTGACTTTTCATGGAGCAACAAACAAGAAAACGAGTCAAATCTGGAAGCTATGCTTGTCGATTTCATGACAAGGATGGATACCTGGATGGAGCAATGCAATGAGACTACCTTGGAAGTCGAAAAACTAGTTGAGCAACCTATTGAGATTGATCAAGTAGAGATGGAAGGGAGTAAGAGCTTGTCGCATGAAGATAAGGCAGCTACCTTTTCAGAGCCACTTGAGCTATGTATATTTCAGGGTGCCACTGCAAAAGAAGATAGCCACCAGAATACATATGTTTTTGTAGATATTGGAGAAGGAAAGCCCAAACTGCCTCCACCATTTGAGCACACACCGTGCTTGGGCCGCAAGAATTGACCTTCCCCTTCGAGGTATGCAGGACTGAAAGAATTATCTTCTCTTCCAGTCATTTGGTTAGGATGATGCGGTAAACTGATGAGAAGATATTAATTATGGGGTAGGTGGGCAAAAGTAAGATCAACTAAGTAAGATTGTATATTATTATTTTATTATTTTATTTTTTTTATTTGTTTAAATTTTGAAGTTTAGTATTTGGTAACCCTTGCCCATGAGCTTATTGGAAGTATTGTGCCTTGTGTTGAAAAATTTTAAAGTTCAGGGAAAGTTTGGTTGAACATGAATATTTTTGAAGTGTTTGGCCGTTGTTTGATTTTTATGTGTGATTTTTAACTTTACTTTGTTTTTACTTGTGTGTTTAGTTAGATTGTTTTTAGTTTATGTTTTTTTTTATTTCTTTGTTTAGCACCCTTTTTTCTCGCGCATAAGGTTTTAAAACATTGGAGACAATGTTTATCTTAGGTTTAGGGGTGATTTTTGGTTGTTTTTCATTAATATTTTTCTTGTGTTTTGGTTGTGTTTAGTGCGTAGTGTTTTTGTTGTGTTTAGTTGGCGTATATCGGCTGGAAACTTAGACTTTCCTTATACACTTTTACCGTTTTGAAGACTTAGGTATAACAACACCACGTGCGTCTAGTCCGTGTTTAGTGTGTTTAGTTTAGACTCTGAACATTTTTTAACATTTGTTTTTATCATGTGTGCGCTTTCTATTGAAACATAATTGTTAGCTTTTTCAATGAGTTTTAATTTGTTTGGGACCACTCAGATTTTTTTGTGTCACCGTATTGTGTTACACTTTGTCTATCTTTTTTGTAAAAATATGTCATGTTCAATCAACTAGGATAAATAGTGGAGACTTACCCTGTGAGGTTTTGAGCTTATACTTTATTATTTGAGATGGTATTTTTGTTTCTACTCTTTACATACATATCTTCAATTTTGATTGATTAGGTTGATCTCATTTAGGTTTTGCATTGAACATTTTTTAACAACATTTAAGATATTATGTGTTTACCCTTATTTGAGTTGTTTTTCCCTTTTAGAAGTGATGTAGGCTATGCATATTGAACTACTATAAATTCAAAATTTCATCTTATCCTTGTGTGTACTCCAATAACCAGTTTAAAGCCAAACACTTAGAAGCTTTTTCTGTCATCACCTGCATAAATCCAAAACCAAGCTCTGTATATGAACTAGCTTTACATTATTAGCTTGGATCATTTTAAAATGAAAAGAAAAGAAAATAACTATATGGGTGAATTTCACAAGAAATATACCAAGGTAAATGTTGCTATTGTTGTGATTGTGGAAAAAAAAAAGATGAAAAAAAATATATCGAAAAAGTCAGAAAAATAAAAGAATGGAATTATGCAAAGCATTGTGTGCATAAGAGAAGAAAAATAAAACAGATTTTTCCATGTATTGAAAAATGCTAAGTAATCTCTTAACTTGATCGAAAGCTTTTGCATTCCCTTTTTTCATTTCTTTCTTAACCCATCACCCAATAGCCCCATTACAACCTTTAATAAGACCTGCTGATCTTTTGGGGAATCTAGCTTTAATGTAAAGGTTTTCATGTTGATATCATGTTCATAATGTTCGATCCCTTCAATGAGATCTTTGTGCTTAAAAAGTAGCGCTCTTCAATTTGATTTTCAAATACGATGTATATTCGTATTTCTTTGAGCATAAATTCCTTCCGCATGTGTTTGATGAGTGTATTACCTAGGTTCTGTGCGATTTTTCATATAATTATCCCGAGAGATTTAGAGTCGATGCAAATTCTATCCCAGTTGTTTGAACACAATTGTTTTTTTTTTTAAGATTCTTAGAGTGTTGGCATGTGCATGGCAAGTGGTGCAAAAATTTGAGAGTTGATGTTTTCGAATTTTACTTATTGTTTTTGCTAATTTTTATCTTAATGGATTGTGTTTCATTTGACAAATTAATTGTTCTTTAATGTTCAGAGATGCATTTGTGGGTATCGTTGTTGTTAAACCCTCACGAGACTATAACTCGTCCATTAGGGACACCTAGGGGTTTAAAGGCTTGTGGCACATACTAAGTGTCATCATGTTACCTATGAAAGTAGTTTAAGGTAGTTGTTTGCTTTTATTAATCTCTTGTTTTAGTTTTCTTATTGTTTTTGTTTGCATTTTTATTTTATTCCGATTTTGCAAGAGGATGAGCAAAAGTTAGGTTTGGGGGTACTTATTGGCTGCATTTCCTGATAAAAAATGGGCCTCCATCTTTATCTATCTTTACCTACTTTTGTTCCATTCCCAGGTAATTATCGGTTGTTTTTGATGTTTTACTTTAGTGTGCAGGTAAAAAGGTTTTGTGCTTAGTTGAAGAGCTTTGGTGAATAAAATCGAAGATTTGAAGAATTGTTAGTGCACAACTGTCATGTTTCGGAGGCAGTCATAAATTCCACAAAATGAACTAGGTTGCAAGCCTTATATTTTTGGAAAGTTCTAGATGTCTACCTTCCGAAAAATTTTACGGTTCGTGATTCAGATTTTTCTAGTGAAAGTTATGCTCATTTTCACATCAGTGTGCAGACTCGCGACTTGACCCGTGACTTGGGTCGCGACTTGTGCAAGTCACAGTGTTATAATTCCAGAAACAGGCCGAGGCACTCGCGACTTGACCTGTGACTTGACCCATGACTGCACAAGTAGTAGGCGGACGAAAAATTGCCTTATTCTGCTTGCTATAAAAGGAAAAGGAAGAGGAAACAAAAGGGAGTTCGGCTAGGACTTAGAGAGCACGACCAAGAGGAGAAAAAGAGAGAAAATAAGAGGCCAAGGGGGAGAGAAAGATCATCTTGGAGACAAAAGGGTGCAGATTTGATCCTTTAGCCATCTTCTCAACACCATGCTTGGATTTGGGAGAAAGTGAAAGGTAGAAGAAATCACAATTGGAAGAAGACGAGAGTTCATACGTTCCAGGAGTTCTTCTATCCTTTTCCTTCTTTGATTTTCATTCTTGTATCTCTATTTTAGAATTGATAAATATATTTAGTTGTAATTTCTTGATTATAACTTAAACTTGTAAGTCAGGGTTTTGATAGATCATTTTTCTTGATAGTTGAATGAATTGATTGTCTAATTTATTGTGATTGATTTTTATTTGTTGAGTAATATTATTAATCTTAATGCTTTTGAATGTAATGGCCTGCATTTAATTGATTTTGTGATTGTGTGTTATGAACCGAGAGGTAACACCCACAACGTGCTCGATGTAATATCCACCGTAAGTAAAATTAGCTAGAGATATGCTAATTTACTTGTGTGATCAATTAAGGTGTTTGTTGTAATTAATGCATTTTCATGCACTTGGATATCCATCGAGAGATAGGATATTAGTATATGTTGTAATAGGTCCGATTTATCTCGAGAGAGGACTTTGGATAATTTGGATAAACACGATCATCAACATTGATAATTAAATTGCAATAATGTGCTTTCTTGAAACTCAATTGGATGAATTAGGTGAATTCAAATACTCTAACTAATCTCTCATATTGGTCTGTGTATTCTGCATTTGCATGTTTTCATTGTTTTCGTCATTAATTCCCTTTATATAAACCTTCTAGATTTATTCAAATAGATATAGACTTGGTTAATTTTAGTACTCAATACCTAAATATTCCTGTGGAGACGATAATTTACTCATTCTTTATTCGACTCCGCTTACTTACAAATACAGAAAGGCATTACAATGGTATGTTGGTCGCTGCTTCACAGTTAGACTGACTTAGATCTTTTGGAAATGAGGTGGACATCATTCACCTCTGTTCCTTCTCGTCTTTTATTTCCAGTCAAATGAAATTGTTGAGTTGGATCTTGTATCATTCGGGCTAGCCTCTTCCATTTGGATTTTTTTTTTTTTTTTTTTTTTAATTGCACTGGTAAACTCAAACCCAGCCCCGAACCCATTATGCACTACATCATGTCCTTCATCTGTTATATTTTTGGGCCCTAAACCGGCCCAGCCACTAACATACCACAATTATCCACTACATTATTATAATCAAGAGTAACTGAGCCAGGTCCATAAGATTTGTTAATAATCTCTTGCATTTGATCCATAACAATTGTTGGGCCAACCAAAACACAATCAGAGGTAGTAGCAGATTGGGATCCAACATGAGGTAACTCCAAGACCATCAAAGCTTGTGATTCAACGTGAGGTAAAAGTTTTACACTCCTGAAATTTGTTTGCTTTCAAAATAATAATAATAATAATGTACTCTCTCCCTCCTTTTTCTTTCTCTTTGTTTTTTTTGTTGGTCGGCAGCCATTTCCCCTCGGTGGGGTACAGTTTTGACTTTCCTTTCCTCTTTCCCCATTTTCCCCTCTTCTATCCTTTTCTTTTCCCTCCCTCTTGTCTTCGTCATGTTTTTTTGCACAGCCCTTAAACCCTAATTCACAGACTGAACGAAGATATTGAACCAAGATGAAACGGAAACAAACCAAATCATATATAACAAACTGAAGCAAAGTTTTTGTTAAGAATCGATGAGGTCATGTTTTTTGCACAGCCCCATAACCCGAAAATCCAAGATGAAAGGAAAACATAGCAAATCATGTATAACAAACTGAAACAAAGCATTTTCACTCTCTAACCCCATAAATAAGCAACAAGATAAAAGGAAAATAAAGCATTAAATACCAGACCCTCTTAATGCATTCACTGCAAACTGCAGCTACAGTAATGAATATGCTGAAAACAATCCTGACAAATCAAGTAGCTTGAGTTCCAAGCACTCATGTCATTGTATATGAGCACTTGATCCTCGTCACGATCATCTTTAAGCATCTGCATGATCAGGTCATGAGACATTTGATTATTGTCCATGCCAGCATCAGCTTGAAGTATCGGCGGGTTATGAATCATTTCATCAAAGTTCATGCCAGCATCAACTTGAAGTATCGGCGGGTTATGAACCATTTGATCGAAGTTCATGCCAACATCATGGTTCATCCCCTCTAAACCAGCATTTGATGAGGAAGATGTAGATTTCTTGGCCACCTCACATATGTACAGCACTCCAACTTCATCGTCCAGCTTGTGGAATATGACTTCATCACCCTCTTCAATACCTCTCGATTTAGCAAACTTACGCCAGCCTCTGGTTATGCGAAGCTCTGAGTACAACCCGTCCTTCAGTTGCTTCAGTTTCTTGGACCCCTGCTTCGGTTTCTTGACACTCGCTTCTGTCTCTTGTACAAACGTAATTCATGTACATGATCGTTGGATGACCCTGTAACTCTTAGATTCACAAAGTCAATTCCTTGTGGCATTGTGAAATGCTTATCAGCTTTGATGGGTACATGAAGTTTCGACAGATCACCCTTTGATGTAGTGTTACTAAAGACAATCATTGCCAAAAATCAAAGATGTTTTGTGTAGGAATGATTTCATGCCATTAAAGCTCTGACTATAAAGGGTGCTTTCCGAATTTCCCCTTACACAGTACTTTTCATCTCCACCCTTTTCCCCTTCCACGAAAATTCTTTTTTTTTTTTTTTTTTTTTTTTGCCCTTTTAGGTGCCTCTTCCTTAGTCACTGTGCTTTCTTTCTCTACTCTGCTTTTAGTTGCAAATCTCCGCCACAAATCTCTTACATGTTTATTTACTAAAACGTTAATTACGTACAGGTACATATATAAATACAAGGTGACTATGACAAATGAGATAGGATGAGTACCAATCGATAACGTTTTTCTATTATACTTCCAAAACAAAATAAAAATTTCAAATTAATTATAATAATTCAAAAATTAAAAATAATGAATAAACGTATCTTTTCATTAATTCCATTTGGCTGTCAACTAAGAAACCCTGATTATAATGGAAAAATGTTATCTATAAACTTGATATTTGATTCTTTGTTCAAAAAATAAATTTACTACATTACATATATAGCTTGAGTCCTAGACTTTGGATGAACTACCAATCTAGAATTTCATGCATTTTTCCAACATAGGAACATAAATTTCATTCTTCAATCAAGTTTAAGTACGTGCTCTCTAAAAAGAAAAAATGCAGATTAATGATACAAAATCATGATGATTTTTTGGAAATCTTCACGACTTCATGATGGTTTTAAAAAACCCTCACAACTTAATGATAGTTTTTTAAATTCCCATCACTTGGTGATGTCTGAAACTAAACTTATAAAAGTTAATAATTGACGTTCTAATATAAGTAAATGTTGTTTTCCGAAAACCCGAGCCATCATTCAATCTCTTCAAACAATATTCTCTCTTTTCCTTTTCTATGCATTGACCATTAAGTTTGACACACTTTATTGTATTGGATTCGAATGAATTATATTAAATTATATAAATATTATTATTTCCTCCTACTTTTAAATATTCATCATTTTCCTTTATTGTTAAAAAAATTAATTTAACCGTTAATTCTCAATGATAAAATAGTAATTAACTATTAACCGCGGGATATTATTATTCATTTATTTGCCCTCTAAGAGTTAAAAAAGATATCATTTTACCCCTATTTTTAAAATATTTTTCATTTTCTCCCTATAATTAAAAAAATTAAAATATACGTTTCAATATATATATATATATATACACACCTGTTTGTATTTTAATTTTATTAGGTAAAAATATAAAAAGTCTACTATATCCTTGATGAAAACTATAAATAATTATCATACACTTAAAATATTTAAATAATAATGACAAACCATTAAATTTATTAATTAAAATAAAAAAATTAAAACACATCGTATTATTAGAACTAACACGTAGGTCAACACATGAGTCAATACGTGGATATGCAGACTGACTATATAGGTCGAAACATACATATATCATGACATGTCTGTTGACATGTAAGTTGTCCTTCTAGGTCTTGCTTTGGGTCTTTACCATCCTCTCGCAATGCTGAGTTATTGAGCTAGGATCATATGCTGGTCTTAGTAGAGAGCTTAACATGACTTAGGCCTATGACCACAGTTGATTTAGCCTTGGGTCTGTGTGTTGCATGGCAAAATATGAACCCAACCTGGGCTGGATCTTACTTAGCCTTACGACACTTTGAGCTTGACCAATTTTAATTACTACATGAAGTATGAATGTTGAACTTGTAATTATATTTTAAATTTTTTTAAAAAAGCTTACCCGAGCTTTAGCCCAGGTAGGCCCTCTTATACATCTGTCTCTACTTGTAGGGCCGCACAAGGATGCATCTGGTGGTGTTCGCATAAGAGTGCATTTGGTGTACGGAATTGGATTTGACTATTTTAATAAGATATGATTGGGTTGGATTGGATTGGATATAATTGAATATAACTAAATTAGTACAATCATGTATTTGTTACAATACAGATTAGATTAAAAACAATACTATCTTTTATTTGATTTCGTATGAGATTGGACAAAAAATAGTTATGTCTTATGCTTTATATAATGTGAGATTGGTTAGTTTAAAATTAGATTAAATTAATTTTAAATAAAATAAAATTATTTTATATTAATAATAAAAATTATATTTGATTAAAAAAATTTAATTTTTTTTGTAATTACATTTCTTAAGTTAATTGTTCCTAGAATTTTACAACAAAAATATCTTTTTTTGATCTATGATATTGTTTCCTTTTAGCTGTCCAATCAAATCTCAAGGGTGAACGCGATTTTCCCTTAAATAAATGAATAAAAACATAAATTATTTATTTGTTTACTAATCGGTAGGTAAAAAGTAGTCTTGATAGAGATCCCCAACAGCACGTATTAATGAATAAAATAATAATATATATTTCTTCAGTTATATTAATAAAAATTGAGTTAATTACACTCAACCTCCCTGAGGTTTGGCTAATTATATTTGGAATCAAAGTTTGCATTAATGGACATTAACCTCCCCTCACGTTAACGTTGATTGTCAAAATAACCGTTGACTTTTTTCAAAAATTTTAAATGACCAAAATACCCCTGTCAATTTATATTATCAATTTTTTTACTATTCATTAAAAAAAATTAATGGTGAGATCCAGATTAGATCTCCACCGTCCATCAACAATAATGAACGGTGGATCTCCACCAAGAAAAAAAAAAAATTTGAATGTTCATCGAACACTTCTGGGTTCGAAGATCGAACCCAGAAGGGTTCGAAGAACGAACCTTCTGGGTTCGAATCTCGAACCCAGAAGGGTTCGAATCGAACCCAGAAGGGCTCGAATCGAACCCTCTGGGTTCCACGAACCCAGAGGGTTCGATGAACATTCAAAATTTTTTTTTTTTTTTTTTTTGGTGGAGATCCAATCTGGATTTCACCATTAATTTTTTTTAATGAATAGTAAAAAATAGATAATATAAATTGACAGGGGTATTTTGGTCATTTAAAAATTTTAAAAAAAGTCAAAGGTTATTTTGACGGTCAACGTTAACGTGAGGGGAGGTTAATATTCATTAATACAAACTTTAATTCGAATGTAATTAGCCAAACCTCAGGTTGAGTGTAATTCACTCAATAAAAATTATTATTCTAAAAACATCACTGGATGTCTGGATGGAAGTAAGATCTTTTTTATATGAATTTTGAAGGATCCTATTGACATGTATGCTTTTCAATACTTAACGGCCAAGATTATTATTTTAATTTATAATTAAACAGCATCGTTTTTTATACTAAATATCCAATTCATTTTAAAATTTAAACCAATTACTTTTAATTTTATAAAATTCGGCGGAACGGAAGTTTCCAACACCTACGTATTATAGAGGTAAAAGCTGGAGAGTAGAACCATTGAAGACCGGCGACTCAGTGAGTCATACCCAGCCAATAGTAATTGGGCCGGCCAATAGTATTTTAGGTTCCGGGCGAAAATAAAAAATTGTGCCCTTCCAAAAGTACTATTAACATTTCTCTTCAAATTCGTTTATGCTCAAACCTCCGGTCATTAATAACTCATCAACACATTCTTTTCAACTCAAAATTATATACACCTATAAAATGGAAATAATAATAAAATTTAAGCATTTAAACTTTTTTCTACTTGCACTTCTAAAAGCAAATTCATCAATTATATCATCATATTGAATGTTTTCCAATATATCATTTTCAATGCTAATCCATTTAACCTATCTTGAGTCATAATGGTCCCCAAGTAAGATTTTAACAACTTTAATTTTGAAAAACTTCTTTAAGCAGATGCTACAGTAATATGGATAGTTAAAAAAAAAAAGCTATAAGCAATCATTGCATTAGGAAACATATCCATTAATTTTACAAAACTCTAGAATTTAAATAGCAGTCCATAATATATCTCCAGAAGACTTGATTATAATATCCACAGGAAATTGAACATAAGAATTAAGAACAATAGAAAATTGAACATAATATCCACAACAATTTTGAACATAAGAACACTAGAAAATTGAAAAAATAATAATAATAAAAAACCCAAACCCAGAAATCATTTACAGAATAAAGCAAGAAAAGCAGATCAAGTAACCATCAAAAAGAAAAGATTTTCATCACAATGAAGAAATATATAAACCCAAGAAATAAAAACAAATCAAGAACAAATTAAAAACGAACTGTACTTCTAACAATAAAGAAGAACTTAATTGAAAATTGAAAAATCAAACCAAATAAATCATAAATTGAAATATGAAAGTAGTAATATTTGAAACCTGGTAAGAGAAGGATAAATTCAATCGGGAAAGGATCAGTAACCAGTGTATTGGACAATCAGAGAGGCTTGAAGTTCCATTAAATTAGACCAATAAATCAATTTCGAACAAATTGAAGGAGACAATTTCAGTATATAAAATGATTAATAGAAGGATTCGTAAGATTGACAGGGAGGAGAAAGTAACGAATTTCATTATTGTTGAAGCCTTGAAGGAGAGATTCATTAGATGCCATGGTTCCACGGTCGAGGGTCGACCTCAACATGGCCGATGGAGGACCCATTTCTCAAAGCATGGCTGTTGATTTTTCTTCTGCCTTTTTTGACCAGAGGCACTTACTTTCCAGGCCCAAAACAAAATGTCCATTGATCTTTACAAAATTGCTAAAATGCCACACAGTAGTTGTTCCAGCAAAAGAAGAATGAAAAAAAATATATATTGTTTTGGGCTTGACACAGTAAAAACTATTTGGGTCTAAAACAGTACCTATTAAAAGCAAGGATGGTGCCTCTAACATAACTTGGGCCCAGGGCGAGCTGGGCCGCTAACCCTAAATAGTAGCAATCCATAAAAAATCCAAGTACACTTTTTTCGTATTCAACCGCCAATTTCCCTTGCTGGGGTTCACTTTTTTACTTTCCTATACCCTTTCCCCGTTTTCCCCTCTCCTGTCCTTTTTTTTTTTTTCCTCTTCGTAGAATAATTAAGAATAGTTGAAGTCATGTCTTTTGCACAATCCTTGAACTTTAATTCTGTAGGAAAAACACGCAACGAAAGCGCACATGGTACGTTTTAAAAATTTTTCTAAAAGAAGAGTAGATCTTAACCCTTAATTAATCAAATATACATAAAAGGTACCGTACCTTTTGTGAAACGTGAAGATTGATGCTGCGTTGATATTGAACCGCAAGATCTTACAATCCTTCACGAACGTGGATCACCTTAGAGTGTGGACTCTCTTTCTTCGAATTGTGTACTTGAGAATGAGAAACAAAAAAACTTTTCTTTTTCGTTAGTCACTCAAAGCCCTCCCGAGAAAACGAAGAACACTTTAAAACCAACTTATTCTTTCTCTCTTTTCTCTCGGGCGAATTCACACTTTTACTTAGAAGAGGCAGTTTTTTCTTGGCTATCAAAAGCTCACAAAAACTCACACAATTGCATTAGCTTTGGCAGAATTCCCTTGCTTATCTATTTATGGTGGCTGAATTCTCCCTAATGTGGGAGGATTTGTGTTTCACCATAAAATCTATCAAGTTAAAGTTCAATCCAATCTCCTCTCTAAAAAGTATTATCCAATAATTATTAAAGGATAATAGAGAATTAGTGACTTATCAAAACTTCCTAAAAAAAGTCAACTTTAGAGTTTTGATAAATATCAAAAACCTTCCTAATTTGATTTAATAAATAACTCTAATTATTTATCATCTTATCAAATAAGGTCTTTGATACTTATCATACTATTGTCAATAGTATAAAACTAGGAATCCAATTCTTAGTAGAAAAGTATTTTTGATATTTTAATTAAACAATTAATTAATTTTTATTTAATTAAATAATAAAATAAAACAAAGTAATTAGCTAATGCCACCCAAGCCTACTAAACATGGACCAAACTTTGTTTTTCCATTTTATTAATCTCATTGAACTTCTATAATAAGTCCACATATGAACTAGATTCATTCTTACTAAAACAAACAAGTCCACATGCCTTAAATAAATATATTAATATAATTTTAACAGCTCATTTATATTAAATGTGCTAATTATATTCTTAATATATTTACGAAATGTTAAAAACATTCCCATAAATACATTAAGAAATGAGATAGGATGAGTACAAATCGATAACGTTTTTCCAAAAAAAAAAAGAAATTTCAAATTAATTATAATAACTCAAAAATTAAAAATATTGAATAAACGTATCTTTTAGTAATTCCATTGAGCTGACAACGTAAGAAACCCTGATTATAATGGAAAAATGTTATCTATAAACTTGATATTTGATTGTTTGTTCAAAAAATAAATATACTTGTTGTGACACGGGTCGGCTGCGTACAGTCTGTGACGCGTGTCACACTTAAGGTATTGACCCCGTAGGGCTTTGGTCCCCTCTTGGGGGACGCCTCCCCCACCCCTCGAACTCTTGACCTTATAGGTTATTTGGTTGGGGGGTGAGTACCAGCTGAGCTGGTACTCACCCCCCAACCAAATAACCTATAAGGTCAAGAGTTCGAGGGGTGGGGGAGGCGTCCCCCAAGAGGGGACCAAAGCCCTACGGGGTCAATACCTTAAGTGTGACACGCGTCACAGACTGTACGCAGCCGACCCGTGTCACAACAAAAGGTGCCTTTTGTTGTGACACGGGTTGGCTGCGTACAGTCTGTGACGCGTGTCACACTTATGGTATTGACCCCGTAGGGCTTTGGTCCCCTCTTGGTGACGCCTCCCCCATCCCTCGAACTCTTGACCTTATAGGTTATTTGGTACGCAGCCGACCCGTGTCACAACAATACTACATTACTTAGCTTGGGTCCTAGACTTTGGATGAACTATCAATCTAGAATTTCATGCATTTTTCCAACATAGGAACAGAAATTTCATTGTTCAATCTAGTTTAAGCACGTACTCTCTACAAGAAAAAATGCAGATTAATGATACAAAATCCTGATGATTTTTTGGAAATCTTCACGACTTCATGATGGTTTTAAAAAACCATCACAACTTAATGATAGTTTTTTAAGTTCCCATCACTTGGTGATGTCTGAAAGTAAACTTATAAAAGTTAAATCATTGACGTTCTAATATAAGTAAAATTTTGTTTTCCAAAAACCCGAGCCATCATTGAATCTCTTCAAATAATATTCTCTCTTTTCCTTTTCTATGCATTGACCATTAAGTTTGACACATTTTATTGTATTGGATTGGATTGGATTCGACTGGATTATATTAGATTATATAAATATTATTATTTCCTCCTACTTTTAAATATTCATTATTTTTCCTTATTGTTGAAAAAATTAATTTAACTGTTAATTCTCAATAACAAAATGGTAATTAACTATTAATCACGGGATATTATTATTTGCCCTCTAAGAGTTAAAAAAGATATCATTTTACCCTTATTTTTAAAATATTTTTTATTTTCTCCCTATAATTGAAAAAACTAAAATATACGTTTCAAAAAATATATATATATATATATATATATATATTTATCTGTGTGTGTATTTTAATTTTATTGGGTAAAAATATAAAAAGTCTACAATATCCTTGATAAAAACTATAAATAACTATTATACACTTAAAATATTTAAATAATAATGACAAACCATTAAATTTATTAATTAAAATAAAAAAATTAAAATGCGTCATATTATTAGAACTAACACGTAAGTCGACATGTAGACTAATATATCGCTCGACGTATAGATTGACCTTATCGCTCGACATGTAGGTCATCTATGTAGGTCGACACATGAGTCAATACGTGGATATGCAGGCCAACTATGTAGGTCGAAACACACATATACCATGACATGTGTGTTCACATGTAGGTCATCCTTCTAGGCCTTGCTTTGGGTCTTTACCATCCTCTCGAAATGCTGAGTTATTGGGCTTGGATAATATATATGCTGGTCTTAGTAGAGAGCTTAACATGACTAAGGCCTACGACTACAGTTGATTTGGCCTTGGGCACACTTAGGCATGTGTGTTGCATGGCAAAATATGAAACCAACCTCAGCCGGACCTTACTTAGCCTTACAACACTTTGGGCTTGACCAATTTTGATCACTACATGAAGTATGAATGTTAAACTTGTAATTATATTTATAAAAAAAAAAAAAAAAAATTATAAAGCTTACCCGGGCTTCAGTCCAGGTAAGGCCTCTCATACATCTGTCTCTGCTTGTAGGGTCGCACAAGGATGCGTCTAGTGGTGTTCGCATAAGAGTGCATTTAGTGTACGAAATTGAATTTGACTATTTTAATGAGATATGATTTGGTTAAATTGGATATGATTGAATATAACTGAATTAGTACAATAATGTATTTATTACAATACATATTAGATTAAAAGCAATACTATCTTTTGTTTGGTTTAGTATGAGATTGGAAAAAAAATAGTTGTGTCTAATGCTTTATATAATGTGAGATTGGTTAGTTTAAAATTAGATTAAATCAATTTTAAATAAAATAAAATTATTTTATATTAATAATAAAAATTATATTTGGTTAAAAGAATTTAATTTTTTTTTTTAAAATTACATTTCTTAAGTTAATTGTTCCTAGACTTTTGCAGCCAAAATATCTTTTCTTGATCTATGATATTGTTTCCTCTTAGCTCTTTGATCAAATCTCAAGGGTGAATGCGATTTCCCCTTAAATAAATTTTGGATTGGATATGATTGAATATAATTAAGACTAGTATTATTATGTGTTTATTGAAGTACATATTTTTAAGCCATGGATGAATGCACGCTTACCCTGAAGATTGTGGGTAGACCCATACCCTTAATTTTATGCTACAGAAGCTTTGGCAAAAGTGGTCTCTCATTCATCGTGTGGTAAAGTTTTTATTTCGCTTTTAGTTCTTAAAGAGACATAAGCACACAATATAATTTTTGTTATTCATATTTTTTATTAGTAACAATTTCTTTAGTTATATTAATAAAGATTATTATTTTTAAATATTTAATGAATATAATATCATTGGATGACTTATCTGTTTTCAAACACCTCACTTTGTTTTCATTGATGATTTCTCTGGTTTCATTTTTAGATGTGTAAAGATGGGTGAGTTATAATGTACAGGTGGCTCACAATGCTGTTTAATTGGAGGCAAGGAAAAGGCGCAGATTTGACATGTGGAAGGTGGAAGCTTCGGGAGTCTATACTCACATCCTGCCCCCCAACGTCTTTGCAGCAAATCTCTTAGGGCTGTTTGTTGCATCATGCATAGGTACATTTAGTGTGCGGGATTAGATAATCTCATTCAATCCAATCCTATTTAATCTTATATAAATAATCCAAACCTAACTCATACAACAAATGAGACCTTAGGGTATATTTAGTGTGCGGAATTAGAATAAATTATTTTTATGAGATAGGATATAATTGGATTGGATTTGATTAAACTGGACTAAATTAGTACTGTGATGTGTTTGATTCAGTATAAATTGGACTAAAAACAGTATTGTATCTTATTTAGTATAGAATGAGATGAGATAAAATAAGAATATATTAAATTGATTTTTACATAAAATAAAATTATTTTAAAGTAAATTACATAAAGTTTAACTTAAATAAAAATTAAAATTAATTTTAAATCAAATAAAAAAATATATTTAAATTTAATTTAATTAAAAAATATATTTAAAATAGATAAATTATTTAAAATTATTTTTAAATAAAATAAGATGATTTTAAATTAAATAAAAATAAAAATATTAAATTAAATTTAGTTAAAAAATATTTTTTGAATAAAATTAAATATTATTTTAAAAAACTAAACTAGATATTTAAATTATTTTTAAAATAAATAAAATTAAATATTATTTTAAAAAATTAAACTAATATTTAAACTATTTTTAAAATAAATAAAATTATTTATAATTAACTTCAAATAAATAAAATTTATTTTTATTTATATTAAATATTATATTATATTATTAAAAAAAAATAGGACAAAATTGTGCCATCTCTTCGGTGGGACTATTTAGTCCTACCAATATCGGATAAAGTGAGACTGTTGTCCAATCCCAACATGTAAATATAAAATTGGACTAAAATTAGTCTAATCATATTCTTATCTCATCAAACAAACACACCCTTATATATTTATTTACCAAAACGTCCATTACAAATAATATAAATAAAAGGTGATTTAAGAGATTCAAAAGTACAAATCGATTTCTTTTCTATTATACTTCCAAAATGAGGAAATTCCAACTTTTGACCTTAAATTAGTAGTCTCTTTGAAATTTATCAATTTCCAACAATTTTTCTAGTTTTATCAACTTTTCTAGTTTTGTTAACTTTAGTCATGCTCCAACCAAAATATCATTTCTAACTTTTAATAACTTAACTTGTAAAATTGAACTTATAAAACAAGCGTTTAAAATTGCGCTTATATAACTCAACTTATAAATTTAAACTTATAAATTTTAACGTGGAATATTACTGAGGATCGAAATTGAGTTTCATACTTCATCAATAATTTTCTCTCTCCTCTCTTTCTCTCAACAATTTTTTCTCTCTAACTTCAACTTTCTCTCTTTATCTTTTTCTCTCTTTCCATCTGACCCCCTTTTGAAAATTGGTTTTAAATATTTTCAAAGGTTTTCTCGAAACATTCAGACAAATTATTCAGGGGGCATTTTTTGTCCAAAATGTATAAAATTTGACAAAAACAATCAACTTTTGCAAAAACAGTTAAATATAATGAATACCCTATTTTAAGGCTATTGATAAATTTATCCCATTCCAAATAATCTCATTTCAATGATTTATTCAAAATCTTACTTGAGCGTAGAAAAATCTTCATCGAAAACATTTTCAACTAGTCAGTTACTTAATTGTTATTTTGCATTTATTCATATCAAGCTCGATGTCAAGTGTGGACAGCAAAATGCGTGGTATGAATAAACGAACACTACAGTTAAACGAGTCAATAATAAACCAATAATAAATTTCTTTCTACAGTCATAAATTTATAAATTCTAACCTATATAAGCTTTGCCAAATCCATAACTTTTAATGCTTTATCATTGCTTTGTCTAGTCTCTAAATTTTAATAAATATATTAATTTAGCTCCACATATTAAATTTTTAACTGTCAAAAGCTAACAGAAAACGTAAAGACTTTTTATCTTGAATACCAAATCTTTAAATTCTTTTAAAAATTGATACTAGTGTTTGCATGTGCTTGGTATTTAAGATTGAATTTGACTATTTTAATAAGACATGATTATATTATTATGTGTCTGGTACAATACTGATTGGATTAAAAATAATACTATATTTTATTTAGTGTAGTATAAGATTGAACAAAAAAAAATAGTTGTATCTTATATTTTATATAGTGTGAAATTAATTAGTTTAAAATTAAATTAAATTAATTTTAAATAAAATTATTTTATTTTATTTCAAAAATAAAAATTAAGTTTGGTTAAATTTTTTTTTTCAAAAAAAAAATCTGTTTAAAATTAGTAGTAGCATCTCCACCCTCGTTAGGGAGCTAGGCCACCATCATGGAAACCATCTCCAATGGTGACCTTCATCCGGGGAAACTGTCATTCCCTTATTTTCTTTTGTTTCACTTATTTGATTTATATTTTTTTATTATTTAATATTTATTTTGTTATTTATCCTTTCTCTCAAAATTATTTTATTTTGTTTTTAATTTTATAATAAAAGAAAATTTAGACATTTTATATATTAAAACAAGTGAACCACAAAATATACAAACTAAGGAATTGTTTGTTTTTTTTCTCTTATAACTTAATGAGTCTAAATTAAACTCATTAAGTTGTTTTTATTTATTTTTTATAAGTGGTCAAACAACTTAAAATTCTAAAAATAATTTTAAAAAATAAAAAATTTTGACTTTTCACTCAATTGCAAATCACTTAAATATATTTAAAGTATTTTTTTTAAAAGTATCCTCCTTAATATAACATATTTTCAAGTTTTATTTAATTTTATGTGATATAATTTTATTTTTTTTACCCTATTTCTTTTCACAAACGGCTTTATAAAAAAAAAAAAAAACTAATTACTTCTCATACTCAAAACTTCTTAGAATCGAAAGATTGAAATATCTTCAAGTAAAATTGCTGTAAGAATCATTTATTTATTTTCTTTATTGAACTACTTGTGCTCTATATAATTTTATTGTTTATAATGAAAAACTTTAACTTTATTTATTATGTATATATCAGTTTTTTGACTTCTTGGTGTAGCTTCTTATTTAAATGCTTTTATTATTATAGATTGTAGTTTTTTGTTTACTTGTACTGTGCTAATGTTTTTTCAAGGGAAAAATAATATTATAGAAGGCATAAACTCTATTATGATTAGAAATAACAGCTTATTGTAATAATAATAATAAAAACAAAGAGTAGCTTATTACAAACTTATTGTAATATGATGATGGGGAGCTTCAATTGGATGGTGATAACGCCAATCAAAATCAAATACCAAGCAGTAACAATGAATTTAGTGTTTATGCAACAATTCAGAAACTAAACTGCGAATCAATTTTAATAAGTATTTTATTTATGTGGTTTAATCTTACTGGTAAATATATTGCAGTAGTAGCAAATTTTATAATTGTGATTAAATAGAATAATTATCCAATAATTTGAGATTTTATATATATATATATATATATATATCTCAGTCTCGATTTTTAAAATAAAAACTATTTTTTAATATAATTATTTATAATGTTTTCATCTTTAATAAAATCTTATTAATATATACATAAAAATTCTTTAATATATACATAAAAATTCTTTAATATATACAAAACAGAATGTCTGCTGCCATCCACATTAACTTTAATCCGTCCCTCTAAAGGAAAGATCCAGCTGATCGAACTGCACTTCTTCACATAGGCAATCACATCCCCCTTATTAGCAATCAACCATTCCCTAACAGATTTAAAGATAATAGAGCGAAGAAAAGTGGACTGCATCTTCTTTAGTCTTTCAGGACAACAATTTTTGTCTAAATAAAATTTAATTTTTATATTTAATTATATATCCTCCGAGAGCACACATTAATGAAAAAAATTAATAATATTAATTTATTACGTCTTAAAAGATTATTACTTTTAATTCTCCTTTTTCTCGTATTCAGCCGCCAATTCCCTCGGTACACTTTTGACTTTCCTATCCTTTTTCCCCCTCTTCCATCCTTTTCTTTTCACTCCCTCTTCTTGAAAGCATTTATTAATCATGTTTTCAGGGAAGCTAATAGATTCGAAGATGATCTTGCTAATATTTATTTACTTTGAACTTTGAAGACCCCCATCCTGGTGTTTATTATGTATCATGTTGAGGATGATGTAAATGATCCAGCTATGGCTAGACAGTTTGTCTCTGTTTCTTAGGTGTTCTGGGCTTTCGCTCTCCTTTGTACCGACGGAAAGAAAAAAAGGAATGCATTTATTAAGAATCGACGATGAGATCATTTTTTTTTTTTTGCAACAAAAGAGACAAAACAAGCACAATATATTATATTGATCATATAAACAAAGCTTTTGTTTCGTACACTTTGGAACACCCAACTTTAGTGTTCTGGCTCAGCCTCAGGCTAAGATCACATTCGAGTTGATAACCTTTTGTGTCACTTTTAGGGTCGACAAGTTGATCCACTTCAGCCTGTATATGCTTACCAAATAACACGAATGTGTGTCTCTTTACCTCGATTTTGTATTGCTTTCTACCAGTTTTTTCTTCCTCCTTTGAGAAGATGACTTTATCACCAACTTGGAGACCTTTAGTACGAACAAATTGAAGCCAGCCAGTTGTTAAAAGAGGTTTCGGGTACCTGCCGCTCGCTGCGAATGTATAAACGAAACGGCCAACCTTGTCCAGTCGAATCTGTAACCATCAAGTCCGTGCAGTGACCACCTTCTGGTATTGAAAAATACTGAAGAGCAGTAGTTGGAACCGCCAGTTTTGATTCAATATCAGACTTTGTTAAAAGCTTAGTGAAAATCTCCATACCCAGAACAAAACAACATCCAATATGAAAACTCTCGTCTACTCTGCCATGTTTACATGGTATTTAATATTTATATAGTCCTTGAGGCAAAAGTTAAGTCTTTATTTTTTTCCCCCCGCGCAACATTGTCAGTGTCAACTACTCTTTCATTTTTCTATCTTTTTTCTCCCTTTTCCCCCTTTCCCCTTTCCCCCTTCCCCCGAATTACTTTATCAACAAATTACATCATCAAACCAATAAAATATTTCTTCTTTTTCCATTCGAAATTTGCAGATTCAAACAATTATAAGATTCGCTAAACCAAATGGGCTTGAGTCCCTTTTACTTTTACAAACGTTTATACCTCTAACCGCGGGCCATCTTCAATGGTTAGTTATTTTTTCAAAATGAAGAAGGAAAACTCTCCGATTATGTTTTATAGTCGTGTTCTCAAAAAATGTTAAACGGAGATTGGTAAATGGATCTCCAAACTATTTCAATCTCTATCACTTTTTTAACATTATGTATTCTACTATTACTCTTCCATTCATTCATTAAACAAATTTCATTATTTCCATATCTTTTTAAAATTTTTAACTAAACTCAATTAACTTATTATAACTTTTTATTTGTAAATGTAATTAGCATAAAAATTATATCATTAGAAATATTTTATTAAGATATTTTTAAGTGAGTATAATATTGATTATATTTTAATTATTTAATAAAATTTTCATTTATTAATACTTATTTAAAAATAAATTATTTCAAAACTTTAATATATGTATATGTATATTATGTGAGTAAATTATTATCTAAATAAATTATTATATAAAATAATTAAGAGAAAGTTTAAAAAATAATTTATAAAGTAACAAATAATAATATTTTATTATTTAGAGATTGTAAAATGGATAATGGTTGAAGTTGTTAATTTATAGAAATAAAATATTCTTAAAATATTCTATTATGAATCTCCATTTTAATGAAAAAAATTATCTAATCATTGTAGATAACCTAATAGAATATATTTTTCCCCTATTACTCGTGGACCCGTGAACTTTTCTTAGAAAATACACTTTTTTTTAAAAATCTTATTTATAAATATTTTAAAAAGAAAGAATTATTTATCTCAACCTAATGAAAAAAAAAAAAAAAGTCTTCGGTCGATAACTTTTCATGCTTTATCATTGTTTTACTAATTTTGTTTTTTCATTTTTAATTTTTTATAGTCCCTAAATTTTAATAAATATATTAATTTGGTCCCTCATATTAAATTTTTAACTATCAAAAGCTAACAGAAAACGTAAAGACTTTTTTATCCTTAATTCCATGTCCTTTAATCTTTTAAAAATTGATACATTGGGGTTTGCTACGGGTGCGTTTAGTAAACGGGATTAAAATTGACTATTTTAATGAGGTATGATTGTATTGGATTGAAATAGATCTAGGTGGGCACGGTTAGAATCGGTACGGTTTTGGGTCAAATTGAACCCACTCAAAATTTATACGGTTTTTGAAAAATTAAAACTGAACCAAATAGAATTGAAAATGTAAACCAAACCGAACTCAACTGAAATAATACGGTTCGATTTGATTCGGTTCACTACGGTTTTGGGCTTATTAGGTCTTTTTCATGTATTGAAATTTTAATAGGTTTTAAATGCTAATTTGAATTCTAGTTTAGTTTCAGTTTTTGGGCTATTGATTTTATACCTTATTTCAACAATATATTAATCATGTGTATCATTTAATTAATATTGTCCATTGATATTAATTTTATACAAATGAAATCATTTCAAACCTAAGTGAAAAAATTCAAGCACCATGTACAAACATTGTTGATTTCAATCCATTCAACCAATGTACTACTCTAATCACATAATTATTGACATGAAAATTTAAACGTCCAGAAAAAAAATTAAACAGTAAACTCATTCCTAAATAAAACGATCTAGAAAATTAAACTTTACAGTTTACTGCTGCTTAACAACAGTCCAAAAGAAAAAGTAAACAGTGAGCTTTCAAATAAAACAATTAACTTTCCAGAAAAATAAAACTGAATACAGAAAATTACTGCTACTTAACACCAACTGTTTATGGTAACTGACAAAATTATTAAGGTTGGGTAAGAAATTGTGGGTCAACTGTTTAATTTTTAGATAAATGTTCAAGTGAAATGGGACTGCCATGTGTGAACTTGAAATGCGAGATAATGATAATTTAGATTTGAAATTAGATTTTTAATTAGAAAGTTATTATAAGTTTCTAATTATACAATATTATTAATTATGACCGATGAAATATTGATTCTTCATTCTATCGGTTCGTTGAGTAGAAAATTGATTAAAGATCAGTGAAATGTTATATGGCCCTAATTGTAATAGAAATAGAAATGAAATGTAATAGTGATGACTTGTGACTTAATGAGAAATTAGGTTAGGTATTTTTTTTTTCATTTTTATATGACGGTTCATACGGTTCAAAACGATTTTAGATTATCAAAACCAAGTCAAACCGAATTCTATACTGTTTTTTAAATTTAAAACTGAACCGAATCAAATTCAAACCCAAAACCGACTCAAACTATAAATTACGATTCGAATATGATTCGAATCGATTCGGATACGGTTTTTTTGCCCACTCCTAGGAATGGATATGATGGAATATGATTAAATTAGTACCATCATGTGTTACAGTAAGGATTACATTAAAAATAATACTATATTTTGTTTAGTTTAGTATGAGATTGGATAAAAAATAGTTATCTCTTATACTTTAAATAATGTGAGATTGTTTAGTTTAAAATTAAGGAGAAATTCAAATATAACCTCCTAAATATAGAAAAGATTGTTTTTAACCTAATTTTCAAATTCAATCATTAGTGACCATGTAAAATTTTAAAAAAACCATGTAAAATTACAGAAAAACTCAATATATATACACACTTATAATCAGGTTTTCATTACCCTAAATATTTGAGCGGCCATTCATTTTTTAGAGAGAAACAGTATGAGATTTTAGAGAGAGGAGAGACCGAGCGAGGAGAAGAAGAAGAAGTCCGACGAAGAAGAATAAGGAAACGAAGAAGAAGAAGATTCGGCCGGAGAAGAAGAAGAAGTATGGAGAACTTCCTTCCCTAATTGTTTATCGGCTTGGTTGTGTGCCAATTATTATATGTTGAGCCTTTGTACCTTTACATGATAATGCGTTCGATTTTGTTATGATATATGATTAGATGAATTTAGGATTAGAAAATCTGCTGGTTTGTGATAAATCATGCTACCTGCTAGCTTTTTTTGCACAGCAGTATGGAGAGTTTAAAGAGGTTTACGGTTTTATCTGGCGGGGTCTTTCATGTGATTGTGATTCTCCATGTTTGATGGAATACCTCGCTAGACATGGCTTGTTGTGCATACCTATTATATGAAGATTGCAGTGATTGCAGAGAGTTTAACTATATGATTGAAAAATATTAAAATCAAATAGGTCGACCTTTTGAGTTTGGGCTCCAATTTTTTTTTTTTTTTTGTGTGTGTGTATACTGTTGGGCTTTAAGAGCAATGGACCTCCAGATAATTGGACATATGAAATGTTAGACAGTCTCGGTTATTTAGATGACGTCTGAGCAGTAGTAGTACATGGTCTCTTGTGTAATCTTGTCTTTCAAGTTCAAGCCATACACACACACACACACACATATATATAGTTATACTCATCAAGTTTATATATATTTGCACCAAATAAAAACACAAGAAATTAAACTACTCTCTCATGCAGACATTGTACCATGTCAAAAGTTCATTAAAGACACAATAATTTATATGTTAATAAAACGCATACAGTCAAATCATTTATATATTGAAGTTGATTTTACTAAAGCTATATAATCGAAACTGTATCATAGATCATATCAAGTTCATGATGTGTAAAATGTGGGTTTTTTTTTTGGGAGAAATTCAAATATTTGATTGTATATGTTGTTTTTGAGTGTTGCTGAATCACTTTTATATATTTTGTCTATACTAATAAGTTTGTTGTTTATTTGTAGATGGACGATGATTATGTTCAGTTACCTTACAAGTATGAAGGGGATCGAAAGTTCCCCATTCGCTTAACGAATGGAGAACTTTTCGGGAGGCTATGGTTAGAGATGAGCAATTAGATCGATGGATTAATGGAGTATTTGGTCATTTCCTTAGGATGAGGAGAGACCAATACTTTGGTGGTAAATTATGTCATATATTGTTGTGTCGGGAAATTGAATATCCGGGTGCAAGGGAGGATGAGATGTGGTTTAAAATTGGTGGTAAAGCTATGAGGTTTGGGAAAGAGGAGTTCTTACTTTGTACAGGACTCAAATTTGGTCCCCTATCTGATGGAATTGTGTCGCATTACACGGCCATCAATGATAGTGTTCATGATAGGTACTTTGGTAAGCGGCGTACGTACATTAAGAAGGTTAAGTTAAAGATTGAGGAGGGGAATTTCACAAGAGATAATGATATGATGAAGTTAGCGTGCGTATTCTTTGTCTCTCACTTCCTGCTTGGACATGAGACTCGGTGCATTGTTCCTGGTTGGATATGGGGCTTGGTCGAGGATTTGATTGCATTTGAAAACTTTCCGTGGGGGACTTATATTTACAGCAGTACTATATACTGGTTAGGGTAAGTCCTTCGCAACCGTGTTGGTGGCAGGAGGAAGCAAATAAATCCGGAAGACAATCCCCCAGACAATCCGCCAGCCAACAAACAGAATTTGGGTGTCAATATCTACGAATTTTCGTGGTCATTAATGGTTTGTTTTATTTAAATTAATTTAACTGCTTTTCATTTGTATACGGAACAAAAATTTGAATTTTATTAACATATAATTTTTTTTTTTCAGATATGGGCATTGGAGGCTATCCCATCGTTGAATGGTATGTGTGGGGAACGACAAAGGGATGGAATACCTCGTGTTTGTAGATGGTATTGCAGGAAAAAACCATCGGGGCTTGTAAAGTTTTTCGAAAGAGATGTAAGAAAAATGTATATTTATTTAAAAAAATTTAAACTGTCTTAATATATGAAATTTATAACCTTTTTTGTATATATTTCACAGTTACAAGTACTTACAACATTGACTGCTTCGGAGGATGAGATGAAGCAGGATTATTATGTCTCATTTGATCCCGATCAATTTGTAGGCCCTATTTTGCACAAGACGCTAAATTTTGGTAATGATTCAGCGGATGATGTTGCAGTCGAGGATGATAATGTGGAGGAGGATGTCGCTGCGGAGGATACCGCTGCGGAGGATGATGTACACCCTGTGGACAATGTAGGTAATGAAGACGAGGACATCGAATCAAAAGAAGAGATGGAATCTGGTCCTGCAGACAAAAATTTTAATACAATAATATCTTTTGGTGTCATTGTTGGATTGTGGATATAACAATCTTTGACTCCATCACGTATCCATTTAGGCAGTAGACTAATCTCTGCAAAATCTGGAGGGTTTGTATAAATGGAGTTTAAAGCTCCAAAATCAAACTAATATCGAATTTCTTCTGGAGGAGACTCTTGTAGATAATTAATTCTAGGATAAATCCCAGAATAATCTACATATCTGTAATCTTTATTTGAAAGACTATAAAGTACTTTCATTATCGATAATTGATCCATAATGGGATCTGCCATATCTGCAATTTTGGGAAGATCTACTTGGATCCTTTTCCCTTTATCTTTCTGCGGTCTAAGCTCAATATCCATGGAGGATGAGGATGATGATCCTGTAGATTTATCTTCTTGTTCCTTACTAGAATTATCTGGAGTTTGAGGAATTTGTTCATTTTGTTTCTCCATTTCCTCAAGAACTCTTTTAACTCTATTGTTGATAAGTTCATATCTGCCAATTCTTTTTTCGATCATCTGGCTTTCAGTAAGTAAAATATCAGCAACTTCCTTGGCATTTCCAGGCAAATTGGCAATATCTATCAAATCAGAGATATTTTCTCTTATCGATAAGATTTGTTTTTCCATATCTTTGAGACCAATCTTGATCTGCTCCATCTCTAGTGAGAAAATCTGCTAGAACATTTTTATCAGATTTGATAATTTTAATATCAAAATCATATTCTGCAAGTAACATTTGCCATCTAATTAATCTTTTAACTTCAGGTCTACTTGGTAGTAAATTTTTAATAAAAGCTTTTACTTGAGTATTATCAGTTCTTAATAAAAATCTTTTTGGTAGGAGGAAATAATAAAAATTTTTACAACTTTTAACTACAGCTAATAATTCTTTTTCATTTATATGATATCTTGATTTTGTATCTGAAAATGTTCCAGAACAGTATTTACATACTGTTTCTCCTATTTTTTCATAAGTTTCATTAAAATCTTCTTTCTTTAATAATTTTCATAATTTTCATTAAAATTTTTAGCATGCATCGCAGGAGGATATGATGTCATTTATCAGTAAAAAGATCGATGGCTTACGGGATGAGATACAAGAATCGGAAGATCGGACTCGACGTCTGATATCTGTTCTGAGGAACAATATACATGCAGTCCTCCCTGGTGTGCCAGCGGCACCTCGTTCAACTGAAGAAAATGTTGAAGAAAATGTGGAAGACTATGGGGAAGATACTTTATCGGATATGAATTGCAAAATATTTGAGGATTTTATTCACAAAGCAGAGGAAAAGGTGTATGCAAAATATTTGAGGATTTTAAGTACATTTATATATATATAAATATTGCAAATGATAATTGATAAATGAAAATTTGACATGTTAGAAATGTTGCAGGACACGACAGTGGAGCCCTCCGTGCAGTTTGATACGTTGAGTGTGGTGGCCATCATCATCAGACGAATTTGAATGAGTAACATCATCTATTTGTTCACAATCATCTGTAAAAGATGGCGGGATCCCGGTGTCACCCTCCCATAATAGTACAACAGTAGTACATGTGAAATTACTAGTACCAGCAAAATTAGTTGCAAAAGGAGGAGGACATAGTGCAGTTGCAAGTGCAGTGAATTCCCCTGGTATTGGTACAGGTATTTGTGGAGAATATCTCACATTATTGTCCGTCCTTTTCAACAACAACATATATCTCATGAGCAGGTCGGTCATAAACCAGCAAAAAATAAACATCCTTGTTACGCCGTATGAAGAATTTTCTTCTTTCATTCATATCATTGCAAATGATCGAACTGATAACGACGTTATACCTAATTCTATCAATCTCAATCATCCCATATATCAGATCTAATAATTGTCCATATGTCAAATTATTTGTAACCACCTGAACAAACGGCTCACCACCAACATACTTCAGGCCATCTCACTGCCTGTTGTAGTTAATTATCAGCTTGCGTATAGCCATTTTTCTAAAAAAATAAAAAATAAAATGTTTAGAATTCATAAGATTTAACGAAAAATTAAACATATAGGATAAAATTTTTTTTCTGAATTTAATCTAAATATATACACTCAATTAATATATCAGTGAAACGTTCTATAGCATTAAAAAAAAAAAAACTTTCTGTGAAACACGCTAATATATTTCACGGAAATTTTTTCCGTGAAATACGCTAACATATTTCACAAAAATTTTTTTCCGTGAAACACTCTAACTTATTTCACGGAAATTTTTTTCCGTGAAACACGCTAAGGTATTTCACGGGTATTTTTTCCGTGAAACTCGCTAACGTATTTCACGAAAATTTTATCTGTGAAACTCCCTAAAGTATTTCACGGAAATTTTTTTTCGTGAAACTCGCTAAGGTATTTCACCGAATTTTTTTTTCCGTGAAACACTCTAAGGTATTTCACAGAAAGTTTTTCCGTGAAACTCGCTAAGGTATTTCACGGAAATTTTTTTCCGTGAAACATTCTAAGGTATTTCAAGGAAAGTTTTTTCTGTGAAACACTCTAACTTATTTCACATAAATTTTTTTCCGTGAAATACACTAAGGTATTTCAATTTATTTGTTTCCTTGAAACACTCTAACATATTTCACGGAATTTTTTTTTTCCGTGAAACACGCTAAGGTATGTCAATTTTATTTTTTTCCGTGAAACACTCTAAGGCATTTCATGGAAATTTTTTCCGTGAAACATACTAAGGTATTTCACGGAAATTTTTTTTGTATTTTTTCCATGAAACACGCTAATGTATTTTATGGAAAAATTTTACGTGAAACTCGCTAATGTATTTCATGGAAAATTTTTTTCCGTAAAACACTCTAAGGTATTTCACGAAATTTTTTTCCGTAAAACACTATATAGCATCAAAAAAAAAATTTAATGTGATCATATACACTTAATTAATAGGTTAAAGAAGTAAATACTCATAATATATTATGCATTTCAAAGACAATTTATGTATTTTTAAAAAATAAAAATAACATACCTTTGCAATCTGAAGAGAGAGGAGAAGAAATGAACAGGAGAGAGGAGAAATGAAGAGCAAACACGATTTAGGTTTTAAAATCTGATTTTGCCTGGAGGGATTGTTTTGTAATTTTACATTTGTTGGATTTTAATATAATTTTACAATAAATTAATACGGGGTATGGGTTGTAATTTTGTTGGGGCACCTTTTATAATTATTTGATTAAAGTTTGAAATAAAATTTTCAAATGGATCAATAACAATTATTTTTAAAAATGTGGTTAAAAACAATTTTCACTCAATTTAAGGGGTTATGTTTGATAATTTCCACTTAAAATTAAATTAACTCAATTTTAAATAAAATAAAAGTATTTTATCCACCGAATGGTTTTTTTACAGTTGTTTTTTAAATTGAATTGAACCGAATCGAATCCAAACCTAAAACCGACTCAAACTATAAAAAACAATTCAAATACGGATCGAATACGGTTCAAATCGATTTTTGTATCCTACCCCTAATCAGAGGTAGTAGCAGATTGGGACCCAACATGAGGTAACTCCAAGACCATCAAAGCTTCTGATTCATCACGAAGAAACAGGGGAGAATCAATAACCGCCAGACTTTGTGACGAGTCTTGAATTAATTTTAGTTGGAACGGAAGTTTCAAACGCCTCCAAATTATAGAGGTTAAAGCGGAGGAGTTAGAGCCATTGAAGTCTGGTGCCTCAGTTTGAGTCAAACCCAGCAAGAAGCAATCCATAAAAAATAAGTTGAGAAGAAAAGTAAGCAGAATTGAAGTCCGAAACTCAGAATCAACACCCTCACTTCGTATCTCTCATCTCATTGCACTACCTCTAATTCTTTTATAAAGACAATAGTGTTTTTCTGTTTTTTTTTATAACGATGTCGTTTGGTTAAAAAAAAAAAAAAAGGTTCCAGAACTTTGATGGAATTGCCAAATCTCTCTCTTTCTGTGTTTTTTTAGCCGCCATTTTCCCTTGATGGGTACACTTTTGGCTTTCCAATCCTCTTTCGCTATTTTTTCCTCTTCTATCCTTTTCTTTTTCCTCCCTCTTCGCCATTTCCCCTCGGTGTTTTTGTTTTTTTTATACGATGTCGGTTGGTTAAAAAAAAACAGTTGCAGAACGTCCAGGGATACACTTTTGACTTTCCAATCCTCTTTCGCTATTTTTCCCTCTTCTTATTTAACGATGTCGTTTGGTTAAAAAAAAAATTTAAATACTCTTGGTCATCCCATTACTAAGAGGACACATCTCCGCAGAACACTAGATGAATTGCCAAAAGCAAGACAAGAATATTCAGCAAATATTTCTGGTACATGTACACTCTTGAAATAGTGGGAAATGCTAAAATTACTGCCTCCAATGAATATTAATATTAACTGTCCTTTTTTTCATCTACGTAATATCGAGAAAAGTTGAGAAATGAAATTCTTGCAGGTAATGGAAATGTCACTTGGCAACAGAGACGGCCCCAAGAGAGGGCTGACCCGGGATCCAGCTTGGGTCAGCTTTTTGAAAAAAAATAATTTATAATTACAAGTTTGCCCCTACAACTGTTTTACCCTTTAAAAGCAAATTTAATATTTTTTTCCTCTATTCCAATCTTCACAGCGTGCTTTTCTTTTCCTCCATTATTCTCCAAGGGAGAGGGACCAGACCAGGTCTTCTTCTCAGGTTTTTAATTTATTTTATTGTTATTATATATTTGCTATTCATAGTTTTCAGGCAATAGAAGAATTGGTTATGGGTCACACTTCCTAATTTTACAAAAATTGAATGAACCTCTAGCTGTTATGGCTACCATAAAATCCAAACATTTCTTGTCCTTGGAGTTTGAGAAACTGTTGCATAGATTTTACAACATTATTTGGCTTTCATAGATATTCGTCTTATTTAGATTTTTAGAGAATGTAATTACTGCAGATAGCCTTGCAAACTTGGATTTAAATTTCAATTACTTCGTGTTTGACGTAATTGTGGACGCTTGAGATCACACTTATTCGATACGAAACCAAGGCTGATCAAACACCTCACTCTCTTTTCATTTTAGATGTGTAAAGATGGGTGACTTATAATGTACAGGCTGTTCACAATAGTGTTTAAATTTTTGGGCAACAAAAAAGCAAAATGCAGATTAACGATAAAAAATCATGATGATTTTGGAAATCTTCATGACTTCATGACGGTTTTAAAAAACCCTCACAACTTAATGATAGTTTTTAAAAGTTCCCATCACTTGGTGATGTCTGAAAGTAAACTTATAAAAGTTAAATCATTGTCATTCTAATATAAGTAAATTTTGTTTTCAAAAAACCCGAGCTATCATTCAATCTCTTCAAACAATATTCTCTCTTTTCTTTTTCTATGCATTAACCATTAAGTTTGACACATTTTGGATTGGATTAGATTATATAAATATTATTATTTCCTCTTACTTTTAAATATTCATTATTTTTCCCTATTGTTGAAAAAACTAATTTAACCGTTAACTCTCAATGACAAAATAGTAATTAACTATTAATCACATGATATTATTATTTGCTCTCTAAGAGCTAAAATAGATATCATTTTACCCTTATTTTTAAAATATTTTTTATTTTCTCCCTATAATTAAAAAAACTAAAATATACATTTCAATATATATATATATATATATATATTTATCTGTGTATATTTTAATTTTATTGGGTAAAAATGTAAAAAGTCTACAATATTCTTGATAAAAACTATAAATAACTATCATACACTTAAAATATTTAAATAATAATGACAAACCATTAAATTTATTAATTAAAATAAAAAAATTAAAACGCGTTATATTATTAGAACTAACACGAAAGTCGACATGCAGACTAATATGTCGCTCGACGTATAGATTGACCTTATCACTCGACGTGTAGGTCATCTGCGTAGGTCGACACATGAGTCAATAAGTGGATATGTAGGCCAACTATGTAGGTCGAAACACACATATACCATGACATGTCTGTTGACATGTAGGTCGTCCTTCTAGGCCTTGCTTTGGGTCTTTACCATCCTCTCGAAATGCTGAGTTATTAGGCTTGGATCATATGCTGGTCTTAGTAGAGAGCTTAACATGACTTAGGCCTACGACTACGGTTGATTTGGCCTTGGGCATGTGTGTTGCATGGCAAAATATGAACCCAACCTGAGCTGGACCTTACTTAGCCTTACAACACTTTGGGCTTGACCAATTTTGGTCACTACATGAAGTATGAATGTTAAACTTGTAATAATATTTAAATTTTTTTTTTATAAAGCTTACTCGGGCTTCAGTCCAGGTAACCCCTCTCATACATCTGTCTTTGCTTGTAGGGTTGCATTAGGATGCGTCTAGTGGTGTTCGCATAAGAGTGCATTTGGTGTACAAAATTGAATTTGACTATTTTGATGAGATATGATTGGGTTAAATTGGGTATGATTGAATATAACTGAATTAGTACAATCATGTATTTGTTACAATACGAATTAGATTAAAAGCAATACTATCTTTTGTTTGGTTTAGTATGAGATTGGACAAAAAATAGTTGTGTCTTATGCTTTATATAATGTGAGATTGGTTAGTTTAAAATTAATTTTTTTTTAAATTACATTTCTTAAGTTAATTATTCCTAGACTTTTGCAACCAAAATATATTTTCTTGATCTATAATGTTGTTTCCTTTTAGCTGTTTGATCAAATCTCAAGGGTGAATGCGATTTCCCTTAAATAAATGAATAAAACAATAAAGCATTTGTTTGTTTACTAGTCGGTAGGTAAAAAGTAGACTGCATCTTCTTTATGGTTCGTTTGAAAGAACTTCTCTGAGTAGAGCTTTTAAGAGTAGATATTTTAGAAGTAGAGATTTTATAAGTATAACTTTTAAGGAAAAGCCGTGAGCCGTTTGGTTGTCAATTAAAAAAAACTCTTTTAAACTGTAGATTGTTTGATTGTATTAATTTTAAAATTGTTTTTAAATGATAGAATTATAAAAAATGACATATAAAAGAATTTTAAGCATAATAAAAATACCGTGAGAAAATATATTTCCTTGTAATTAAAAAATAATTGTAAAATATTATAAAAGAGTATAAAAATATAATTTTTTAAACAAAATAATTAAAATAATGATAACAAATTATGCTGAATAATTCATTAGAACTATTGTAATTCATATTATTCTTATGGGAAAAAAAAATCAATGCAATAAAAAAAAACTCCCAACAGAATTACAAATATATACATACATATACAAATTTATACACAGTGAAAAAAAAAAGCATATAACAATATACATATATGCATAATACTAACATATATATATATATATAATAATAATAATATATTTGTGTGCATGCAGATGAACAATCTTATTCGGAATAGAGAAATAAAACAATAATAATTAAAAATATGTAAAATAGAAGGAAACTCACGGATTAAAGATGAATTTTTAGAAATTCAAGTGTATTGAGAGCAGTGAAGTTATGTTTCACATGTTAAAAAATTAAGTTATTTGGGTTTTTAATTTAAAACTAAGTCATTAGTGATTTTTAATTATAAAGGGTATTATAAAATTATAAAATATACTAGAGTTTTATAAGACATTTTAATATTTTTTTAAAAAAGTTAAAAAGCTCTACTTGGAAAAATTTAAAATTTGAACTTCTTAGGGTAGATATAAAATAATTTATTTAATGGGCTAAACGCTCTATTAAGGTAGCAATCAAATGACATAAAAAAAAACTGAAAAGAATTTTTGAGATTAAATAAGCTTTTTTGACCAATAAATAAGTTTTACCAAACGTACACTTAGTCTTGAAAGACAACAATTTTTATCTAAATAAAAAATTCTTTTTTATGTTAATTAGAGATCCCCCAACAGCACATATTAATGAAGAAAATAATAATATATATTTCTTCAGTTATATTAATAAAAATTATTATTTTTAAAACATCAATGGATTTCTGGATGGAAATTACTTTAATTTTATAAAATTCGGCGGAACGGAAGTTTCCAACACCTACATATAATAGAGATAAAAGCTGGAGAGGCAGAACCATTAAAGTCCGACGACTCAGTGAGTCAAACTCAGCCAGTAGTAGCAATCCATAAAAAATCAAAGTACACTTTTTTCGTATTCAACTGCCGATTTTCCTCGGTGGGGTACACATTTTTACTTTCCTATACCCTTTCCCAGTGAGTCAAACTCAGCCAGCAGTAGCAATCCATAAAAAATAAAAGTACACTTTTTTCGTATTCACACTTTTTTACTTTCCTATACCCTTCCCCAGTGAGTCAAACTCAGCCCTAATTAAGAATAATTAATTGAGTCAGTCATAGAATAATTAAGAATAGTTGAAGTAGTGTTTTTTGCACAGCCGTAGAAGTAGTCATGGCCCCACCGAACCGGTTTTGAACCGGGACCTGGTCCCGGTTCAAAACCGGTTTCGGAACTGAGACACTCGATCCCGGTTCCGGTTAGCCTAAAAAAAAAATCGAAACCGCCGGTTAGGAACCGGCCGTTCAAGGAACGGTCCGGTTCCGGCAGTTTCAGTTCTAACCGTTTTTTTTTTGTATTTTAAAAAAAAATTAAAATAATTATATAAATATTTATTTAAATATAAATAAATATATATAATTATAGATATTTATATCCCAACTCTATTGGGCCACTTAAAATAATTTAGAATATTAAATATAAGTATAAGGCCCAACATTATTGTTAGGCCACATACCAATTGGACCATAGCCCACATTAATTTTTTTTTTTTTTTTGTAGTTTAACTTTTATAGCCACTCAACCTCTTACACAACCATTTTATTTTCAATGTGGGACTAAAATTACATTTGCTATCATTACTACAACTCAACCTAAATAATGTTTCTTATGTGTAGCCTTCATTTGGGTAATTCTCGAGCCTTGGAGGTAGCAGCCCTTGTTCCACTTAATGGAAAACTATGTATAATCCGTAATAATATGAGTATATTCTTAGTTGATGTGTCAAAATCGGATGGTTTGAGAGGGGCCTCTGCTGAACATCTTTGGGAAACTATATCAGGGAAAGGGCAATTCAAGACTTCATGGATTCATACATAGCATGAAAGGTACTGGATCAATGGGGATATATGTTTTTGCTAGTGGTATAGTGTTACAAATATCTAATATGTTACACAGTTGTTATATGTCACAGTGGTTTTGTTCCTGTTATTACCATACCATTTGCGTAAGGACTAATTAATACTCACAAAGCATTGGCAATACCCACAAGGCATTGGCAGCTTATTGACTCACAAAGCACATATAAAAGCGGATAAATTTAATACAACTAAGGAACAAAAAGTTTACAAAGAAATGAACTCAAATGAGCCCACCTCACAAGAAAAACAAAATAAAAAATGACAAGATTTTGTATCTGGGTTGTGAATAAAGAAGCAAATGCAGGTTCAAATCTAACCTGGGAAAGAGCTTTGTCACACCAACAACAGTGATTTTCATAAAAGGCTTCGACTTGTACCAAAAAACAAACTATGGAAATGGAGACGTGAGCACCAATATATATATATATATATATATATATATATATATATATGGGATTGTAGTAGGTGTTGAGTTCTTATTTATTTATTTTTTTTATCACCAAACAAACTATAGAAATGGAAATGGAAATGGAAATGTCCAAGTCACCACATATAATCAAGTTTATCAATATAAAGGATAAAGAAGACTTTTTATTCATCAAGCCAAAATTTTTAACTATATTCAAATCCCACATTGAAAGAGTACAAGATTTGAACCATCTTTGCTTATATATATATGTAACCCTTTTTTCACATCCCACATTGAAAGTGAATAGTTTTGAAACTACCTTTGCTTGTATATATATATATATATGCACACTTTTAAAATTTTTATTCCCTACCAAAATGATCTAAGCCGAATTACTTTCGGTTTATTCATTTTTAAAATTTTTTTAAAAAAATTTTCCTCAAAAAGAAAAAAAAAAAAAAAAAAATTTTTTTGTAGGGGGCCGGTTCCGGTTATGGAACCGTCGGTTCCATAAAACTGGCGGAGGAACTGGAACCGGGTTCCTCCTCCAGTTTTGAATTGGAACCGGGATCGGGACCTATACAGTCCCGGTTTCGGTTGGGCCAAAAAAGGAGCTGGAACTGGCGGTTCCAAAACCGGAACCGGCCGGTTCCGAAACCGTGGCCATGACTACCTAGAAGTGGCATAGCTACTGTTTGCATGGCACCAAGCTCGAAACTTCAGATAGAGAAGAATTCCAAGAATAAAGGAATTTAATTTGATCAATTAGCAGAGTCCTAATCAAACTCCTTAAATTCAGCAATCATATTTCAATTAGATAATGATTCTTAGGGATATAATTTATTCTTTGTAATTATATTTCATGCAAAATAAAATGACTCCTCCCCAGGGGCGTATCATCATTGTTACACATATTACAAAAATTCTAAGAAAAAAAGCACATGTAGTGAGCTCGACGAACTTAGATAACGAGCTTTACTTTAATACTAGAACGGTAGATATAGATATTCTTTCAAGTCGAACCACTTTAAAAATCTTTTGTGCCCCATCTTAATTTACTATTTATTTGTTATATTTGTTGTTATTTACGTTGACCCATTTCGCAGGTCAACAATTGGCTAATTAATTAGTTAACAAATGAAAAATTAAAAGTTAATTTCTATGATCTGATTAGTTAACGGAAAATAAAAAAATATGTATACAATAATCAATCTCATATATTATGCTTTTAATTCTAAAGCATGAGAGATGTAGTACTTTATTTCATTATAGTCGAGACACCAAGTGATGACGAATCATATATGTTGATATGTCTTGAATTTGTCCAAGCCCATTTGCTAAGCCCAAGTCCATTTGTAAATTATTGGGCTGACCCAATAGAAATAGTATGTGCTACAGTAAAACGTGAACAGTGTGCACCGAATACGCGTGAAACAGTGACGTAAGCAGTGACATCAACAGTACCGCGTGAACAGTATCGTATACGCGTGAACAGTAACAGTGAATAGTAACTAAAATTTTCCTATAAATACCCCCCTTCTCTTCATTTCTAAACCATCCAAGCTATTTGAGATAATTCCTCAAGTAAGAGAATTATTTGAGAGAAAGTGAGCTTGAGATCTTGTGAGAGTATTTATTGGGTGTATTGGGGCTTTGGGTTTTGAGATAAATTCTCTTGTCTTGTAATATCTCCATTTTAGTAAAATTCCTTTGATCGTCTTCGCCCGTGGATGTAGGCTTTAAGCCGAACCACGTAAATTTTGTGTCTCCACTATTCTATTTATTTCTCTAGTTTGTCGTCATAATTATTCTTCCGCTGCGAAATTCCTAACAAACTGGTATCAGAGCTTCCGGTTGTATTCGAAGCTGCTAAGGCGTGAGATTCTCAAGGAAATTCTTAGTATGCTCTATGGTTGCAGCATTGCCTGATCTTTCACATCAGAAAAGAATTGTTCTTGAATTTACTGGTTTTGTGGTTACTGGATATAAGTGTGGTGGTGTGGAAAGTACATGTCTAGGCAAGGTTCTGGCTAAGGAAAGACTTGGTATTTAAGTGTATCCGTTGTGACCCACCTCTCTTTCCTGGGAACTTACCTGGTGTGCTGTTCACTACTACGTACACTATTCCAGATTATTAACCGGAGGTGTTGACTGGCGTTGACCAGAGGTGTTGACATCATGACAACGACAAAATTTGATATTGAGAAATTTGATCGCAACATGAGTTTCACCATGTGGCAAGTCAAGATGCGTGCAATCCTGATTCATAATGGTTTGCATCAAGCACTACTAGGTAAAGATAAATTACCTAGTACTATGGATGAGGCGAAGAAGCAGGAGATGGATGATAAGGCCCTTGCTTCCATTCAGTTATGCTTGTCAAATGAAGTTTTGCGAGAAGTCATTCAAGAGAAGACTGCCAAAGATTTATGGGACAAGCTTGAATCTTTGTACGTTACAAAGAATCTCACCACCAAGTTGGTGGCAAAGCACCGTCTATACACACTCAGCATGGCCGAAGGTGCATCTATCAAATCTCACATTGATGAATTCTTCACTATCCTTATGGATTTAGAAAACATGGAGATTTCTTATGATGATGAAGATCAAGCTCTTATGTTAGCTTCGCTCACTACCTCCATCCTACAAGCACTTTAGAGATACTTTAATTTACAGTCGGCAAACTCTAAAGTTAGAGGATGTTAAAGCAGTTTTATTTTCAAAGGAGCTTATTGATAAGGAGCTTGGAACAAGTATAAATGACAGCCCAGCAGAAGGTCAAAGATCAAAGTTAGAGGAAGGACTCCAGATAAAAGTTCTTCTAGCAATCAAAGATCAAGGTCTAGATCAAAGTCTAGACACGAAAATTTAGCTTGTAATTACTGCAAGAAAAAGGGGCATATCAAGTCAGAATGCTTCAAGCTAAAGAACAAGCAGCAAAACAAAGATCAGAAGAGAGACGAACCCGCTGAAGCCAGTATTGTTCAAAATCAAGAGCAATGTGATCTGCTCTTAGTATGTGCTGATGAAGCCAAAGCCAGAAATGAATGGATTCTGGATACGGCTTGCTCATTCCATATGTGCCCCAATAGAGATTATTTCTCCACATATAAATCGGTGCAAGGTGGAGTTGTATTGATGGGCAACAACCATGCTTGTAAAATTGTTGGAATGGGCACAGTCAAAATCAAGATGCATGATGGAGTAGTCAGAACTTTGACAGACGTCCGACATATTCCAGACTTGAAGAGAAATCTTATCTCTTTAAGTACTCTGGATTCGAATGGCTACAAATTCACTGGCGGAGATGGAGTTTTAAAGGTTGCTAAAGGTTCTTTAATTGTGATGAAGGCTGAGAAGATAGGCAAACTGTACATTCTGAAAGGCTCTATAGTTACAGGTGCAGCAGCCGTGTCCACATCTTCCTTGTCTGACTCAGATGTCACCAGATTATGGCATATGAGGCTGGGACATATGAGTGAAAGAGGTCTATCAGAGTTAAGCAGAAGAGGTCTTCTCTGCGGTCAGAGTACATCAAAGCTAGACTTCTGTGAGCATTGCATTTTTGGCAAACAGAAAAGAGTCATTTTCAGTACTGCAATTCACAGAACTAAAGGTACTTTGGATTACATTCATTCAGATCTTTAGGGGCCTGCACGTGTCCCATCAAAAGGTGGTGCTCGATATATGCTTACCTTCATTGATGATTATTCTAGAAAGGTATGGGTATATTTTCTGAAGCATAAAAATGATGTGTTTGCCACCTTCAAGCAATGGAAGGCTTTGGTAGAGAAACAGACTGGAAGAAAAATAAAGCGACTCAGGACAGACAACGGTCTAGAGTTCTGTCAAGGTGATTTTAATGAATTCTGCAAAAATGAAGGTATTGTGCGTCACCTTACAGTCAGAGGCACACCACAACAGAATGGTCCGCATGAAAGGAAAGCTCGAAGAATCTGAGAAACTTATGGTAAGACAATGTTTCCCTGAAGTTCTCTCCCCGCCCTTGCTTCTATTCAGTTCTATAGATTAAATTCTTTTAGGAGATTGACTTGTGATCAGTGTTCTAAAAATCGCTAGGCGCTACCTAGGCGGCAGGGTAGTGCCTAGCGATTTTTTGGCTAGGTGCCAATTAATCGGCGCCTAGGCGGTTCCTCGGAGGTCAACGGTCAACGTGTTGACCGCATCGTTGACCACCTGAAAAAATTTCCTATATAACTTCTAAACAATATGAAATTAAGTCATTCCAGACAAATAAGTCATTCCATACACAAAACATTCCAAACAATATAAAACTAAGTCATTCCAAACAATATAAAACTAAGTCATTTTATCAAACACTTAGATTGCATAATATTTAACAAGTCTAACAACAATAACTCTTAAAAATTGTCAAACATAGAAGAGAAATACCTTAGAGATGGTTGTTGATTAAAAAAATGAGTTGAAAATAGGCAAAAAATCAAGAAGATGGAGATGTTGTGTGCTTGCGAAGAACAGAGAAGAGAATGGAAAAAAATTGATTTGGGGCTTTGTATGTTCTGATTGCTTTTGCTCGAGTTTAGGATATTTTTGGTTTTAATAACATGCCAAAACGACATCGTTTTGGTTGTTATTTTAAAAAAATATATCACTTTCAGCCGCTAGGCGGCCGCGGAGAGTTAATCGACCGCCTAGGCGAGGGACGGCCGTGTGGACCAAATCGATCGCCTAGGCGGCCGCCTAGCATCGTCTAGGTGGCCAGCCGCCTAGAATGGCCGATTTGGCTATTTTCCAGGCGGCGGCCGGCCGCCTAGCGCCTAGGCGGCCGATTTCGGCGATTTTTAGAGCCATGCTTGTGATAAACATTTAGTTGATTTTGACTTTTCTCGTGGGCCACGGTTGATGCACAAGATTGGATGAGACTATTGCAAACAATAATCCAGTCCAATCCATTTCAGTCCAGCACATGAAACAAGACCTTAGGATTCACTGAAGAAAATTTAAAAGCCTTTGAAAAGAAAGCAGGGTTGAATTGTCAATCACCTGATATTCTTGTCCGGTGGAAAGTTAAACCTAATTAAAGTTTCTTGTGAAGATCATGTTCTGTTAATTGTATCTTCAGAGGCACTGCCATCTGATTTATTCTTAGGCCTGTACATCAAACATGGCCTAGAAATGCAGGGTAGAATTGTCGGTCTTCTGATTTTTCTAATTCTGACCCTGGTGAAATGTTAAGCTAGTAAAAATTTCTTGTGAAAATTCTATTGCCTACTGTAACTTCAGAGGCACTGTCACATGGTCCATCAAGTCATGAACTTTCATGTTGACGTTGGTCAACCCTTGGGAATAAGATAAAATTAGAGAAAGGTTTGGGACAGAAGGTATCTCTAAATTTTGTCCTTTTTTTTTTGGGTGGGGGAGGTGGAGGTGGGTTGGATATGGATTCTTTCTGTCTTTTATGCAGTTCTTACAACAATTAGTTTGATTGCCAGCATCATCAGGTAACTAATGCTTCATATAATAGACGGGCAGTCAGAACCTTGTAATATACAGCGTTTCACCTTGCCTCCCTTCATTTTTACACTTGAGCTACTCCTGATGTAACACGTAGTTATATATGTGGTAAAATTTCTGTAGATGGCTTTTAAGACTGGGTAATTTAGTATAGGAGCAATAGCTTCTTAATTCATCACTTCAATACATTCATTATTTGCTGCGTAATTGTTGATAATCAAATATTGTGCCTTCATCAGATATGCATAAAACCCGTATATTGTAAATAAAATCCATGTACTTGCTATGTCGGTCCATTAAGCGCATAAGCATTTACTTCAATAGTTAATTGGTGCTGTTCATTTCTTTTGTTTCTTTTAGCAAGAAGCTGAAAATATGAAGGCAAAGCTGGGTGCAGCTTATAATTCACCTAAACGGCAAGATATTGGAAGCTCAAGCAGGTAATTTTGCTTCTTGTGATTTTCTTTTTCCTCCCTTTAAATAGATTATTTTAAGATAATAGTTCTCTATTTGGAAGTATGTATTGTTCTAATAAACATCAACTTTTAGATTTCTTTCTACAGTTACAAAAAACATGGTTAAGTTTTTTTTTTTTTTTTTTTGGTCGTCAGAATTTTTTAAGGAAAAAGAAGAAAAAGCAATTTGACCTTGATTCAGTATACACACCATGTGCTCCACAATTTTTATTATCTTTTCATACTGCTAAGAATTTAATTAGTAGAAGTTGCTGTCTAATTATTTCCTTTTTTTATCTTTTAACTTCTTTTTTCAATTATCTAGATATGTGGTTCAGGATCTATCTATCCGCAAAAAGAAGGATGATGATGGTGATTTGCATCTAGCTCAAAAGATAACTCAGAACAAGCAATTTACTATATCTGGTCAGGCTGATGATGAATACGATTTTGAGGATGATCCAAGCAGGAAGTCTCGAAAAAAGAGGGGAGAAAATGATAATAAGGCTTCAGAAAAAGCTATTGCAAAGCATATTTGGACTCTACAGGAGCGATGCCTCTTTTGCTTTGAGAATCCAAACCGGCCAAGACATCTTGTTGTGGCTATTGCAAACTTTACTTACTTGATGTTGCTACAGTGGGAGCCTGTTGTGCCTGGTCATTGCTGCATCTTGCCCATGCAGGTAATCTTTATGTAGTTGCTTTTCATACATTGTTAATTTCTTCTTATTTTCTATGGTTTTTTTTTTCTCTTGGGGTGGTTCTTCTTATGTTAAACTTCAACTCATCACTGGAGGAAATGTCAATGTTTTATCAAAGCGGAGCCATTCCATTTCTATCATAGCACCTGCTGGGAAACATTTACCTTCTATGATGGACACATTGCTAAAAAAACTGGGGCATTTCAGAAATTTGATTAATCCCAAAAATATGGTGAAACTGGTACACTTTTTGAATGATGAAATTCTAAGATATCTTTATCAAAATATGGAGTTGCTTAGAAGCTTCAAGAAGCAAAATATTACAATGATTTTGATCTTTTGTAACATAGGGAAGAATTTATTTTCTATCACATTAGTTGATTCTTGCACGAGGAATTCTATTTGAATGGAAATTTTTTGTCTTGGCAGCATGAGTCAGTCACAAGAACCGTTGACAATAGTGTGTGGGATGAAATACGCAGCTTCAAAAAATGTCTCATTATGATGTTTGCAAAACAAGAGAAGGAACTAGTGTTTATTGAAACAGTGATGGGTTTGGCCCAACAACGACGCCATTGTTTGATTGAGTGCATTCCTTTGCCGCAAGAAATTGCAAAACAGGCCCCTCTCTATTTTAAGAAGGTTAGATTTCCTCATTTATTTTCATTTCACAATGCTTTATGTTCTGATTGCTTTTTAATTAGAATGATTCGCTGTATTGCAAGTCGCTGATGGGCTGGCTTCTTTAGAATGAGGTTATTTGATTGGTTTATAAGTATCTTTGCCACCCTCAATTCTGTCTAGGATTCTCCTGCATTGTCAATTTGTCTGCTCAATTTTCTATTATTAGAGACTAAAAAAGGAATTGGAAGATGGTGTATTCTTCCGATCATTCAAAACAAATGTGTAGTAGTAGAGTTTATGTTTCTAAACTGACCTAGTCACCCACTTAGACCTTTGTATTTTTGCACGTACTACAAGCTATTAGTCGATCTATAAATACAAGTTTCTGATATTCATTTTGCTTCAGGCAATTGAGGAAGCTGAAGACGAGTGGAGCCAGCATAACGCCAAGAAACTAATTGACACAAGCGTGAAAGGCTTGCGGGGCTCAATCCCAAAGGACTTTCCTTACTTCCATGTTGAATTCGGTCTAAATAAGGGTTTTGTTCATGTGATTGATGATGAAAAGCAGTTTAAAAGCAGCTTTGGCCTTAATGTCATAAGAGGCATGCTACAGCTATCAGAGGAGGACATGCACCGCTATCAGCTATCATGAGTCTGTGGAGGCACAGAAGCAGGCAGTGGCAAAATTTGTTAGAGACTGGGAAGTGGGAGCTGCGACATATAAGTTCCCATTTCTGGCGGTTGCCTGTAATTTTGCATCTGTATTCTCCAGGCAAGAAGTATGTTTGGAATTGATTCAAGGTATCACTTAGTATCATATTTTATTAAGTGTATATAGCTAGAGTTTTGTAGTTTTGATGTAGCTATCTGATAGTAGATTGATTCTGCATATTCTGTATTAGTTAGCACATCTCTGAGGCCCTGCTTTGATGGAATTTGTTAACATAAAGGCCTAATCAATTTTAGCCGTTATATATCATATACTAGCTTTTGCAATTGACTGGGAAATCTTGTTGATTATATATAGGGTGAATTGTCCTGATTTTATTCATAAATAAACGTATAATGTTAATTTACCATTTATTATATTTAAGTACTTAACCACCGTTAACTGAACAATGCATTAACGGGATTAGGGATGAATTGGTTTTTTATGTGTAATTTTTTTAAAAAATTAAAAAACCTAAGAATATGTCATGTCATTTTAAAATTAATTTAAAAAAATTAAAAGTTTTATAAGGAAAGAGATCTGGAAATTCAATTCAATTAAATCAACTATAAACTTATTATAATTTTTTATTACAGTTTTTAAGAATACTCTGTTCTCAATGTAACCAAGTGGCAACTCATGAACATGCTCTTTGAGGGATTTTTTGAGTTTTCAAGTTGAAGCGATGTGTATGAGATAGCTATTCTTTTCTGAAATGTGTGGAGAGAATAAAGAAAAAGACACTAGAAAAAAGAGAACTTCCGAGAGAGAAAGAGTGTAATATTGAGAGAGTGGTAAAAGAAAGTAGGGTATCTAGCATGAAAAGAGAGTCAAAGCTAGTTAGTAGTTTGAAATTCAATAATTATTTTTTATTTTCTTTTCAATGTATTTTGTTTGGTTTCGTGATTTAAAAAAACGACTTTTGTCTTGGAATAATAAAAAAAATGTTGAAATCTGGAATTTGTGCTCCACTCCAATTTGGACTTTGTTTTGTTTTTTTTTCTTTCCTTTTCTTTTCTAGTTTGTTGTGATATGATTTTTTAAATTTTTGGTGGATGGTTGATGGATTGATTATATTTTTTTAAGGAGTAAATGCAATAACGCTCCGTATATATAGGTATAATTGTATAAAAATATGAGAATAATTGATAATAATAATAACTCCTTTTTGACCGGTTAACTAACCGTTGACCAGAGTTAATCACTAACGGTCAAAGGGGTAAAATCGTCTTTTTAGAAAAAAAAATTTTTTAAAAAAAATAATTTAAAAATGGACCAAATGAGATCTGGTCCATTAGATGAGATAAAAATATCTTCATCCAATAAACCAGATCATTTGGTCCATTGCCAAAAAGAAAATAATAATTTTTTTTAAAAAATTTTTTGTTCATCATCACCGGATCTCTACATCTTCCAATTTTTTTTTCTTTTTTTAATTTCTTTCTTCATCATTTTTTTTCCCTTTTCCTCCATCTTCTTCTTTTTCTTTTAATTCTTCTTCTTTTAATTTTTTTTTTCAAATTCTTCTTCTTCTCTTATTTTTTTTTTCTTCCTTTTCTTTCTTCTTCTTCTTCTTCTTCTTTTCCAGATTTTTTTTTTATTGTTTATCTTCTTTCTTCTTCTTCTTTTTTTTTTTTTTTAGATTTATTTATTCTTCTTCTTCTTCTTCTTTTCTTTTTTTTTTTCCAAATTTTTTTTATTTTTGTTCTTCCTCTTCTTTCTTCCTCCTCCTCCTCCTCTTCTTCTTCTTCTCTGCTTTTTTTTTTTTCAAATTTATTTATTCTTCTTCTTCTTTTTTTTTTTCAAATTTTTTTTATTTTTGTTCTTCCTCTTCTTTCTTCATTCCTCCTCCTCTTTTTCTTCTTTTTTTTTTTTTTTTTTTTTTTCAGATTTCTTTATTCTTCTTCTTCTTCTTCTTCTTCTTCTTCTTTCTTTTTTTTTTTCCAGATTTTTTTTTTCTTCCTCCTCTTCTTCTTCTTCTTCGTTTTCTAGATTTTTTTTAAAAAAGACGATTTTACCCCTTTGATCGTTAGTGACTAACTGTGGTTAACGGTTAGTCAACCGGTCAAAGGGAAGTTATTATTATTATCGATTATTCTCAGATTTTTATACAATTATAACTATATACACGGGGAGTTATTGCAATTACCCCTTTTTTCAATTGTGGATGGTTTTAAATGAGATAGATTAAATGAATTAAATGTGGAAGATGGTGGATTGAATGATGGAGATGGAGATGGAGGTAGCGATGATGAAGATGATATTGAATAATTATTGTTTTTAATAATTATTTATTTTTAATTATTATTATTATTTTGAGGGATATTTTTATTTTTTCCCTTAATGATTCGATCAATGATATTATCCCTTCATGTTTTAAAAATAGTCATTTTTCCCCTAAAGTTAACTTTTCATCCAAAAAGTAAGTAAAAAGACTTAATTATCCTCTAAGTATATTTACTTAACCTTTAATGCTTTTAAGGGTAATTAAGTCTTTTTATTTACTTTTTGGATGTAAAGTTAACTTCAGGGGGAAAAAATGACTATTTCTGAAATGTAAGGTGGTAAAGTATTATTAATCAAAGGGGTAATTGCAATAACTCCCTGTGTATATAGGCATAACTGCACAAAAATCTGAGAATAATTGATAATAATAATAACTCCCCTTTGACCGGTTGACTAACTGTTGACCACAGTTAGTCATTAACGGTTAAAGGGGTAAAATCGTCTTTTTTTTAAAAAAAAATTTTAAAATTTTTTTTTAAAAAAATGGATCAGATGAGATCTGGTCCATTAGATGAGATAAAAATATTTTCATTCAATAGACCAGATCATCTAATCCATTGCCCAAAAAAAAAAATCAATTTTTTTTTCAAATTTTTTTGTTCACCAGAGCTGCTTCTTCTTTTTCCAATTTTTTTTTTCTTTTTTCAATTTCTTTTCTCATCATTTTTTTTTCTTTTCCTCCATCTTCTTCTTCTTCTTTTTATTCTTTTCTTCCAAATTTTTTTTTCGGATTCTTCTTTTCTTATTTTTTTTTTGTTCTTCCTCTTCTTCTTTCTTCTTCTTCTTTTTTTTTTTTAAGATTTTTTTTGTTGTGTCTCTTCTTTCTTCTTTTTCTTCTTTGCTTTTTTTTTCCCTAGATTTTTTTATTCTTCTTCTTCTTCTTTTTTTTTTTTCAGATTTTTTTTTATTTTTTTCTTCCTCTTCTTTCTTCCTCCTCCTTCTCCTCCTCTTCTTCTTCTTCCAAATTTTTTTTTTGGTTCTTCCTCTTTTTCTTCTTCTTCTTTTTTTTTTTCTAGAATTTTTTTTTTTGCTTCCTCTTCTTTCTTCTTCTTCTTCTTCTTTTCTTTTCTTTTTTTTTTCCAGAATTTTTTTGTTTGGATTCTTCCTCTTCTTTCTTCTTCTCATTTTTTCCAGATTTTTTTTTAAATTTTTTAAAAGACAATTTTACCCCTTTGACCATTAGTGACTAACTGTGGTCAATGGTTAGTCAACTGGTCAAAGGAGAGTTATTGTTATTATCAATTATTCTCAGATTTTTGTGCGATTATGCCTATATACACGAGAAGTTATTACAATTACCCCTTAATCAAATCTTCAGGGGAAAAAAATAGGAATATCCCTTATTTTAATGTTATTTTGTTTAATAGGGATAGTTTAGTTATTTTATAAAAAAATTTAGTCAACTGTTAGTTTTAACGAAGTCAACTAACTAGTGGGATACTTGAATGTAATAAATAGTAAATTGATATTATGCGTATAATTTAGTATCTTAGTGCAATTTATCCTTTTATATATATATATATAGTATTTAAGATACTGGATGTTAACTTTTTTTCAAAAATACTTTTTGGGACAGAATTACAAAAGTTTGTTTAAAATTTTCATATTCTTTTGTTGCAATTTTTTTTTTTTGAAATACTTTTGTTACATATTTTTACTTGCTCTTTTTTAAACTGTTTTCTATACGAAGTTAAGATTTTAGAATAAAACTTTTTTGGCTTATTATTATTTTTAAAAATCTAAAAGTTAGTAGGGCTTTTTTTTTTTTTTTTGTTGAGTGATCGTGTGTGATATAAGTAGAATTAATTTAAGGGTAAAAATTATTTTAGTCCTTAAATTTTTTAAAAGTATTATTTTTTAACTGATATTTCTATTTTTAGTTCGCATAGCCCCTAACTTTTTAAAAGATAGATTATCAATTTATCCTTAACTTTTGAGGAATTATCAGTTTTTTAAATCAATTTCGTTTTTATTTCAAAAAAAAAAATCAATTTCGTTTATTGGTATTCTTGGACCCTTACTTTTTAAAAATGTATCAATTTGGTCCTTCTGTAAGTCAACTGTTAGTCAAACTTAACGGTTCCAGGAGTATTTTCATCTTTAAACCTATTAATGGTCAACAGTAATTTTTTTTAGGAAAATGTCATATCTACCCCTAATTAAAAATTTAAAATATTTCTTCAAAAAAATTTTAAAAACAAATTAAATTAAAAGATTAAAAAAAATTTAGTTGAATCTCCACCTTTTATCAAGATTATTAGACGGTGTAGATTATATTAAAATTTTTATTAAAAAAATTTAAAAAATTAATTTTTTTTTATTTTTTTCTTGATGGAGATTTAGATTGGATTTCCACCGTCCATTCAGATGGATAGATCTGAATCTCCACCAACATTAAAAAAAAAAAAAATTATGGGTCGAAGAACCCAAATGGGTTCTCCGTCGAAGATCCCATCTTGGCTTTTCGGCGAAGAACCCAAAAATGGGTTTTTTGCCACCAATTTCTGGGTTCTTCGGTGATGAACCCAGGCAATGAACCCATCTGGGTTCTTCTTTTTTTGTTTTTTGTTTTGTTTTTATGTTGGTGGAGATCCAGATTAGATCTCTATCGTCCATCCAATCTGGATGGACGGTAGAGATCTAATCTGGATCTCTATCAAGAACAATTTCAATTTTTTTGTTTTCACTTTCTATTTTTTTTTTAAAAAAATTCCAATATAATCGCTACCGTTCAGCAATCTTGATGGACGGTAGAGATCAATTTTAAAAATATTTAATTTTTATTTTTTAAAAATATTTAATATAATCTCCACCGTTTATCAATTTTGATGGACAGTGGAGATCCATTTAAATTTTTTTAATTTTTTTAAATATTAATCTAAAATGACTATATTACCCTTCTAAATATTAATAATTTATTTAAAAATTTGAGGTTAAAATTGTAATTTCAATTCATTTAAATAGAGTTAAGGGTAAATTAGTCTTTTTACCAATTCTGTAGGTTTGACCATTAAAAAATTAGTCAAAGGGACCAAAATGATACATTTTCAAAAAGTTAGGGTCCAAAGATACCAATAAATGAAACTGATTTAAAAAACTGATAATTCTCCAAAAATTAGGGACCAAATTGATAATCTCCCTTTTAAAAATCTATCAATTTAGTAATTTTGTTAGTTAACAGTTAGTCAAATTTAATGATGTTAAGGGTATTTAAGTCTTTATACACAAAAATAAAAATTAAATTTAAAAAATAAATAAAAAGTTATTAAATAAAAATAAAATTATAAAAATAAAATAATAAAACTAAAAATAGAAAAAATAGGAAATTGTTTTAAAAAATAATTAAAATTTGCTTTTAATAATTTCTTTATTTTTTAAAATAATAATTAAAAATTTACAATTATTTGAAAATAATAATATTTCCTCTCCTAACATTTTAAAAAAAATTAATTTTATATTATTTCAATTATTTATTTTATTTATAACTTTTAATTTATTATAATTAAAAGAAGACTAGAATTGATATGGTTTTAGGAATTTTGCAAAATGCCTAAAAAATAAATAAAAATTACAAGTCTATCCACCCCACACTAATTTTTGCATTGACTACCCTAATATTTATATGAGACAAAAATGCCCTCCTATTTTAACCCTACTTCTTCTTCTTCACGCTGCCCTGCTGTCTGAAAGAATTTCAGACTTTTCTCTTCTTCTCACAGTTCTTCTTTTTTCACAGTTGTTCACTTCTATTCTCTTCTTCACATTTCTTCTCATATCTCTTCAACTCCATCTAAGTTTTTTCTCTCTTCTCTTATCCACAGACCTCTTGCCAAACCTAAGCCAACAAAATCTCTCTTTCTTATCTCCCTAAACTCTTACCATTGTAAAATCATTCAAACCATCTCACAAATGCCGTTCTTCATTATTTTGCTTTCCATCGGATCGATCCTACCCGATGATTGTTACTATCTGGTTGAGAAAACCTGATATTTGGTATTGTCGGGCTATGTCTCCCCTATGATTGATATCATCGGGTCAGCGTGATGAAAAGTTTAATTTTATTTTCTGTTTTTATGCAGGAATGAGTATGATTTGTAGGGAGTTTTAGAAAAGATTTTGTTATCGGAATTGGGTTTCAAAAATATTTCTTATATTGAAAACCTTTTTCAATTAGGAACGAGTTCCTGTATATACGCAAAAAAAGACTTTAGAAACTACATACTTTTTTCTTGGTTTTCTTTTTCTAATTCTTCGATCTATCACCAGATCTTTCGAGTTATGACCCGCGGTCTGACAACGTGTGTGTGGGCACGTCACGACAAGAGATGGAGGTCACATGAAAAGAACGCTGGCCGAATCCTGCAAAAGAGGGAAGAGTCAGAAAAAATGTTTTTTTTCTTTTCTCTCTTTAGTGGCCGAACTCTCTTTCTTTTTCACTTGTGTGCTAGGTTAGGTTTTTTTTTTCTTTTCTAGCTATATAACACTTATATAGTAGTCCTTTAGGGTTTTAGTTTGACTAAGTCAAAATAGGATTCTAAATCCTATTTATTTTTAGTCTCCCTAAATACTTGAACCTGTGACCTTTTGGACTATTAAAATAATCTAATTATTTTAATTCTTTTGTCCTAGTCATTATTTAATTACATGACCTCATATTTAATAAATAGAATTAATAATTAATAATTATTAATTTCTATTATTTTATTAAATATTTAATTAATTAAATAATCACATTATTTAATTATTCTCTTTTATTTAAATCGCATTACTTTCATAATACTATTAATTGGACCATCCAATTAATCTACCGTGACCCTCATTATCAACAACCATAAGGGCTAGCAAGGGGACCTAATGGACCCACAGTTTTGAGCTCCAATAATACTTAGTAATATTAATTAAAACTCTTTAATTAATATTTCACGATTATTAACCTTGGAGTTATTCCACTAAAAACCCGAGGCTGCACTCTCAAAACTGTAGACGTGTTTATACAATCTAAAGTCTCAGTGTCCATTGATATAGCTAATTGCATATAGTGTGATCCTCCACAAATAGTTCATAACTAGAGCTGGGTCATAAAGTCCGTTATACCCCTCTAAAAATATCTTTTCCTTTAAGTAACATTGATTCTCTAATGAACAATTAAATCCTGTCTTCCTTACGGAAGAAGGAGAGCGCTCATAATCGTTCAAGCCCCGAATCAACCCTAAAGGGAACTACTCATCTACTTCAATCAAGAAGGAGTGGATTCCACTATTGTGTACAAACCTTTCCAGCCACAAGCCAAACCGCAGCTCCAAGATACGGAGGTATTGGTCGAGATTCTCATCAACCTCACTTATGGTAAATCAAAAGTCACGATCTAACCTGAAGGAGTCGATAAGACACTCAGGATTGAGATCACCTATAAATAGCCAGCGTTTATCGATTATATATGAATCTCATCTACTAACGGATTTTGGTGTGAGATTCATATAAATCGTGGCCCAGTCCTATATGATCTCATCATATAAGGTGCCTCCATTCTCATGTCAACTATATGAGCGGTCTACAATAAAACCACCGTACTTTACAGAATGGACCGCAGCAGTAGATCAATCACAAACAAAGTACCCAACTTTGTTCGCTCTCTACGGACTCTTTAGATTACACGTTTCAAAATAAATCCTCTCTGTATATGACCATCATATACTCATTATGATATTACTTCTTACAATCTAGGATGTTCTTACATAATACGAATGTATTACTGAATATAAAACATTTTATGAACTTGAATGATAATCTGAATAATTCTTATTGTTGTCTTTAACCATTTACAATTACAAGCTTTAGGGCATAAATCCTAACATGATTGATGTACAATTGATAATTAATTGGGATGAACATTGGGTATGTGAACAAGGGGTTTATTGGTATGATGACAAGAGATTAAAATGATTGTTATTTTCAAGAGATGCAACTTTTGCTCAACTGTTAGATAAGGTGTACGATGTCATTGGGATTAACAGAAACATTTATCAAATTATTATAAAGACGGCTGCTCATACTATCCGCCCAAGCATGCCTGTAGAGATTAGTGATGATGATGATGATGATGTTGTTTTATTATTGCGTCAAAAGAATGTTGACCCTTTAGTTTATATCACCGTGTTTTAGATTGAGCGTAGTACCCACAATCGAAGCAGAAATGTTGTCCAGTGTAACGCTCCTAATTTTTCGTAATTATGAAAAGTATTATCATTAATTATTATTAAGCATACAACAGTCAAGTATGTGATTTATAGTGGTGAAAAGTATATATATTCGGTATATGGTTGAAAAATGAATAGTAATTTTAACCGAGTTAAATCCCATTAGAAATATATTTTCATGGTGCGTTTAGATGATAATGGGTCCAATTGAATATTGGTAAAGTCAATTTGGTAATTGGATAGGTGTGGAATATTTTTGGAATAATTATCAAGATGGGATGTGATTAATTGTAAATTGTTTGCCATTTGGTGATTTATGGAAGTCAAGGGAGCAAATTGTAATTGTGAGATATTTATATATATTATAATGTTAGTGGATGGTGGTGGAAAACAACATTATTGCATGATTGGAAGCATAATAATAAAAAAAAAAAATAGGGCATTTAACACTTAAAAGCATTTGAAACTTGGCAACATGCATGTATTCACTCATCATCTAATTTCACAAAGCAAGAGAGAAATGAGAGTTGACCATGAAACATGCAATCTAGCAAAGTTGGCGTGAAAGAGAAGAATAGAGAGAGAGAAAGAGAGAGAATTTAGAGAGAGAAGGTAATAGAAGAAAAAGAAGGAGAGTGATAGAGAAGTTGGTCCAGAAGAGTTTTGTGTTCAGAATAATATTTCAGGTTTGGTGATACCGTTTTCGTATTTTTCAGATTTTTCAGAAATTTTCGGAATCGTTATATTATATTGTTTTTAATTTATTTGAGATATATGGATTATGATATATTGTTTGAAATTGATTTTGGGATAATTTGGTATATATATTGTTTGTAATAAATTGATTTTGAATATATATATTATTTGTAATGATTTTGATTAGATATATATATATATATATATATATATTGATAGTGATTTGGATTACGTTTATTTGAAATATAATTTGGATCCGTAATATTGTTTACGAAAATATTCTGAATTGATTTTCGATATGTTTTGATTATAATAATATTACGGAGAATATTATTAAAATATATATTATTTTGCGATTTGTTTCAAAAGTGATTCGGGGCATTTGGATTTACTATAGATTTACGATATATAATTGCATGAGATTTGAAATGTGATTTGAAGCAATTTCTGGATTCAGAAATATTTTCGGAAACGATTTTGTAATTTGCTTGTATATGTATATTGATGTGATTTGAATTCCGAAAATGTGTATACTGATTTGGATATGATTTCATAATTTAAATTGACGATTCTGTTATGAATGAATTATATGATTTTTGAAAAATGATTTGACTCTGATATATGTAGACATTGATATGGATATAGGAGATTGACATGTCAATTAGGTTCTCTGAGTAGTACTACGCCTATATGTTGATAGAGGTACCACTGACACGCTCAAACGCGTGGGAATAATATCCCAAGTGCAGGATGTGTCGAAGTAATATATTCCCGTGAGTACGGGGTCGAATCCACAAGGAAGAGGTGGTTACCAATACTTAACCAAAGATGTTGTAAAAGTTCAGAAATTGAAATCAATGATTTTTAGAATGATGTTGGTGAAATTAAATTCAACAAGGTAATGAGTAACGCAGGAATGTATTCAAATGCGAGGAAGTGTTACGCGGTCGAATGGAAACCTTCATGAGAGTCACTGGTGTAATCGACTTATTGAAGCTTAATATATATTTAACATAGAAGTATTTTCTAACATTGGCTCATCAAATTATTGTCATGCATTGATGATTCGAATTCAATAACTTCACCCAATCGTCATTAAGTGATGCAATCAAACATCCAAATCTAGTTGCACTTCTTTAGGTCAATTAGCACTTTCGTGGCTCAATCAACTTAACTATTATTGCTAGACTATTACTAAACTCATTCATGCCCTAATGATTTCTCATAGAGATAATAATTTCCATATTAATAATAAATCAAAATTCATGCAGAAACTTTCGTAATGCAAACAATAAGATTCATGTACTAATAGATTAAATTCTCTAGCAACACATCTCTAAATATATATACATAGAAATGTTCAGTCAATTACACCATTAAATCTCAATCTTGGTCCATTGACCACATAACTAGGAAATTAGTTCAACATAATAATCAATACTACAACAAGAAGAGAGAAGAGATTGATGAAACCCATTATGATGCCACCCAAGGACAAGCCAGTGTTGAAAGAGATGAGCTCTAGACCCCTTTAAGACTATTTTCGAGTTGCTGGAAATTTTCCTCCTCTTTAGGGTTTTCAACTGTTCTATTTATAGGTGCTGACTTTAGGCCAGAATTTCTGCCGTCGCGATCGAGCTGTCGCGACCAAAGCTCGCGATGGCTCGGTCGCGACACTCCCTGGTTAATTTGTCATAATCGTCGCGACCGAGCTGTCGCGACCAAAGCTCGCGATGGCTCGGTCGCCACACTCTCTGGAGCAATTGTTGCTATCATCGCGATCACCTCCTCGCGCCGCGAGCAGATCCTAGCTAGGCGCGCGAGCAATTCCTAGCGAGGCACCCTCGCGATGGCTCGGTCGCCACACTCCCTGGAGACTTGGCCACTTTCGTCGCGAGCGAGGTTTCGCGACCCAAGCTCGCGATGGCTCGGTCGCCACACTCCCTGGAGACTTGGCCACTTTCGTCGCGAGCGAGGTTTCGCGACCCAAGCTCGCGATGGCTCGGTCGCGATGGTAGTGAAGATTTATTTAGTGAAGTTTCCTCATCCAGAATTGCACGGTTTCAGCCCGACACTTCCATCTTTCGTATAATACCAATATAAACACCTAAAATCTGCGCAAGCTCAATAAACACATCAAAAACGCAAAATTCACTCAAAATACGATCAAAAGATAAAGTCTAAGGGTCGTATATATGTAACAAATATTGATCGATCAAATACCCCCAAACCTATCTTTTGCTTGTCCTCAAGCAAATTGGCACACACACCACAACGAAAAGCAAAACAATCAACAAAACTCAAACATAATAAACAAAAACAACTCAGCTATGCCCATTTTCGTAGGATGAAACGATGGCACTTAGCATGTGCCACAAGCCTTTAAACCCCTAGGTGACCCTAGTAGACGAGTTATAGTCTCGTGAGGGTTTACCAGCTACGATACCCACAAACGTCCTAAGCTAACCACATACAAAGCTAAATATCAAATTAAGTATATACACAAATACAAAAGCATAAGAATAGCACAAAATCAAAAATCCAAAATGCTGTCAATTAGTCTAATACACCCTATATCATACAGGACACTGGCATGTAACGCATTTATAATAGTGAATCATTCCATACCAATAAACCACAGATGTAATTCGCCTCAACTCTAATCTCACCAGTTTTCACTCAATGACACTCAGAACCTAGGCAATCACACTTTCAACTGCATACGACTGGAATTTATGAGCAAAGAATTTCAAAGTTTGTCGTATGCATCAATAATTAGAGAGAACGCACATATTAAGCAAAGGACCTCATGAAAGATATCAAATGCTAAGAACAGAAAAATCAGTATACATACATGTCAAATATTACAATTAAGTTTCCTAAGGAGATCAACAGGTCTTTTTCAGGTTGTAATGGGGCTTTGGGGTGATTGACTCAAAAAGAATGGAAATCGGGTTCAACTTACTTGGAAACCTATTGAGAGACTTCATAAAATTTTCAATTCGTGCAATTTCTCTCACGACTACCAAATTCATTCAACTTTTCTTCCAAATCTTTTTCTCGCCTTTCTCCTTCAACCTCTTTTCAAACCATTTTTTTCAATTTTTTACTTTGTGCATCATACTTCTTTTCTCATTTAGCCAACTCTTTTCATATATGTATTTTTTTATTTTCTGTTGGCTATTATTTTATTTTTCTGCACATTTCCACATCCATTTCATCTTTTCTACTCCACTCCTTTTTCTCACTCAACACTTACACATTCCCTCTTTAATTGTCTATAGTTTCCAAGCATCAAAGGTAACGTCTTACAATTTCGGCTAGGATTTTTGGATATGTAGTTCATACAATAAAAGGATAATATGTGAGTGTTTGGCCGCGAATGGGATAGGAAGCACACAATTTAAGGACAGGAAATCAAGCTATTTAGGAGTTCACACACAATGCCTGGATCATATCTCCAAAATCTACTAAACTGAACATTCAAAACATACATACAAGATTTTTATAATGCAGTTCATTAACATCCAATGCAAACCTATAGAGATCAATCTATTGACAATAAAGCTCAAGAAAGTGTTTAAGAGTAGAAACAAAAATTCCCTCAGAATGAATATGCAATAAGCTCAAAATCTCACTAAGGGTAGTCTCCACTATAATCAGGACTACTAATTGGAAGTTTTCACATATTACAATGCAAAGATGTCAGACTTATATGTTTAGATGCAAAGACACTACCGACATTATTCTAGTTAACAACTTTGTACACTCAAATGACCTAAGCATTTACATATTATTACTCAATTATCTATAAAGCATGCATATGATTTGCTATCCTAAAATAAATAAAACAAAACATGAAAATACAATAAAAGACTCAAAATTGGTGTACGTGGCATTGTTATACCTAAGTCTTCCAAACGCAATGCGTATGAGGAAAGTCTAGGTTTCCAGCCTATATACACCAACAAGACTCAAAAGCACACAAAAGACAAAAATAGAAAATACTCCCAAACCTAAGATAAACATTGTCCTCAATGTTTAAAATCCTGGATTCAAAGGAAACAACAAAAACTCACAAAACATGAACACAGAACAACAGTCCTAGTATCCACAACTATCACTTCATCCAACCTCACTCCCCGTACTTCGTTTTCTCAACACAAGGCATAGCACTTCAATTGGAAAAGCAAAATTGAATGAAAATGATAAAAACACAAATGAAAAATAATGGAAAAGAAATAGAAAAATATAAAGGTTACTGACACTAAGATAATCCATGTGCAAAGTAAAGAAAGAGTTCAAAACAGAATATAAAAAGAAAAAGTAAAAACAAAGTTCATAAAACAGTCACATGGAGAAATAATGGAGAGTCATGCTGGCGGTGGTGGCGGGGGTGGCTGTGGCTGCTGACTCGAGGACTCGGACTCAGAACGCACCCTCTTTCGCTGGTATGTCTGCACTAGCAACCCCTTCTTGTTCAAATCCGAGGTTAGTGTCTCAAGGCCACTACTAATGTCGTCGATGACTGCATCCTGTCGATCCATACGCTGATCAAAGTGCAGCTGCATATCGGTCAACCGACTCTGAATGTCCTGCAAGGCCCCCATAACCTGGCCCCACTGAGAGCTCTCCCCCTCTCCCTCTGCTCGTGCTCGGGATCTGCCTGCTCTGGTCGGCCTATTAGCCCGGGCGGCTACTCCTGGTGAATCCCGGATATCGTCCTCCCCCTCATCAAACGCTGCAATAGCTGCAAGCACATCATCCATAGGGTCATCCTCTGCCAAAGGCTGGGGTTCTGGTACTCCAAGTAGTGGCAGCCCTCTCCGTCTCGCCAGGTCATTATAAGTCGTCCTGTTCATGTTTGGGAACGGGACGTGGAGGTGCCGTACCTCTGCCTCAGCATAAACATCGAGGCCGTGTGAAGCACAGATGTGAGTAATCAAGCATGGAAATGGCAACACACCCCGCAAGTGCCGGCCCGCATGGAGTATCTCATCGCGAATCAGGACCCCTATGTCTAAAGCTAGACCCGCCCGGATATAGTGAACCAACCGAGCGGTCTCCATGATAAGTGTCGTGCGATGCTTAGTTGGCCTCAAGGAAAAATCAGCGAAGACCTGCCAAAATGCTGCATCAATGTGCAGCTGCCTGTGCCTGATAGAATCATCGCCTTCGTGCCACACCCCCTCTCCTGACATCCTTAAACTAGCGGCCAACTCTGAGTTGTGCTCTGAAAATAGTGGTAGCTCTGGATACCCTAGGCGGAGATGTGGCTGCTGGACTGTGCCGAAATGCTGATTAATAATCTCTGGGGTGATCCGAATCTGAACCCCCCTAACTGGCACTATCCCAAGGTTATGAAAATGAGGCGGGTACATGGCCGCATAAAACTCACGAACCACATTCTCATTTGCCCGGTTCGGTAGTCTCACAAAGTTGCCCCACCCCTGCTGAGCAACATGGTTGGCAACGAAGGTGGTGGACAATTCTTCCACATTAATGCCCCGCTCCAGGAGAATCTGCCGGTGTGCCTGGGCCTTCAACCGGGCTGGAAATTCGGGGTTCGGATCACCCACATTCCGTGGTTTTGGAGGTTCGGGGGCCTTCTTTTTGCCCTTGGTACCCCCCTGCTTTTGTTTACCCTTCCCTTTTGAAGATGACGAAGCATAGCGGTGCGGGTACTCTTCATTGAAATCCTTGAGTCTTGCCATACCCTCCAAGTCACGAAACCGTTGCAAAACAATTCCCCTAAAACAAATACACAAGACTACACTAGCACACTACTGGCAATAAATACTTCTCAACTCCACAAAACACAATAACCGAACATATATCACTTCACAACTCCACAAAACACACAAACCAACCCACAACACTCCTAGGCACTAAATCACTCCTAAAGCCAACCATGGAAGTTCATATTGCTTTAAGAAAATCTTAACTATGGAAGAATGGAAAGCAATACCTTGCAAAGAGTCTCAAAAACCCAAGTTGGAGATGAAGAAGATGAAGAGATTCGGCCACTTTGCATTCGCGAGTGCTACAGATGAAATGGTGGGCTGTCGCGCAAGCTAGGGATTTAAACACAATTCGTCATCGCGAGCTCACTGTCGCGACCAACGGTCGCGAAACCTTGATCGCGATGCTCTTCCTTGGTTGAAACGCCGCCGTTTGATTAAGTGAGGCTGCCTCGCGAGGAACCATGGCGAACAGTGGTCGCTAGACTCGCTCGCGAAGCACTTTGTTCGTGGCTGGCAGTGAGTATCGCGATCGCTCATCGCGACCAACGGTCGCGAAGAGAGATCGCGCTGCTCACTGGGAAGTTTTGCCCAAAAAAATTTATTGTGGTGGCAGTGAGTATCGCGAGCGCTCATCGCGACCAACGGTCGCGAAGAGAGATCGCGCTGCTCACTGGGAAGATTTTTGGCTTAAAAGTATTTTTGGGCCAGTGAGTAGCGCGAGGGATCATCGCGACCAACGGTCACGAAGATCGGTCGCGATGCTCACTGAAAATATTTTTTTTTTTTTTTTTTTTTTTTATTTTTAAAATAAGATCCCTGGAGCACCACAAAAACACAACACACATAAAAGAAAACCTGAACTTAAATAAAATAAAATAAAATAAATAACACAAAAGCCATCTAAATATTAGACAATTTGAAATGCAAAACTAAAAACAATCAACTTGCAATAAATAAAACTTACATGGGTGGGTTACCTCCCACCAAGTGCACGATTTAACGTCTAGGCAAGACAGTGCGTTCCCTCAAGGGACATCGACTGGCTCAATGAAATGGACAACGGTCCTCGGAGGAATCTCACCATGGTATTGCTTCAAACGTTGTCCATTCACTTTGAATGAGGTTCCATTCTTCTCATCTTCCACTTCTATAGCTCCATGTGGAAAAATTTCTTTTATGCGAAACGGTCCGGACCATCTGGATTTAAGCTTGCCAGGAAACAATCGGAGCCGGGAATTGAACAAGAGTACTCTCATACCGACCTCAAACACTCTGAGGTGAATCCTCCGGTCATGGTAAGCTTTCGTTCGCTCTTTGTATAGCTTTGCGTTCTCATACGCATGTAGCCTCAATTCTTCTAACTCTGTTAGTTGTAGTTTCCGCTCCTCACCAGCTTTATCCGTATCAAAATTGAACTTCTTAATAGCCCAATACGCTCGATGTTCCAACTCAACTGGCAGGTGACACGCTTTACCAAAGACCAACCTGTAAGGACTCATTCCAATTGGTGTTTTGAATGCAGTTCGGTAAGCCCATAAAGCATCATTCAACTTGCTGGCCCAGTCCTTGCGTGTTGAATTCACCATCTTCTCAAGTATCTGCTTGATTTGACGATTACTCACCTCAACTTGACCTGATGTCTGCGGATGATATGGAGTTGCCACCTTGTGAGAGATGTTGTATTTTTTTAGTAATGTCGCAAAGGATCTATTGCAAAAATGACTCCCCCCATCACTAATAATAGCCCTAGGAGTGCCAAACCTAGCAAAGATCATCTCCCTCAGAAAACTGACAACCGTGGCGCTATCATTTGTCCGTGTCGCCAATGCCTCCACCCATTTTGAGACATAATCAACCGCTACCAAGATGTAGTTGTACCCAAATGAGGTGGGAAAAGGTCCCATAAAGTCTATCCCCCATACATCAAACAATTCCACTACCAAGTTGTTAGCAAGTGGCATCTCATCCTTTTTGCTAATTCCGCCCAGACGTTGACACCTATCACATGTTGAACAATAACTGTAGGCATCTTTGAACAACGTGGGCCAATAGAATCCAGACTGCAGAATTTTCAGAGCTGTCTTCTTAGCCCCAAAATGCCCTCCACAGTGCCCATCGTGACAGAATTGTAGCACACTTGTCTGCTCAGACTCTGGAACACATCGCCGCACAATCTGATCTGCTCCGAGTCTGAAAAGATATGGCTCGTCCCAATAGTAATACCGGGCAGATGCATAGAGACGCTTCCTTTGCTGTGATGACATATCTGCAGGCAAAATACGGTTAGATATATAATTAACAAGATCGGCATACTAGGGTTCCTCCGTGTGCACTTCGTATAGCTGCTCGTCTGGAAAACTCTCTTGTATTGGTATAGCAGCATCTCTTGCTTGGTTGTCATCACAGTCCATAAGTCGAGACAAATGGTCTGCTACCACATTCTCGCTTCCCTTTTTGTCCCTGATTTCTATATTAAATTCTTGCAGCAAAAGGATCCACCGGATTAATCTCGGTTTCGCTTCCTTCTTTGTCAGTAAATACTTCAATGCACTATGATCAGAATATATGATGACTTCAGACCCAATGAGATATGATCTAAATTTTTCTAATGCATGCACCACCGCTAATAACTCTTTTTTAGTAGTTGAATAATTCATTTGGGCGGCATTCAAGGTGCGACTAGTGTAGTAAATGACATGTGGAAGCTTGTCAACACGCTGTCCTAAAACAGCCCCTACAGCATAATCTGATGCATCACACATAATCTCAAAAGGTAAAGACCAATCAGGGGCCATGAGAATAGGGGCAGTGATTAGTTTGGCTTTCAATGTATTAAAAGCAACTAAACATGATTGATCAAAATTAAAAACAACATCCTTGGACAATAAATCACACATGGGTTTGCTAATTTTTGAAAAATCTTTAATAAATCGCCTGTAAAACCCTGCGTGCCCAAGGAAACTCCTAATTCCCTTCACCGAAGTGGGTGGGGGAAGTTTCTCAATCACATCAGTCTTTGCCTTATCTACCTCTATACCCCTATTAGAGATAACATGTCCTAGAACAATGCCCTGCTTAACCATAAAATGGCTTTTCTCCCAACTCAATGTCAAATTAGTCTCTACACATCGCTCTAACACCGATAATAAATGCACTAAACACGAGTCAAAAGAATTACCAAAAACAGAGAAGTCATCCATAAATACCTCCATGTACCTCTCTATCATGTCGGAGAAGATGGACATCATGCACCGTTGGAATGTGGCAGGTGCATTGCATAGTCCGAATGGCATCCGTCGGTAAGCATATGTCCCAAATGGACAAGTAAAGGTGGTCTTCTCTTGATCTTCAGGGGCTATAGGTATTTGATTGTACCCCGAGAAACCATCTAGCAAGCAATAGTAAGTATGGCCTGCAAGTCGCTCAAGCATTTGATCAATGAAAGGTAAAGGAAAGTGATCCTTCTTTGTTGCTTTGTTGAGCTTCCTGTAGTCTATGCAGACTCGCCACCCAGTAGTCATTCTTGTTGGTATCAATTCATTCTTATCATTCTCGACCACCGTGATACCTGACTTCTTTGGAACCAAGTGAATCGGACTTACCCACTTGCTGTCAGAGATTGGGTATATGATACCAACATTGAGCAACGTTAGTATCTCCTCTCTCACCACCTCTTTTAAGTTGGGGTTGAGTCTCCTCTGGGAGTCTCTGAATGACTTGGCCTCATCTTCTAACAGGATTTTGTGCATGCAGACTGTAGGGCTGATCCCCTTTATATCCGCTATTGACCATCCAATAGCTGCCTTGTATTTCTTGAGCACTTCTATCAGTCTGCTTTCTTCGAGGTCGTTCAGATCTGAGGCAATGATGACTGGTAGAGTCTCCATCTCGCCCAAAAAGGTGTATTTTAAATTGGAAGGTAGTTGTTTTAGCTCCAACTTTGGTGGATTTATAGTTGAAGGCAGTACAGCAGTTTCCCATTTCTCTGTATGGTCTATGCCCAATTCCGCTTCAAGTTCTGCTTCATCAGCTTCCTCCCAATTTTCCTCTGCTTCCAACTCTCTCTCTAACTCCATAAGCTCCTCTAGCTCCTCTTCAGTGAATTCCTCATCGACCATTGAATCTACAATATCAATTTGAAAACAATCATGAGAACCCACAGGATAAGGTAAAGAATCAAATACCTTAAATTCGACTGTTTCATCCAGGACTGTCATAGACAGTTTTCCATTTTGCACGTCGATAATTGTTTTGGCAGTCGCCATGAATGGTCTCCCCAAGAGAATTGGAAGGTCCCTCTCTGTTGCCCTCTCATCATCCATGTCGAGGATGACGAAGTCAGCAGGAATAATTAGTTTGTCGACCTGAATGAGGATATCTTCAATAATCCCCCGCGGATGTCGTGTAGAACGATCCGCCAGTAGTAATGACATAGATGTGGGTTTCAAATCATGCAAACCCAACTGCACGTAGACTGAATAAGGCATCAAATTGATACTAGCCCCAAGATCTAGCATTGCTCTCTCTTTCTTTGTATTTCCCACCGTGATGTCTATGTTGAAACTCCCAGGATCCTTCAATTTGGGTGGAAGTTTCTGCTGCAAAACCGCACTCACGGTTTCTGAAATCATAACCCGCTCATTGTGCCCATAATGCCTTTTCCGTGTATTAAGCTCCTTAAAGAACTTAGCATATGCTGGCATTTTCTGAATCATTTCCAGCAATGGCAAGTTGACGTTGACCTTTGAGAGAATGTCATAGATGTCTTTAAATGCTGAGTCATTCTTGCTCTTCTGGAGGCGACCCGGAAATGGAACACGAGGGACAAAAGAATCTGCAGCCTTGGGAAGAATAGGTTCCCTTGTAGGATGACAGATGTCTTTCTCTTTTGTCACTGGAGAATCTGGAAGTGTACCTGTACCTGCATCATTAACAAATTCATTAGAAAGTTCATCCCCAACCTTATTATTAACCTCCTTACCACTGCGTAAGACTGTCACTGCCTTTGATTGCTCTGGTTGACTTGGAAACTTCCCTGGAACTTGTTGTTGCAGGGCTTCCGCGAGTTGTCCAATTTGTACCTCAAGCTTCCTGGTGGATGCCTCTTGTTGCTGATACATTTGCATCAGCTTGTCAAATTTATCCTCAATCGATGGTTTGACTTGTTGAGATGAAGGCCCAGCCCGTTGATTATAAGAATTCTGAGCATTTGATTGGTACTGGTTCTGTTGAAATGGTTGAAACCTCTGGGGAGGATTAGCTTGATATTGCCCTTGTTGTTGCTGATTATCTCTCCAGGAGAAGTTTGGATGATTTCTCCATCCTGGATTATAATTATTTGAGTATGGATCGTTCCTTTGTCGCTGTGGATAATCATTAAGTGCCTGGACTTGCTCCTGTTCAAACTCTTGACAAGTCTCTCTGGATGAGCACTCATCAAACTCGTGCCCATTAACCCCACAGATGGAGCATGCAACGTCAGGTCTCTTTCCTCTAGAAGACATTAAGCTCTGCACTTGCCTGCTAAGTTCTGCCATTTGCTGAACCATTCCTGGAGTGGTTTTCAACTCGTAAACTCCTGGTTTCCTCCCCCTAACACTCTTTTGCTGTGAATTTGCACCCAGTTTTTCAAAGAGCTGGAAGGTCTCTTCCATAGTTTTTTCTGCAATGGCTCCCCCTGCAGCATTGTCGACTGTGGCCTGACAATTCAGAGTCAATCCATCATAGAAAAACTGATTCTGTAACTCCAAAGGGTACCTATGGTGAGGACAATGATTTAACAGCAACTTGTAGCGATCCCAAGCTTCATGAAATGACTCTCCATCTCCCTGGGTGAAACAAGCTATCTTGTTTCTTATCTCTGCGGTTTTTTGATGGGAATAGAACTTCCCCATAAATTTCTTGTAAACTGCTGACCATGTACAAAGAGACGCTGCTGGAAGAGTCATGAGCCACTGCTTAGCTACATCTTTCATTGTGTATGGGAAGCATCGCATCCGTAGCTGCTCTTCAGACAACCTCTGAAGAGGGAAGGTTGTGATTATGCTATAGAACTCCCGCATAAATGTCAAAGGATCTTCACCAGCTGCTCCGTGAAAATATGGCAGCATGTTGAAGTGGATATTCTTCAACTCATAATTCCTAGACATTTCATCCAGCAAAATGCACGATGGAGAAGTTTCAATGACTGGTAATGCATAATCTCGCATGACTGGAGGCATGACAGGCTCCTCGTATTCATTTTGCATTTGTCTCCTTTCGGTCTCATCTACTCTCTCCTCCATCATCTCAGATTCTGAAGTGGAAGAATTAGAATCAGTTGGTTTATATGCGATTCTGTTGATTCTGTTGATGTTATCGTTCAGTGGCAACAGCTCTTCTTCTTGAGAACGACGACCTCGCATACAGTTATGCACAGGTACCTGAGAACAAACAAATCCAAATAAGGATGTAATAGAGAGATGAAACAAATAAAAACAACAATCGTTAGCGTAGTATTAGCAACCGTAACTACTTCCCCGGCAACGGCGCCAAAAACTTGACACGCTCAAACGCGTGGGAATAATATCCCAAGTGCAGGATGTGTCGAAGTAATATATTCCCGTGAGTACGGGGTCGAATCCACAAGGAAGAGGTGGTTACCAATACTTAACCAAAGATGTTGTAAAAGTTCAGAAATTGAAATCAATGATTTTTAGAATGATGTTGGTGAAATTAAATTCAACAAGGTAATGAGTAACGCAGGAATGTATTCAAATGCGAGGAAGTGTTACGCGGTCGAATGGAAACCTTCATGAGAGTCACTGGTGTAATCGACTTATTGAAGCTTAATATATATTTAACATAGAAGTATTTTCTAACATTGGCTCATCAAATTATTGTCATGCATTGATGATTCGAATTCAATAACTTCACCCAATCGTCATTAAGTGATGCAATCAAACATCCAAATCTAGTTGCACTTCTTTAGGTCAATTAGCACTTTCGTGGCTCAATCAACTTAACTATTATTGCTAGACTATTACTAAACTCATTCATGCCCTAATGATTTCTCATAGAGATAATAATTTCCATATTAATAATAAATCAAAATTCATGCAGAAACTTTCGTAATGCAAACAATAAGATTCATGTACTAATAGATTAAATTCTCTAGCAACACATCTCTAAATATATATACATAGAAATGTTCAGTCAATTACACCATTAAATCTCAATCTTGGTCCATTGACCACATAACTAGGAAATTAGTTCAACATAATAATCAATACTACAACAAGAAGAGAGAAGAGATTGATGAAACCCATTATGATGCCACCCAAGGACAAGCCAGTGTTGAAAGAGATGAGCTCTAGACCCCTTCAAGACTATTTTCGAGTTGCTGGAAATTTTCCTCCTCTTTAGGGTTTTCAACTGTTCTATTTATAGGTGCTGACTTTAGGCCAGAATTTCTGCCGTCGCGATCGAGCTGTCGCGACCAAAGCTCGCGATGGCTCGGTCGCGACACTCCCTGGTTAATTTGTCATAATCGTCGCGACCGAGCTGTCGCGACCAAAGCTCGCGATGGCTCGGTCGCCACACTCTCTGGAGCAATTGTTGCTATCATCGCGATCACCTTCTCGCGCCGCGAGCAGATCCTAGCTAGGCGCGCGAGCAATTCCTAGCGAGGCACCCTCGCGATGGCTCGGTCGCCACACTCCTTGGAGACTTGGCCACTTTCGTCGCGAGCGAGGTTTCGCGACCCAAGCTCGCGATGGCTCGGTCGCGATGGTAGTGAAGATTTATTTAGTGAAGTTTCCTCATCCAGAATTGCACGGTTTCAGCCCGACACTTCCATCTTTCGTATAATACCAATATAAACACCTAAAATCTGCGCAAGCTCAATAAACACATCAAAAACGCAAAATTCACTCAAAATACGATCAAAAGATAAAGTCTAAGGGTCGTATATATGTAACAAATATTGATCGATCAACCACCCCTTGCGGGTTGGGAAATTTGATCTGGGATACGCAGCGGGTCCTTTGTTGGTATCCAACTCTGATATGTATATGGGATACGCAGCGGGTCCTCCGTTGGTATCCAACTCTGATATGTATATGGGATACGCAGCGGGTCCTCCGTTGGTATCCAACTCTGTTCTGTATAGCCCGTAATCGTATATCAGGAGCCCGAAATGAAATTAGAAATGTGATATGATTTGTACATGATTTGAGATGAGAAATTATTTGATTTGGTATTATTATGTTTTCATAAGATATTTATTCTGATTTCCGATGGATTGATTGATAATTGCTTCGATATGATATTTGTTTCAGTTTTCCGATGGATTTGTATATTCGAAATGTTATTTGATTTGAAACGTATTTTATATTGGGAAGTGATTTATGAATATTTGACTTGACTTATTTTTAATGTGAATATATGCTTTGACTCGTATTTGATTTGAATTGAGCCTCAAATTGATTATTTATTTGTCAGTATATTTTTTATGTTGATTTAAATGATATTACAGTGTAAGTGGAAATATAGTTTTCTGTACACCTACTAAGCTATATGCTTAGCGTGTTGAGTTTTCTCACACGCAGGTAAAAGAATTGTTGAAGGGGACAAGGATCAGAAAGAGTAGAATCTGCTGGGATAGTGTTCGGAGTCACATCACTCCTGCATTTTTGATAGCCCACTACATATTTGAGGTTTTATATGTATTATATCGGTATGCATGAACAAGAATGTTTTTGTAAATATTTGAAACGGTATTTAGTTTTTATGTATGTCTGTAAATATTTGTAATATTTGGGCCTATGGAATTTAATGCTTTTGAAGTTGAATAATTATAAGTATTTTAATATAATTTGTTTTGGTAAATCGCACCGGATATGGAAGGGTGCGCAATTTGATTTGGGATTACAGAAGTGTAGATTTTATGAATTATGAAAACAGGTTTTGGAAAGTCAGAAAAACAGAGGAAACTCTGGCGAAATTTTTAGAAAATCTTTTTGGACCATAATTTTAAATATTTATTCGGATCATTACTTAAAGTTCCTGTTTTGAAATTTGTTTTCCATATACGGCAGCGCTCCCCGATTCGGTCCGAGCGGATTCGGGTCGGGGGGTGTTACATCTAGAGTCATCGAATCAACAACATCATCCTATCAATTTTCAGTTTCCTTCATCGAAGGGAAGTAATCATAGTTCTACTTTTATTCCGATCACTAAAGCAAACAATTGTTCTCGATTGTACGTCTATGCAGATGATATTTAGGAGGGCTACACACCAACTTTCAATGATGTGACGGCTCATGACCAATGTCAATTTGTTGATGATTTTAGTAACGAAGGTAGAGAAAGTGACAAGTCAGAAGATGGTCAGGGTGTTCAAAACAGTAACGAAGAGTTGGTTCCAACCACCTCTGTAATGTGTTCAATTGATGATGTTGAAGTTCCTTTGAGACCTACGCCAGTTTTTATTGCAAATGGAGAAGTCTTTGACAATAAAAAAGAGTTGCACTCCCAATTAAAAAGGTATGCTGCTACAAATCATTTCAATTTTAAAGTATAGAAGTTGGATACTTCACGTTTTGAGGTATATTGTGCGGTTGGAGAATGCAAATGGCGGCTACATACATTTAAGTTTACAAACACTGATTTTTTTTTTCATATTATAAGATTTTACTACAAACACAATTGTTCAATGGAGAAAAGGTTTTCATGGAATAGAAAAGCTAGTGCACAGTTTATTAGGAGAACATATCAATGAGAAATTTTATAATGGTCGTATCTACAGACCAAAGAAAATTATAAGAGATATCCAACATGAATTGGGCATTATATTAAATTACCGTAAAGAATATCGGGGTAAAAATATTGCTATTGAGGAGGTTTAGAGGAAACAAACCCATGGACGATTATGAACATTAAAATTGATGTTGAAAATAGGTTTATGTATATGTTCTTTTCCATAAAAGCATGCATAGATGGTTTTAATGCTGCCATTAGATCAATTATTGCAATTGATGCCATGTTTCTGAAAGGTTTATATGATGGCGTCTTGTTTATGGCTGTATGTTAGGACGGAAACGACCAAATATTTCCATTGGCATTTGGTGTTACGGATTCTGAGAATGGTGCTGCATGGAATTGGTTTTTATCTTGGTTGCATGATATCATTGGAGGTTGAAGACCTTGTTTGGTATCTAACAGGAAAAACAATATTGTTAAAGCGATTTCAACGGTTTTTCCAAATGCATACCACGGTGCTTGTTTCATGTATTTAGAACGAAACATGATTTATATTTATAAGAACAAAAATCTTTTCATACCATTTAGGAAGGCAGCTAAGGTTTATCGAGTTAATGATCACGCATTTTACATGCAACATTGTCGAACATTAATGTTAGAGCTCATAAGTACGTTGTTGATGTTGGACATAATTAAAAAAGAAATTTACATGAAGCACCTTATAATCATTTTGGACATGTTTCATTACTGCCAGCATTCATGCAGACAACCTTTGTCAATTTTAGAAAACCTCTACGCATCTCATCCAGCAGTTCACTTTTCAAAGTTGCAAACCCTTTATCAATTCTATTACCAAGTGTAGTAACATATGTTTTTAGAGACATGAATTCAGTATGTAAATCAGCCACTTTTTTACGAAGATATTGTGAGTCCTAATATAATGTATTAGAAAGTTATGAAAATATTTACATATTCACTAAATAATGGTATTAAAGGACATGATTGGCTACATACCGAACTATTTGGTACATTAGACCGATCTTCTTGTATTTTAGCTTTGTACGGGTGATTCTTAACTTTCAATTGACATAGCTCAATATCATTGGAGCCATCAACAACATCAATATCATTACCTGAACACTCACCATCTTTATCATCATCAATCTCATCATTCTCATTACTTGTGCCACACTGATTATATGGCTCAAATAGTGGGGCATTTAAAACGTTAGCCTTGTCCAAGCCCGTCACATAAGGTAAATTTTATTTTTCATCTATGGGTTTTAGAGTTTAAAATATGGAAATTTAACAAAAAAATAAAAATAAAACATATATAAGGTCAAGTTAAAATAAATTTCATATACCTAAGATTATTGTGTGAATTTAATTCATACCGATTGCTGTTGTGTGTAAAATTACACCAGGCCCAAACAGACTCAATAATGCCAACATCACCAAAGGAGGCCCATTGCACTGAGAAGGCCAGACAGTCGCTACAAAGTAAAGTAGGTGCTGACCCAACATACCATGAAGGAAGAAGCTCCGAACAAAATAGCAAAAGAATCAAAGTACCGCACCTCGCCAAAGCTAGTTGCTCGCAGATAAAACAGCCTACAGTTTGCAAGTCATGCAGCCCGAATCCTCAATTTAAGGAAGAATCCCTAGAAAATAGGGACTGCATGTTGGGATTTATGCTATAAAGCTTGTAATAGTAAACGATTAAAGGCGTAATAAGAATTATTCAGTTTATCATTCTAGTTTAAAAGTGTTTTATATTCAGTAATATATTCATATTATGCAAAGAACATCATAGATTGTCAAATGTAATATCAGATGAGTATATAAAGGTCGTATACAAAGAAGATTCATTTTGAGACATGCAGTCTAAGGAGTCCGTAAAGAGCAACAAAGCTGGGTACTTTGTTTGTAATTGATCTACTGTTGCGGTCCATTCTATATAGTACGGTGGTATTAACCTAGACCATTCATGTAGTTGACATGAGAATGGATACACCTTATATGATGAGATCATATAGGACTGAGCCATGATTTATATGAATATCTCATTAAGATCTGTTAGTAGATGAGATTCATATAGATATCGATAAACAATGGCTACTTATAGATGATCTTAATCCTGAGTGTCTTATCGACTCCTTCAATTTGGATCGTGGCTTTTGATTTACCACGAGTGAGGTTGATGTGTATCTTGACCAAAACGTCCGTACCTTGGAGTTATGGTTTAGCTTGTGGCTAGGAAGGTTTGAACACAGTAGTGGAATCCACTCTTTCTTGATTGAAGTAGATGAGTAGTTCCTTTAAGGGTTGATTCGAGGCTTAAACGATAATGAGTGCTCTCCTTCTTCCGTGAGGAAGACAAAATTTAATAGTTCGTTATAGAATCAATGGTACTTAAAGGAAAATATATTTCTAAAGGGGTATAATGAACTTTATGACATAGTTCCAGTTATGAACTACTTGTAGAGGATCACACTATATGCTATTAGTTATATCAATGAATAGTGAGACTTCAAATTGTATAAACTCGTCTACAGTTATGAGAGTGCAGCCTCAAGTTTTTAGTGGAATAACTCCGAGGTTAATAATCATGGAATATTAATTAAAGAGTTTAATTAATATTACTAAGTATTATTGAAACTCAAAACTGTGGGTCCATTAGGTTTCCCTTGTTAGCCCTTATGGTTGTTGGAAACGAGGGTCACGGTATATTAATTGGATGGTCAAATTTAAAGTGTTACGAAAGTAATGCGATTTAATTAAAAGAGTAAAATTAAATAATGTGATTATTTAATTAATTAAATATTTAATAAAATAATAGAAATTAATAATTATGAATTATTAAATCTATTTATTAAATATGAGGTCATATGATTAAATGATGACTATGACAAAAGAATTAAAATAATTAGATTATTTTAATAGTCCTAAAAAATCAAAGTTTAAAATTTTAAGGGAGACCAAAATAAAAAGGATTAGGAATCCTATTTTGACTTGGTAAAAACTAAAACCCTAAAGACCTAGTATATAAGAGTTATTATACTAGAAAAATTGACAGAACACATAAGTGAAAAAAAAAGATGGTTCGGCTACCACAAAAAGAGAGATGAAAAAGAAAAGTGTTTTTTAGACCCTTTATCCGGCTATAGGGAGAAGAAGTTCTCCGTCAGTTTTTCACGTGTCCTCCAACTCTTGCCGTGACGTGCCCACACACACGTTGTCAGACCTCGGGTCATAGCTAGGAAGATCTGGTGGTAGATTGAGGAATCAAAAAAAAGAAAATCAAGAAAAAGGTATGTAGTTCTAAAGTTTTTTTTTTTTTTCTATATATATACAAGAACTCGTTCCTGATTAAAAAAAGTTTTCAATAAAAAAAAAAAATTTTGAAACCCAATTCCGCAAGTTATACGATAATCAATAGCTTTTCTAAAATTCTCTACAACTGGTATCAGATCCATTGGTTCTAAGTTTTTGTTTATACTCAAAAGAAAAATAAAAACTACATCTTTCTTGTTTTTAGTTTTCTTTTTGATACTTGATCTATGATATATTATTATATAAACATAAATCTAGATTGTATGATTTGTTTTATTGTTATATAATTTGATTATATAATTCTAAAAGCGTAATTGGTCGTTAATTATATGGTGAATGAGTTATAAAATGTTTTTTTTTTGGGACAATTGTTTATGGCAAAGTTTTTGTATGTGTGAGTGTGTCTATATATATATATATATATTATTGTTCTAATCAATCTACCTTACGAAGAGTCGAATAAGCAAATGATGCGAAGAAGGAACCAAAAAAAAAAAAGGACTGCACAGCCCCGAGCGCAGCAGTGGTCGCGCGCTTCCTGGCGGCCGTGCTCGCTCGCGCGTTGGAGGCTGAACGCCCAGCGGCCTTGAACCCAGTGCGCGCAGGCTGCTACCGCGTTTGCGTTAGGGCTGTTCCCAATTTTTTTATTTTGACGATTTTTTGGCAAGGTTTTTTGGAAAAATATTGTCGAATATTTTTTGTAAAAGGTGCAGAAAATTGAGCGAAAAATTGTGGGTGAAACGTCTTAGGGTGCGTGTTAAGGTAATACGTGGACCTCTGAAAAATATGTTGATTTTTTTCTGGAAATCAAGTTTGACTTGATTAGAGACCAAAGACAAGAAGAATTCAACTTGGAGAAAAACTCTTGAAGACCAAGGAATGCGTTGGAAATACAATTGTGATTAGAGTTGTTTAAGTTAGATAACCCAAGTCACTCGGTCAATTACGTATACTTTATTTATTTTCATGTGATGATAATAATATGGATGTTAAATCATTGTCATACATATGAATGTTATCTACATTTGGTGTGCCTACACATGCATAATAATATGTCATGCATAATTGTCATATTATATTATTTTATCTTAATATGATTAAAATAGGAAACAATCTCATAAATGACAATTAAATAATGGATTTAGGTTTTAGGTGTAAAAACTTGGTAATATCCATTAATTAACTAATCAACAAGTTAAAGAGTTTAATGAAAGATTAGTTAGGTTCTTTGATTAATTAAAATTAATTAGATTAATTCCTTAATTAAAAAGAATCAAATAATGAGATTAGTTTTTAAGAGTAAAAACTTGGTAATTCTCATTATATTAACTAATCTATTAATTAAAGAGTTTAATTAAATAGATTAGTTAGGTTCATACATTAATTAAGATTAATTACTTAATTAAAAAGAACCAAACAATAAGATTAGTTTTTAGGAGTAAAAACTTGGTAAATCTTATTAGTAACTAATCTATATATTAAAGTGTTTAATTAGATTAGTTAGGTACATTTAATGTTAGATTTAATTTGATTAAACATTAATGACATAATTGGACCAAATAATGTGATTTAGTTTTAATAGTTAAAACTTGGTAATTTCATATATAATTTCTAGTTTATTTAAATAGTTAATATAAATTAGAAATTGAATAATAAATTATATTTTAAGTGTTAAAATTGAATAATTTATTATAACTAGTAAACTTAGATTTTATATTAGCCGTAGAATCTAAGTAAAGACTAGAAACATAGGGTTTTAGAAACTTTTAGTTTAAAGAAAATCCTAAACTACAAATAATGAGTGGAAGAGGGATATATGAAATTATATCCCGCAGTCTCCACTGTTAGTTCAACACCGTGAGACTTAAGTGGCGTCTCGTGATGGCTTTGCTTTCGTCCTCCCTACAGAGGGTGTCCACAAGAGTCAATACCAATGTTGAGTTCCTAACGGATATGTTTTTGGAATGTATTTTGAGACTGACCTAGCCTACCTAGGCACTCTCAAGTTAAGTTCATAAATTCTGAAATAATGGGTCATACTCATAAAGGACTTAATTAAGATGTTAATTAAATGTCCTGACTAAATCAAAACGATGGTTATATAATATAAGAATAAATAGTTATTTTGGTGTATTATCCGATTGAAAATGTCTCAATCTAACATGCAATGATTTGACCTAGCCTACCTAGGCACTTACTTGTGGTATGTCAGATTATCGCGGTATAGTAGGCGTTGAGTACTAAAATTAACCAAGCCTATTTCTATTTGGATAATCGAAAGATATTAAAGATAAAAATATAAAGACATAAAAATAAAGCAAACAACCAATATGAGAGATTAGTTAGGGTATTTGAATTCACATAATCCATCCAATTGAGTTATATGAAAGCACATTGTTGAGGTTTAATTATTCATGAAGATGACTAAGGGTGGGCGCTATTCGGTTATATTCGGTTATGCCCATAACCTAACCTAACCAAATTTTTATTCGGTTATTAATTTGCTAACCAAACCTAGTCGATTTTATATGTATAACCTAAAATAACCAAACCTTAAAAAGTCGGTTAAATTCGGTTCGATTAAGTTCGGTTATTTCGGTTTGGGCCTCATTGGACCTAAATTGTACATATGGACTTAATTAGGCCTTTTAGGCCAAAAATCAATTTTTTTTTATATTTTATCCAATTCTTTGTATATTTTTAAACCTATTGCTATCTTTTTATATTGCAAAACATACAATCTTCTTTCAACATACTTCGATAACACCTATATTATACTTGTCAACAATCTATAAAAAAACATACAATCAGAGATTTAAACTATAAAAAAATTAAACTGTCCAATCGTCCACTTTAATAATTAATAAAAATGTATATAACAAAACCGTCCATAAAACAGTCCATGTGATACAGTCCATAATTAAATCGTACCATAATAAAAAGTAAAAAAACAATCCGAATTACATAAAAAAAGAGATAAATATAAAAGTGCAAAAAAGTTAAAACATCTTCATTGAACGTCTTGGAATTTCTTCAATACTAAACTCATTAGAATATAAACAATGTTATACTTTTAACAATTTAATTGTAGAAAACTCATTAGAATACTAAATTGTTTTTTTTTTTTAAAAAAAAAAGACATTTAAAAAAAGTTATAGTGGAGGTTTGCCTCTTCCATCGGTGACATACACATGTAATCCTATTGTTTTTAAATTTTTTTATTTAATTTATATAAGTTCGGTTATTTACGGTTATTTACGGTTTTGTCATCCATAACCTAACCATAACCAATTTTTATTCGGTTATCAAATGACTAACCAAACCTTTACGAGTCATAATTCATAATCGAAAATAACCTTATTTTTTCGGTTATTTTCGATCGGTTATTTTCGGTTATTTTCGAACTGGTTAATGTGCCCACCCCTAAAGATGACCGTGTTTATCTAATTTATCCAAAGTCCCCTCTCGAGGTAAATCGGACCTATTCCACATACACTAATATCCTATCTCTCGATGGTATATCCAAGTGCATAAGAATGCATTAGTCACTATAAACACCCTATGTGATCACACAAGCAAATTAGTATATCTCTATCTAATTCTACTTGTGGTGGACATTACATCGAGCACGTTGTGGGCGTCTCCTCTCGGTACATAACACACAACCAATTTATCATCTAAACGTAGGCCTTCACATCCAAAAGTATTAAGCACAATAATACCACTCAACAACACAATAATCAATCACAACAAATTAAACAATCAATTCATTCAATCATCATAGAATAAGATTTATCAAAACCCCAACTTACAAGTTTAGCTCATAATCATGGTTTACAATTAATTAAACTAAATTAAATTAACTAAAACAATTAATATAAAGCGAGACGGATTAAATGGAGGAATATGCGAGGTGGTCACACGGTTCCAATCACGGAAATGGAAAACATATTGATTGTTATTAAGCACATAATATCATGAAATAAATCACATAAAATATATTCACAAACAATAAAATCCAAATCCGTTCATAGTTCCGAAAATCACCTAACAATAGTTCTAACAACTCATAATCATAAATGAACAATCAAAGGAAGATTAATGAGATGAAATACAACCCATCGAAGCTCTCAAGACTCGAAGTCCCGCTTTGGTCCGGCTTGAACTTCTCCGCTTTCGATCTTCGTCTTCTTCGACGAGCACTCACGAACTAGAGATGTCTTGGTGATTTGTGATGTTGGGATGTGTTTGGGAGGAGCAAGGAGGGTGGAAAATCACCCTTGGAGCAGCTTGAAGGCTGCAGGAACTGGTTTGCCACAAGCTCTCCCTCCTCTTTGCCCAGCTGCTGTATTTTTCTTCTTATAGCAACAAGTTAGGGCTGCGTTTTTCCTTCGCTGCGACCACCACCGCGACCTGTGGTCGCGGTGCCCACTGGACCACGAGCTACACCGCGAGGAGGGATGGCCGCGCTCTAGCTCGCCATGCTCACTGGATTGCATGGTTTCTGGACCGCGAGCTCTCCACGCGAGCACAGGTCGCGCTTGGTTCCTTGCGCGGCTCACTAGACGCCTTTCCTCTTCTGCACCGCGAGCTGGGGCTGGTCGCGGTCGTCCTCGCGCTGCATGCTGCTGCTGGATCATCTTCATCGCGAGCTGGCGGACGCGAGGGAGCTGTGGTCGCACTGTACATGGCTGCTGGTTTTTATTATTTTTTCTTTTTTTTAAAACAGCAAAACGACGCCGTTTTGCACCAGCCCTTTGGTGCCAAAACGGCGCCGTTCCACTAAAGGCCAGCTTCCTTAGGTGCAAAACGCACCGTTTCACTTAAATTGGTGGAACTTTCTAAAATTACAGTTTTGCCCCAGAACTTTAACATGATTTCATTGATGCCCTTCCACAAAGTTACTGAAATTACACTTTTTCCCAAAAATATATAAAATCATCACTTAGGTCCTTAAACCTGCACACTCAAGGAAAACACATCAAAAGCACCAAAAATACTCAAGAATACAATTAAAAGATACGGTTTAGTAACTAGACGCCTTTCCTCTTCTGCACCGCGAGCTGGGGCTGGTCGCGGTCGTCCTTCGCGCTGCATGCTGCTGCTGGATCATCTTCATCGCGAGCTGACGGACGCGAGGGAGCTGTGGTCGCACTGTACATGGCTGCTGGTTTTTATTATTTTTTCTTTTTTTTAAAACAGCAAAACGACGCCGTTTTGCACCAGCCCTTTGGTGCCAAAACGGCGCTGTTCCACTAAAGGCCAGCTTCCTTAGGTGCAAAACGCACTGTTTCACTTAAATTGGTGGAACTTTCTAAAATTACAGTTTTACCCCAGAACTTTAACATGATTTCATCGATGCCCTTCCCAAAGTTACTGAAATTACACTTTTTCCCAAAAATATATAAAATCATCACTTAGGTCCTTAAACCTGCACACTCAAGGAAAACACGTCAAAAGCACCAAAAATACTCAAGAATACAATTAAAAGATACGGTTTAGTAACTAGACGCCTTTCCTCTTCTGCACCGCGAGCTGGGGCTGGTCGCGGTCGTCCTTGCGCTGCATACTGCTGCTGGATCATCTTCATCGCGAGCTGGCGGACGCGAGGGAGCTGTGGTCGCACTGTACGTGGCTACTGGTTTTTATCATTTTTTCTTTTTTTTAAAAAAGCAAAACGATGCAGTTTTGCACCAGCCCTTTGGTGTCAAAACGGCGCCGTTCCACTAAAGGCCAGCTTCCTTAGGTGCAAAACGCACTGTTTCACTTAAATTGGTGGAACTTTCTAAAATTACAGTTTTGCCCCAGAACTTTAACATGATTTCATCGATGCCCTTCCACAAAGTTACTGAAATTACACTTTTCCCCAAAAATATATAAAATCATCACTTAGGTCCTTAAACCTGCACACTTAAGGAAAACACGTCAAAAGCACCAAAAATACTCAAGAATACAATTAAAAGATACGGTTTAGTAACTAGACGCCTTTCCTCTTCTGCACCGCGAGCTGGGGCTGGTCGCGGTCGTCCTCGCGCTGCATGCTGCTGCTGGATCATCTTCATCGCGAGCTGGCGGACGCGAGGGAGCTGTGGTCGCACTGTACATGGCTACTGGTTTTTATTATTTTTTCTTTTTTTTAAAACAGCAAAACGATGCCGTTTTGCACCAGCTCTTTGGTGCCAAAACGGCGCCGTTCCACTAAAGGCCAGCTTCCTTAGGTGCAAAACGCACCGTTTCACTTAAATTGGTGGAAATTTTTAAAATTACAGTTTTGCCCCAGAACTTTAACATGATTTCATCGATGCCCTTCCACAAAGTTACTGAAATTACACTTTTTCCCCAAAAATATATAAAATCATCACTTAGGTCCCTAAACCTGCACACTCAAGGAAAACACGTCTAAAGCACCAAAAATACTCAAGAATACAATTAAAAGATACGGTTTAAGGGATATAAAAATACACAAATTATAGACCGATCACATAGTAACTATTTTTAGGAATTTTTAGTTCATTAAATTATACTCATGCATTATATTTAATTTTATGCCGAATATATAGCATTTGATATGAATGTATGAAATGAATGATATTAATTTAGAATTATATCTTTAAATATCAATGTTATCTTCTGCATTATTATTTCCTCGCAAACTAAAAATTATCCGGGGATAATTATACTAAGTGGAAACACAACGTGAACGCAATCATAGTCTGCAAAGACCTTAAATTTGTGCTTACAGAGGAATGTCCTCCAGAGCCTATAACCAATGTAGGACGAGTTGCTAAAGGTAAGACTAGCGAAACAAATGTTGTTGAGCCATCATCTTCTGGTTTCAAGAAGAGGAAGAGGTCTATTGATAAAGTAAAGGCTAAGCCCAAGATAAAGAGCACCACGACTGATTAAGCAAAAGGAAAATGTTTCAATTGCAAAGAGGTTAGTCATTGGAAGAGGAACTGTCTACAGTACCTTGAGCAACTCTCCAATAAGTAGTAAGTGAAAAGTAAATCAGATTTACTTATTATTAAATCTTGTTTAGTGGAATATGATTCTTCACCTTGAATAGTAGAGGGGTATAACGGCTTTATGACCCAGCTCTAGTTATGAACTATTTGTGGAGGATCACACTATATGCTATTAGCTATATCAATAGACACTAAGACTTCAGATTGTATAAACAATTCTATAGTTCTGAGAGTGCAGCATCAGGTTTGTAGTAGAATAACTCCGAGGTTAATAATCATGGAATATTAATTAAAGAGTTTAATTAATATTACTAAGTATTATTGAAACTCAAAACTGTGGGTCCATTAGGTTCCCTTGTTAGCCCTTATGGTTGTTGGAAACGAGGGTCACGATATATTAATTGGATGGTCCAATTTAAAGTGTTACGAAAATAATGCGATTTAATTAAAAGAGTAAAATTAAATAATGTGATTATTTAATTAATTAAATATTTAATAAAATAATAGAAATTAATAATTATGAATTATTAAATCTATTTATTAAATATGAGGTCATATGATTAAATGATGACTAGGACAAAAGAATTAAAATAATTAGATTATTTTAATAGTCCTAAAAAATCAAAGTTTCAAATTTTAAGGGAGACCAAAATAAAAAGGATTAGAAATCCTATTTTGACTTGGTAAAAACTAAAACCCTAAAGACCTAGTATATAAGAGTTATTACACTAGAAAAATTGTTAGAAAACATAAGTGAAAAAGAAAGAGGGCTCGACCACCACAAAATGAGAGATTAAAAAGAAATTTTTTTTTTCTGACCCTTTACCTTGCAGACAGGCTGGCCATAGGGAGAAGAAGTTCTCCGTCCGTTTTTCACGTGTCCTCCAACTCTTGCCGTGACATGCCCACACATACGTTGTCAGACCTCGGGTCATAACTCGGAAGATCTGGTGGTAGATCGAGGAATCATAAAAAAGAAAATCAAGAAAAAAGTATGTAGTTCCAAAGATTTTTTTTTTTCTGCTTATATACAGGAACTTGTTCCTGATTAAAAAAGGTTTTCAATAAAAGAAAATTTTTTGAAACCCAATTCCGCAAGTTATACGATAATTAAAAGCTTTTCTAAAATTCCCCATACTGCACTCGGTCAACTAGCAAACTCCCAATTAATCACAAATTTCTCAAAATTAGAATTTTATTTAAATTAAACTGCATCTATAAAGGGATAGAATGTTGCCCTTAATTTAAGTAATCAGATTCCATGTAAAACAGGATGACTCCCACCTCTTCACACTATAAAAGGAGCGGGGTATCACTGTTATAAAGGTTATCAATTTTTCCAAAAAGTACAAACATAAGCGAGTTCCTCAATTACACCTAGCGAACTCGACTTCAATACTAAAAAACAGTGGACGCATGCATTCTCTTAAAGCCAAACCACGATAAAAATCAATTGTTCCAATTGTTTTATCAGTTTTATCCCTCAAGTCTCACATAATCATCACTTAATCACGTTGTCCAAATTTACACGTCAACAATCGCTTTCTGAAAATTAAAGTTGTCAACGTCTCAAAATCAGGAATGCCTTTGGCTTCCAATTAAGAATACGAGGGGTTGTACGGGACACCCTTCTAACATGACCCATCTTTGAATACAACGGAATTGCTTTAATGGCCCACATCTAACAAATGAAATAAATAAGGCCTTTCGATAAGAGTATAAATGAATTTAACGGAGAAATATTTTTAAACATTCTATGTAGTATGTATTACCCGAAAAACATACACAAAGTCATACAAGTTGTACTTATCTGCTGTATTGGTTGGATCATTTTTTGCACACTCCATAAACTTTTGATCTCTGTCTTTGCAACAACTCGAGAAGAATTTGAATGTTCTTGAATATACAAACGAACCCCATGAGAATTGATTGAATTCATCCAAATTATCCATTAACTTCATAGCCCAATATTCAACATTTGTCCACAAGTCCTTTCCAAGCAACGTCATCTCTAAGATCAGCAACAAAGTTAGCTTAATGATATCATTATCATCATTTTCTTCCTGAAGTCCATCTTCAAAGAAACCTTGCAAAATCAGTAGAGACAACCGTGTTCCCAAATATTTTGGCTCTATTAAAATATTTGCGACGAATCCTATCAACCTCATTTGTTTTGGTATTTTTAGTAGAGACAACTGTGTTACCAAATTGTAGACCGCTAACTAAACAAAACTCATTTGCACTAAAACGTATTTGATTTCCGCCGATAACAAACCATATCTCATTTTCAGCATCTCGAACATGACACTCCCGCAACAATACTTTATGACAAAATTGAGCAGAAAACACAAGTTCATGAACATCTAAAAAATGGCCAAAGCACATGTCTTTAAGTTTCTCTTGTTGTCGTTCCGTAAGCTTTTTCTTTATCAAAGCAATCTTTCCCATTTACAGTAAGTGGTTACTTTTGCATGAAAAACAAATCTTTTTTCTTTATTTTCAATGAATCAACTAATTTCTAAGTTTCTATTGATTTTTACCCTGAAATAAAAAAGGATTTTGAATTTGTCAGTAAACCAAAAAATATAACGATTATAAGATACAGATTTATAGAATAATTATGAGATCAAAGAAGCAACATAATATAATGATTTACAAGCGGAACATATCATAACATAAATTAAAATTTAATCCGTAAAACAAATTAATTAATTTTTTTTAAAAAAAAAGAGAGACAGAATGCAGTGTACCATGCCAAAATAGTTACAAATCAATACCACTAAGTCAAAAAACGATGACATACAACTCAAAACCTATTAAAGCTCCAGATCCATTGATAAAAACCAACATGCAATTAACAGCCCTATGCAAAAATTATATGATTCTTAGTTTTGAGATGAAAATCATATTCCAGTGTTATAGAAATGTGTTACTTACTATTCTTGTAGTTGAAAACTACAAATTATAAATTTTTTCATCGGGTTATTACAATCCGATAATTTACTTTCATCGTGCCGCTACAACCCGATTATTTTTTCATCGGGTCAAGCGACCCGATGATTTAAGAACAAAATTCTACCAAATCAATCAACGATTCAACCAAATCAAGATTCGAAAGTTACAAATTTGAAAAACTCACAACGCAAGTAACCAAACACATTTATTAATTTCATTATTATATACAAAAAATCTTTGTAAACCCTAAACACTAAATCTGTGGGGTCACGAAATTGATGCTTGTCATTTCATTATTACATACAAGATATTGATGGTTGTAAACGAAATGATGGTTAATAGAAGATGACATCTTACCTTCTTTTTTCTTAAAATCCGTCTCCTTGCACAACCATCTGAAAGTTGCCGCTGTGGAGAAGAGAAGAGTCTACTCCGTTAAGAAATGTGAGTCTGGTCCGTCCTTGCACAATGAAATAATGGTTAATGAAAGAAATGAGAGAAGAAATGTGAAGAAGAGAAGAGAAGAACTGTAAGAAGAAGATAAGAGTTTGAAATTCTTTCAGATAGCAGGGCAGCGTGAAGATGAAGAAGAAGAGTTAAAAAAAAAAAAATAGAATGTGGGTAGGGTTAAAATAGGAGGGTATTTTTGTCTCAAATAAATTTTTCGGTAGTCAATGTAAATACTAGTGTGGAATGGATAGATTTACAATTTTCATTTACTTTTTAGATATTTTTACTAAATTCCCTATGATTTTTGACCATTAATATTTCCCCCCTCCGTCAGATCCACCTAGAATAAGTTTATTCGATGCGCCCAAAGCCAGCTAGGGTTTTGTTGGAGTCTGTAAAGCTACTCTGCCTATAAATACCTCAATTTCCTTATTTGTTTAGCCGCACGAACCCTAGATGCCTTCATCACATCTCTTTATTTGCTCCTTTTCATTTCTTTTTTATATACAGAAAATTAGCGTCCAATTGTTTTGGTGTGTCGTTGTTGGTGTTAAATATATGTATATTGCGGTCCATGGATTTTGCTTGGACAGAGAAATCACGGTCATGATTTCGAGTTTCTGGTGTTGTCTGCTAATAGTTTCTCCATCTACCGTGATTTCCTGTCCAAACAGAAGCACTGGACTCTGAAACCTCCACAGCCGCGCACATGCTTCCACTCAAGCCCGTAAGTCAATCTTTGCATTTTCATTTTCCAGATTCGATTCCTTATCTGTTCTCAATTTTACATTTTAATATTGTTAGTATTACTATAACAATCTGTGTACAACATATAATAGTGAATTAAATTAAGATCTGAATTCTTTTGTTTTTATCATTTTTGTTTGATTATCAGGTTCCCTTCTCTTCTCTTCTTTTTCCAACTTCAAAATTGCTTAATGAATTGACAGCACCACAAAAGTAATAGAGTAGTCGGTGTAAAATTGAAGTTTTACCTTGAAGTCAAACGGCAAAGTTGTGTATTTTTCACTTTCTAGGCAGATTTTGGAGGAGAAGCCATGCAATTTACAGACTATGCTCAGAAGAAGAAGAAAAATATATATATATATATATCATGCTTCTCTACTTTCTTGGTTGAATGTTTTATGAGGATTGGAACTCAGAGGTACTTGGTAAGTAGAGTTATGGTTAGTTTGGTGAGATGAGATGGGTCCACCTAGATGCTCTATTGCTCTCCCTAGTAAAAATGCAAAACATGCTGTGACCCGCGATGGTAAATTGAATCAAAAAAATTAGACACGGACACCACATGGTGCACGTGTGTCGTTCTACGGACTCAATCTACTTACATATACTTTGACTGTTTTTTCAAGGAGTAATTGTAATAACAATAATTTCCTTTGACCGGTTGGCTAACCGTTCACTAACGGTCAAATAGATAAAATTGCCTTTTAGAAAAAAATTAAAAAAAAAATTTTAAAAATGGACCAGATGAGATTTGGTCCATTAGATGAGATAAAAATATATTTATCCAATGGACCAGATCAGATCATCTAGTCCATTGCTAAAAAAAAAAAAAAAATTTAATTTTTTTTTCAAATTCTTTTGTTCATCACCAGATCTTCTTCTTTTTTCTATTTTTTTTTTGCTTTTTTCAATTTCTTTCTTCATCATTTTTTTTTCTTTTTTCTCCATCTTCTTCTTCTTTTTATTCTTCTTCTTCTGTTTTTATCGGATTTTTTCTTCTTCTTCTTTTTTTTCGGATTTTTTTTATTTTCTTCTTTTTCTTTTCTTCATTTTTTTCTAGATTTTTTTTATTTTTCTTCTCCTTTTTTTCCAAATTTTTTTTTATTTTTCTTCTTCCTCTTCTTCTTTTTTCAGATTTTTTTTAAAAAATTTTATAAAAGATAATTTGACCCCTTTAACCGTTAGTAACTAACTGTGGTCAACGGTTAGTCAACTGGTCAAAGGGGAGTTATTGTTATTATCAATTATTATCAGATTTTTGTGCAATTATGCCTATATACACGAGGAGTTATTGCAATTACCCTTTTTTCAATTTTATTTTAGTAGCAACTTTAATTTAATCCTTATTTTTTTTATAAAACATTTTTTTTTTTTACTTACGTTTACTTTTTTTGTTCGCGTTTCTTAAATTGATTAAATTGGTCATTCTAACTAACTTGTTGATGGTCAATTATTATAAAATTTTCTAAAAGACAATTTCACTATTCAATAATTCAGTTATAATTTTACCTTATAATTAAAATATAATAAAAATAAGGGTGATTTTCATTTGGGTCCTTAACTTTTGGAGAATTATCAGTTTTTTAAAACAGTTTCGTTTATTGGTATACTTGGGCCCTAACTTTTTAAAAATATATCATTTTGGTCCCTCCGTTAATCTACTGTTAGCAAATTTAACTATTCTAGGGATATTTTTGTCTTTTAAATTTTAACCTACCCCTAATTAAAAAATAATTAAATTAATAAATTAATAAAAAATAATATATCGAATTTTTTTAAAAAAATTAATATTGTAATACTTAATTTTTTCAATTTAAATTTTTTTGACTATTTAAAAAAATGATATTTTTGGTGAAGATTCAGATTGGATCTCCATTCCATCATACGATGGACGGTGGATATCCAATCTGGATATGTATGATGGACGGTGGAGATCTAATTTGGATCTCCACCAGGAACAAAAAAAAAAAAAAAAAAATTGAATATCAACATTAGAAGATGAAGAATAAAAAAAAAAAAAAAAAAATTAAGCTGGGTTCGATTCGAACCCAGATTTGGGTTAGTTAGAAACCTGGGTTCGAACCCAGAAACATAGGTTCATCATCGAACCCAATTTGGGTTCGAATCGAACCCAGCTAAAATTTTTTTTTTTTGTTTTTTCTGTTCTTCAAGTTCAAGGTTTTTTTTTTTTTTTTCTTGATTGGATCTCCATTGTGAAGATACAATCTGGATCTCCATCAAGAACATCAATTTTTCTAAAATAGTAAAAAAATAATAAATTAAAGAAAAATTAATTTATAATTTTTTTAAAATTTTTTTAATAAAATCTCCACTGTCCATCATTTTTGATGGACGGTGGAGATTCATTTGAAAATATTTTTTTTACATACTTTTAAATATTTTAAAATTTTTAATTAAAAATTAATGTTAAATGATCTCACTATCCTTCTAATTATTAATATTCTTTTTTAAAATTTGAGGTTAAAATTGTAACTTTAACTTATTTAAATAGAGTCAAGGGTAAAACAGTCTTTTTACCGATTCTGTTACGATTGACTAACAAAAATTTGGTCAGAGGGATCAAAATGATACATTTTCAAAAAGTTGGGGACTAAATATACCAATAAACGAAACTGCTTTAAAAAACTGATAATTTTCCAAACGTTAGGAACCCAAATGAAAATCACCCTAAAAATAATTAAATATAAAAAATTAATTAAATAATATTAAACTAAAATATAAAACTTATTTAAAAATAGGGTGAAAATCATTTTAGTCCCTAATTTATTATAAAATATTAATTTCTAACCGATATTTTACTTTTTAGCTTTTGTAGTCTCTAATTTTTTCAAAATCAATCAAAATAGTCTATCTAATTTTTAACAGTTAACCCTAAAAGAAATGGCAGATTGACCATTTTACCCCTAACTACTTATTAAGACATAAAATTACAATATTACCCCGTTTAAGTAAAAAAATTACAAATTTACTAAAAAATGTAATGACTAAAATAGCCTCATTTAATAAATTAATAAGTTGAACCAATTTTTTATATATAAGTTAAATTACAAATTTACCCTTAATAAAAAAAATTAATAGTGTTATTGGACATCTAAAAGTGTTGCATTTATTTTTGTATAATACTTGTATAAATTTTTTATATTTTTTTAGAGGGTATTTGTACATTACTTTGAAATAACTACCAATGAAATTTTTTTGAGAGGGTATTTGTTGATTTCGTGCAAAATTTATCTCATTCCAAGCACGAAATCAACTGTTTATACGATGCTAAACACAAATTGAAGGGTCATTTGCAATAATTTAACATAATCTAATAGCAGAAATGTTTTGCAAGTTACACCCAGAAAAGAAAAAAAAGAAAAGCTCACATGAACTCAATTTAATAGTTTCACTCAAATCAAGTTGCATGGCGAAGCCTGAACATCAGTCTAAAAGAAGCACACTCATCCATTTACAATCAACAGTTCTAGCAACAGAATGCACTGATGAAACATATGTTAAAACAATCTATTTCAAGTCAATACAGATTATCTGCAGTGCCCCCAAATGAATCATATTTCATAAACAACAATACTTCACTCAAATAATCGAAAATGAGTTGGTAAAGAGCATTATCTTGGAGAAGATGCATGAGCATCGACATACTAGCATTGAGCATTAGCGGAATAACAGGGCCCATTACAGTTCCAGGATTCACCACCACAACATCTAACCCATTCTCCTTTGAAAAATCCCAAGCTGCCTTTTCGGCTAACGTTTTTGAAAGAGGATACCATAACTAACACATCAAATGCTTCGTCGTCGTCGGAAATGTAGTCGTTCGTCATCCTCCTCATTCTTCGGTTGGGTTTTGCTTCTTCATCGGGTCTCGTTTCGTTCGTCAAGATACACTCGGGCTTATTGTCGGAGTTCGTCGCTGAAGAGACAACCGAACAGTAGCCGGAGTTGATGGAGCTCAAAGGAACAACAATGGTTGTGTGGGTAAAGTGAAGAGGGGGGGGGGGGGGGGGGGGGGGGGGGGGGGGGTTGTGTGTGTGTGGGGGGAGGGGGAGGGAGGAGTTGTTGGCTTTGTCTTGAAAGTAATTTTGTAATGAATGAGTGGGGTTGGGTAGGGTTAAGTTAGGAATTTGGTTGGTATATTTTAATTTTTCAAATTATTTAATATTATTAAATTATTATATTTATTAGATATTTATATACACGTGTCATTACCTGGTACATACTATATTAAAAGACTAAAATAACCCTTACTCAGTTAGCTTTTTACTAACAGCAGGTTAACAAAAGGACTATTTTGATTGATTTTGGAAAAGTTAGGGATCAAGGGAACTAAAAAATGAAACATCGGTCAAAAAGTGATATTTTACGAAACTTAGGGACCAAATTGATTTTCGCCCTAAAAAATATTCAAATTAAGTTATTTTATTAGTAAAAAATAAACGTTTACAAAATTAAAGAATAAAATTTAAAAAAAAAATAGAGAATTAAAAAATTAACAAAAAATTCAAATTAAGTTATTTTATTAGAAAATTAATATTTAAAAAAAATTAATGAATAAAATTTAATTTTTAATTTTTTTAGTAGATTTTAACCTTTTTTACTCTTTGTTTTTTTAAATATTAATTTTTCTAATAACATAATTTAATTTGATATTTTTTAATAATTTTTATATTTTTAAGTTTTTAATTTAATTTAATATTATTTTATTCTTTTTTTATTCATTTATTTTTGTTATATCTTAATTGGAAGGTTAAATTGTAATTCTATTAATTTTTCAAGGGTAAAAATGTCAAATAGTAATAGTTAACCGTCACATAGTTGGTTAAATGACTAATTTGATCTATTTATGAAACGTCAGGGACCATACGAATAAAAAAAAACGTAGGTAAAAAAGTAACGTTTTATAAAAAAAGAAGGGACTAAATTGAAGTACTCCCTTTATTTTATGTTCCCAAGTGTTTCAAAATTCATTTTGATTCCCAGCCCAAATATATTCCTTTGTTTTTAAAATTTTTTCTTTCAAATATAACAAATTCACAAAAATGGTGGAATATTGTATATAGAAGTTAATTCAAAATTTAAAAACAATTTATTTTTTTTGTTGAAAAAAAACTTCATTAATTAACAAGAAAATCAGAAACATCATCCTAAGCAAGCCTAGAAAGCCAATCAGCACAGAAAAGCCAACATATAGAAAGTTTATGCTTGACTGTCGGTTTAACAGTAGCATCAGCTGCCATATTACAGGAACGAGGAACAGAAAATAGAGGAAAACAACCGAAACAAGATAAAAGGAACTTAACATCCTAGATAATAATATCCACCTCTCCTCTAGAGGAAACACCACCAACACAAAGCTGCACAATAGATAGGGAATCTAACTCAAAAGTACAAGGGAAGAAACCTCTTGCAGCAACTAAGGAATCTCCTCTGAGCATCCCAACTGTAACACCCCTTTACCCGAACCACTAGGATCGAATTAAGGAGTGCTACTTTTCTTCAATTCATTCTATTTATTTATATACAAAAACGATTTTAGGTTTGTAAAAACCAAACTTTAAACCATTAAAAGAAATACAAAAAAAAAAAAAAAACTTTAATGTATTTATATTTTGAAAGTGGTCAAGTCTAATTTTCCATAAAAAAAAAAAATTTGCCAGAGTTCCCCTTGAATTTCGGACTTTTCCATCTTATTATAAGAAAATCACAATCTTTCACAAATTCCACACTTCAAAATTTGTCTAACTATTATGCATGCCCCTCCATTTTTGGCACGATTTTACCTTATCATTTCATCACGAGAATAAATAACAATATAATAGCAACAAAGTTACATATTTTTATACAATAGAAACCATTAGTCGATATTTACATGACTTAGCCATTATAAATATTTACAACACTTTTGTTACATGCATTCTTTAATAAATACATAAGTATGAGGTAAATAATAACTACCCAAAAACAAAGATGGATGTGACTCGATCTTTTCCCTGCAGATGTCCGCTCTTCGGTCTTTATCTACCCTGTAAGCTCTATCACCTACGCGTGATAAATTCAACGCGTTAAGCATATTTGTTTAGTAGGTGTACACTAATTTGAATCCACAATTTGGATTATAAATATCATATAATAAAATTTATAGACGGCAGAGTTTCCAATAAATCAAATATAACTATATAAGGTACTAACATACATTACTCAATTATAACCAAACAAAGTGGTAAGCATGCATTATACCTTTCCATGCATTCTCCATATGCAATCACAAAAATATCCTTACCCATAATTTCATTATATATATATATATATATATATATATATATATATTTTAATCAATGCCCTTAGTAAACATTAACATAACACCATGGATTGGAATACGGGTTTTTCGGCTTCGGACACTCGGTGCCTCCCCGCTGTGTTAATTCGCATATATTTTCCAATTCTAGGACCGGACACTTGGTGCCTCTCATGGTCCATAAAGTAATAATCATCGCAATGGTATTTCCAGTGCAGTACTGTAATAATAACCCTATTGGCATGCCAATTTCCAATCCTCACCTACCAATGTTCAAGTTTACTAGGACCATTATAATTTCAATACAACATAGCATATATATATCTTCACATTTCCATTTATTAACTAAATTCCCACCAAGTATAACCACATCTATACACTTGCCAAGCTTATAGTTTTCATATTAAATCAAAGCATTGCATCTCTAATGTCGAAGAGAGTTATTTATTAATTCTTAGCTCAATTTAACATTAAAAAAAAAACAAAATCAATCCACTCTACACATATTCGGCCAAAACGATTCCGATTCCTATCTTTCCCTTCAAATTGTCAAACTACTTTATAATTTATACAACATGCAATCCAATACCATCAAATATGGATTAAATCATTAAAAATATCCACATTTACACCATAGACCACATTAGGGCAGCTATGTATGTTTTCATAAATCAACAAACTTTCATCATTTAAATATATCAAAACAATCCACCAATTTTATTCAAGCATAGTTTTCAAAACAATTTACCCAAAAACATAAAATTTTAAAAATTCACATCTACTAATATCCTACTAGAAAATAGAAGTTTTCAAATTAAGTGTACACCAACTTTTCTAATACTTGATTTCACCCCTTCAAGCCTCCAATTGCACTTTCAAACCCTCTCCTTCTCTTTTCCTTGGATTTCCTTGTCTAGGGTTTCTCTCGGCTTTGAATTTCCTAGCAGCCCACTCACTTGAAATTCTCCAATTTCCTCTTGATCTAAGGCTTAAAAACTTGATGGATATCACTCTATTTGAAGCTTAGAATTCTGATATGGTATAAGGAGGGAAGATCAAGGTGTTTTATAGTGAAATAAGTGAAGAAAATTGAGAGGGAAATGGAAGAGAGGCTCACGACAGCAAGAAAAAAAAATGGGGCAGTGCAGAATTTTTTTTTATCTCACTTTTCACTTTATATAGTCATGTTTTCATTGTAGGAAAAACAACGAGTACGGCATAGCGGAAGGCACAAAAAAAAAAAAAAATTTGCATCGGTACGTTTTAAATTTTTTCCAAAGAGAGCGATCTTAACTCATAGTTAATTAAATATATTACAAAAGGTAACATATCTTTTGAATAACGTAAGGCATCGACTATGAACCGCAAGATTTTCCAATCCTTTACGAATGTGGATCACCTTGGAGTGTGGGCTCCCTTTCTTTGAATTGTGTACCTGAGAATGAGAAACAAAAAAAACTTTTCTTTTTCGTTAGTCACTCGAAACCCTCCTGAGAAAACGGAGAACACTGTGTTCTTTCTCTCTTTTCTTCTGAGCGAATTCTCACACTTTTTTCTAGAGATGGGGAGCTTTTTCTTGACTTATCAAAGCTTACAAAACTCAAAAATTTGCATCAAAAGCTTGGGTTGGCCGAACTCCCCTTTGGTATATATAGGGTGGCCGAATTCTCCTTCAAGGAGAATTTGTGTTTCACCCAAAAATCTACCAATCTAAGAGTTCAATCATATTTCATCTCTTTAATCTATTATCCAATAATTTCTTGAAGGATAATTGAGAATTTAGCGACTTATCAAAACTTTCTAAAAGTGACTAATAGTCAACTTTAGAGTTTTGATCAATATTAAAAACTTCCTAATTTAATTAGATAAATAACTCATTTTATTTATCTCCTTATCAAATAAGGTTTTTGATACTTATCATATTATTACCAAATAGTATGAAACTAGGAATCCAATTCCTAGAAGAAAAATGTTTTGACTTTTAATTAAATAATTAATTAATTAAATAATAAAATAAAACAAAGTATTTTAGCTAAATACACTAGCTAATGCCGCCCACCCCTGTTTGGCTCCCCTGTTTGGCATGAGCCAAACTTTGTTTTTCCTTTTTATTAATCTCATTGGACCTTCACAAAAAGTCCACATGTGAATTAGACCCATTCTTACAAAAAGAAACAAGTCCACATGCCTTTAAATAAATATATTTAATATAATTCAACAGCCCCATTTTTATTAAATGTGTTAATTATATTATCAATATATTTACGGGATGTTAAAAACATCTCTTAGGGCCGCCCAAGGGGTCACACGCCCTTGGCTGCCCATCTCAGGTATTTTGATGAATTACTGCGTGTCTTGATCAAACACAAGAACACACCTCTCAAAAACTTTTGGAATAAATTCCAAAATCAATTCTATAAGATGGATCAAATAAATAATCCGGTAGTATATAACTAGTGATCCATGCAAGTTCGTGTGGATTGGGGATCTTAGCGGGCTATCTAAATTTAAGCTCTAATAGACACAACCTAATCACAATCAACAAATGATTCACTTAGGTCCGATTTATTAATTTTAGTTCATTCCACTAAAGAACTAAAATTGAACTCTTAAATAAAAATAGAATGAGTGAGTGTACTAATTTGTACCCTAGACAACCTAAATGGAGAAAGTGTATCCTCGTGAAAAATACTAGTAATCGCTAAGAGCTCATAGACCGTCTATAGCTCTCCAAGTTACCGTATTTACTCATATGACTATGTTTTCGAACTTGGATATTTTGACTTGTCCAGAAACCATGTTTCAATAGTCACTATTGAAAACTCAATGTTAAAATTTAATATCCAATACCTCAAAACATCCATATGATGGTATTCTACTGACATTTTCTAGATGTAGTCACGATGTCCATTTCTCTAAATGATGTCCTCTATCGATATACACATGAATACCATCAAACCATCGAGGATATACTATGCGATATAATCGTATTTACTGACAGCTCAAATGATATCGCATGCAACCATAAGTCCATCATTTATCTCAGGATTGAGATATACACAGGTATTGTTGACGCATCGTATGTCAAGTTTGGCTGTACGTCAATAGTTTTCTTATACATTGTGATTCCTCTAGAGAACCTTAACCAGTGGAATTTTGTTATTTCATAGTTCCTTGATTTCTCTGTCTAACACCCTCACTGGTTCCTCTTCGTATGTGAAGTCTGGCTGTACGTCAATAGTTTCGGTCGAGACTATGTGGGAAGGATCCGATTTGTATCTCTTCAGCATTGATACATGAAACACATTATGTATCTTATCCAATTCATGTGGCAAAGCTAGTCTATAGGCTACCGGTCCTACACGCTCGATGATTTCGTATGGACCGATAAACCCAGGACTTAACTTTCCTTTCTTTCCAAATCTTTATATTTTCTTCCAAGGAGATACCTTCAGGAAGACTTTATCTCCTACTTCATATTCTATGTCTCTCCTTTTGAGGCCCGCATAGGATTTTTGTCGATCGGATGCAGCTTTCAATCTTTCCTTGATGATATTTACCTTCTCTTCGGTTTGTCTCACCTTTAGGTCTAGGAACGCCTAAACCTGGCTCTGATACCATAAAAACTGTAACACCCTTTACTCGAGCCACTATGATCGAATTAAGGAGTGCTACTTTTCTTCCATTCATTCCATTTATTTGTATACAAAAACAATTTTAGGTTTGTAAAAACCAAACTTTAAACCATTAAAAGAAATTTTAAAAAAAGCTTTAATGTATTTATATTTTGAAAATGGTCAAGTCTATTTTTCCATAAAAAAAAAAAAAAAATTTGCCAGAGTTTCCCTTAAATTTCAGACTTTTCCATCTTATTACAAGAAAATCACAATCTTTCACAAATTCCACACTTCAAAATTTGTCCAACCATTATGCATGCCCCTCCATTTTTTGCACGACTTTACCTTATCATTTCATTAAGAGAATAAATAACAATACAATAGCAACAAAGTTACATATTTTTATACAATAGAAACCATTAGTCGATATTTATATGACTTAGCCATTACAAATATTTACAACACTTTTGTTACATGCATTCTTTAATAAATACATAAGTATAAGGTAAATAATGACTACCCAAAAATAAGGATGGATGTGACTCGATCTTTTCCCTGCAAATGACCGCTAATGTAGTTGACATGAGAATGGAGGCACCTTATATGATGAGATCATATAGAACTGGACCACGATTTATATGACTCTCTCACCAAGATCCGTTAGTAGATGAGATTCATATATAATCGATAAACGATGGCTATTTATGGGTGATCTTAATCCTGAGTGTCTTATCGACTCCTTCAGGTTGGATCGTGGCTTTTGATTTACCATGAGTGAGGTTAATGAGAATCTCGACCAATACTTCCGTATCTTGGAGTTACGGTTTGGCTTGTGACTGGGAAGGTTTGAACACAATAGTGGAATCCACTCCTTCTTGATTGAAGTAGATGAGTAGTTCCCTTAAGGGTTGATTCGGGGCTTGAACGATTATGAGCACTCTCCTTCTTCCGTGAGGAAGACATGATTTAATTGTTCATTAGAGAATCAATGGTACTTAAAGGAAAAGATATTTCTAGAGGGGTATAACGGACTTTATGACCCAGCTCTAGTTATGAACTATTTGTGGAGGATCACACTATATGCAATTAGCTATATCAATGGACACTGAGACTTCAGATTGTATAAACACGTCTACAGTTCTGAGAGTGCAGACTCGGGTTTTTAGTGGAATAACTCCGAGGTTAATAATCGTGAAATATTAATTAAAGAGTTTTAATTAATATTACTAAGTATTATTGGAGTTCAAAACTGTGGGTCCATTAGGTCCCCTTGCTAGTCTTTATGGTTATTGGTAACAAGGGTCACGGTAGATTAATTAGATGGTCCAATTAATAGTGTTACGAAAGTAATGCGATTTAAATAAAAGAGAATAATTAAATAATGTGATTATTTAATTAATTAAATATTTAATAAAATAATAGAAATTAATAATTATAAATTATTAATTCTATTTATTAAATATGAGGTCATGTGATTAAATAATAACTAGGACAAAAGAATTAAAATAATTAGATTATTTTAATAGTCCAAAAGGTCACAGGTTCAAGTCTTTAAGGAGACTAAAAATAAATAGGATTTAGAATCCTATTTTGACTTGGTCAAACTAAAACTCTAAAGGAATACTATATAAGTGTTATATAGTTAGGAAAAACCTAACCTAATACACAAGTGAAAAAGAAAGAGAATTCGGCCACCAAAGAGAGAAGAAAAGAGAAAAAAAGGTTTTTCTGACTCTCTCCTCTTTTGCAGGATTTGGCCGGCATTCTTTTCACGTGACCTCCATCTCTTGCCGTGACGTGCCCACACACACGTTGTCAGATCGCGGGTCATAGCTCGGAAGATTTGGTGGTAGATCGAGGAATTAGAAAAAAAAATATCAAGAAAAAAGGTATGTAGTTTCTAAAGTCTTTTTCTGCGTATATACAGGAACTCGTTCCTGATTGAAAAAAGGTTTTCAATATAAGAAAAAATTTTGAAACCCAATTCTGCATGTTATACGATAATCAAAATCTTTTCTAAAACTCCCTTTAATTATATGATGCAAATGGAAGAAAATTAAAAAAGGCCAAGGTAAGTGTTCCTATGAAACTTGATTTGGTCGATAATGCTCAAATAGAAAATTTGCATGATTGTGATGCATCATTTGATCCATCTATGGACGATTCCGAGAAATTGGATGAGTCCATAGATGAGACCGAACTTGAATAATTTTCTTTCATAAATTGAAAACTCGAGTCTAGTGCTAAATTGTATACCATACTTGTTGAGATATGTTGTTAAAGAGTAGCTAGTAAATATGTTGTTTTTCAATTGCATGTGATTCACAAACAATTTGCTAAAATAAATGTGTGTTATATTGTATTTTTGATATATGTATGTCAAATAGTTGGATTGATTTCTTAAATAACATGAAAATGTGATAATGCCTGAAGCCAGTATACAATGAATGACCAATAGGTCAGTATCCATGTTGTTTCTGCACCCATAGATCTCTTGAGCATCTCTCTTGAAAAAGGGCTACACTTACGACTTGTGAAGCCACCCAATGCAGGAAAGGGCTACGCTTGTAAGCTTGAGTGAAAGCTGTCTTCAGAGTTACATAATGAAAAAGAGCATGAAAAACAGAAAACATGCACAATGAAAGGAGAATAATGTGTAGAGAAAAAGAGCAATAAAAAGAAAAACATACTATACATGATGCTAAAACACATGGAGAAGTGGTGAGAAGTGAAATTTGAAAAATATGCTTTTTAAGAAGTACACTTGCACACACCATTGCTTGTATGAGTTTATTTTCATTTAAACGACATCTAGGATGATGGTTGGTTTGAATTTTTATAGAAAGCTTCTAGCAAAATTGCATTGTAGTGTTCTTCTTGATTGATAAGCAAACATTATATATATATATATATATATATATATATATATATCTATCGTTTTACAATGTGACACACACACTTTTGGCAAAGGTTTAGTGAATTTAGTGCAATCCTAAGACAACAGATGCTCTCGTGAAAAATGGATGATGTATCTTGGCTTGAATATGGTATGAATGATTAGACAAGACTTGAGTTACTCATAAAATTGGTTTTAATGAAAAATCATTTTTTGAAGCTTTATAGAAACTCATTTTTGTGCGAATAATTGAAGTTTTTCAATTCATATGATTTTAAGAAGCGCACATTTTTGTTCTTAACATGTTCACATCCTTTTTGAAGTTTTAAAGAAACTTGTTAAGAGCATTATTGAGCAAGTTGAATTTCAGAGGAATGTGCGATTGGGATTTTCGAAAGAATTTTTCGATTGTGGTCTTTTGATGATTGACTTTCATCGTGACTCATATGATCTTGTTTAAAGATGCTTTTTAGTTGTATTTGATGAAGTTTTAGGTGGAAAAACTCTTTGGTGAAGCATCGAGGACGAAGGAGGATTCAAAAACGTGAAGAAGTGCAAAAACTGGAGAAAAGGGAAGCTGCGGGCAGCAAGCCCATGCCAGAGGCATGGCCTGGCGCCACAGGCTTGCACGCTTGGGCAGCAAGCTCACGCTTGAGGCATGGCGAGGCGCCCATGGTGTGCGCACCTAGTGGTGCTTGGGTTTTTGGCTTCTCATTAAGGGTAAAATTGATATTTCTCTCCTACCTTTTGTTTTTATTCTCCCATGTGCACTTTTCTTTATTTAAAGGGAATCCAACCCTAGTTTGCTCTTACTTCCCATACTTTTCTAAGAGCCACATTTTCAAGAGCCACCATTCTCTCTTGAAAATCACTCTTCCTCTTCATATTTAATCTTTTAATCTCTTTGATTGTTTGATTGTTTATGTGAGATTGATATTAGGTCTTGTTTCGACATCTACAAAAGGCTACCACTAGTGTTTGATTTAGCTTTAAAGATGTCAAGTAAGGGAAAACAAGTAGCTTCTAAGGGAAAAAAAGCTACTAGAGGTGAATTTACCCAACATCCAAAGTTTATCAACCAAGAATGTAAGGAAATGTATGAACATAACCTCTCTAGATCTTTGATTTTTGAAAAAGGAGTTGATTTTAGAAGTGTTAGAATCAATGATGATGTTTATAATCTCATGCTAGAGAGAGGTTGAGAGAAGTTTGTTGAGAAACCCATTGATGTTTGTGAAAACGTAGTGAGAGAGTTTTATGCAAACTTGGATATTGATGATTTTGGAGAAAACCTAGAGTGCTAGCTAAAGGGACTAGAGTTTTAGTGAGTGATGAATCTATCCAAATCATGGAGATTGTTGTCTATAATCTATCCAAGTCACTAAGCAAGATATTGCACTCACTTTGACTCCGGGTTTATATAATTGGGGCGAAGGCACTAATTTTATTCCTCATGTCAAATGTACCCCATTCTACCGCTTTTTGAACAAATTTGTGTGTTCAAATATTCACCCGGTATCCAACATTTCCGAAGTCAATTTCGCCATCGAAAGATTGCTTTATGTTAGTGGGACAAGGAAGCCCTTTAATGTTAGAACCTATATATTTGGACTCATTGGTAAATGTGCTAATATGAGCAAGTTCAAGTTGAAATTCCCGAGTTTGATTACTAAACTATGTTTAGAAGCGGGTGTTAAGTTGAGGAGATCCGATATATTTGTGGAGAATAGTCAAATGTTTGACAAAGATTTCTTTAAGTTCCACTATCTCTCCAAGGAAGATATGAATAGGAACGCTAAACAAACTTCTGAAGCCACTCAAGTTGAGAGTGAGATACCTCCCTGGGCGACGCAACTAATGGGTATGTTCAAGGATGGGAATGAAGCCATCTTGACGAGACTTGTTGCACATGATGAAAGGTTGCGAAGCATAGAGATGTATATTAGTGGATCTACCTCCCATGCACGTACCGGTTGGCGTGTTTTCCTCCTCTAATGGACGTGAGGGTAACATTGATGGTGATAACGTTGGAGGAGATGAGTAGTGATCTGGATTCTTGTTAAGAATGCCTTTACATGTTTATGTACTTTTATTTATGTTTCATGAACGTTTTTTCAATATTTGTGAAGTTATCTATTTGGCATGTAATATATAACCTTGTATTTGATCTTCATATCATCAATTATCTCTGGTTTGTTTCAAATAGGAGTAAATTGATTCTCATTCAAGGTTGTATGGATCTATTTTATTGTTTTGTTTTTGTAGTCCCTCTCATGTTTGTTTGTGCAAGTATCTTTCAATTCGGTTGTCGATTAAAATACTTGAGTGTTTATTGGTCTTTGTCTATCCCATGACAAAAAAGGGAAGTAATTTGGATATTAATTTGTTTAAATTATTTCTTGTAATCCTCGTGATTAAGTTGCTATTGTGATCATTAGCATACTTAGAGGGAGATCTTATTGAGTGGGAGATATATAATCATATTTGATTCAATGTGCTTGATTGTTGCTTTTGCATATTATCTCTAGAATCGACAAATTGATTATTGTGGTAATTGATATTAATAATTGAGTTATTTCAAATTGATATTATTATCGTTTCGCTCATCAATGTTCCTGGGAAGAATATTGTTTTGCTTTTTTGATTCAGGTACACAGTTAAGACTTCTAAAGACATTTAAGAATGTTATATTAGGCCTCTCTATGTAATTTGAGTCTTATGAGCGAATGTAAAAACAATCATTTGATTGTTGGTAAGTATATAGTATTTTGTCACGGAATAGCCGAAGGAGGAGATTGTAAGGTCATTATTTTGCTAGCTGTGATTTCGTGAGCAAAGCACATTTTTATGTAATTCTTAGTTAGCTTTGTTAGAGTATGATTCGAGCATAATGAAGATTCGAAGAAATCATGCGAAGATAAAAAACGTCTGAGAAGACTCAAGATCGTGCTTAAAAGTAAGTTTCGAAGAAACGATACTCTTTACTCTTGAGATCAGATAAGATTCACACACACACTTTTAACATGTTGAGTGCTAACAAATTAGTTTAAATATTTTATAAGTGTTTGAGTCTTATTATTTTTGTTTTGTCAAGTTTCGGAATTTAATTCCATGTTTTTGTATTCCCGAAATCTGACCTTTGGATGCTTTAATGGGAGTAACCTTCTATCTAGACATCCAATTGGTCTTTGGTGTTTTAAAAATGAAACTAGACATCCGTATCTTTCTAACGGTATAAAGAACGAAAAAATCCGATGCCGTTTGGTTAGATTTTGCTTGGCTCAAAGACGAGTCAAGTGTAGTTGGAAACAACTGAACGAGCGAAATGAGGCAGCAAGGTTGCGCCCCAGGCGTGGCCACACGCCTTTGGCATGTGTCCTAGGCAGTAGCCTCATGCCTTGAGCATGGCCACATGCCTCAGGCGTGCGGGAGCGGTCTTGGCCAAAGCCTAAAGGTGCTACAATGTTGGCCTAAGTGTTTTGAGCCCCCTAAAGTCTTCCTACATGTGTTTAATGATTCTTTGTCCATCAAGGATTAGTTTATTGAGTTTGGAAGCAATAGATCTCCTAATTAATTAGTCTTCTAGTTAATAGGAAATATATCTCTTTATTATAGGAAAGTATCAATTACATTGCTTGTTGAATTAGAAAGCCTTAATTGAGTTTGTTTCCTACTACAATTAGAATTAGGGCTTCTAATGTTCTCTAAAAATAGTGAGCGTTAGTTTTGAGTCTCATGAAGCTTAAGCCAAATAAGTCTCTTTTACTAAGCTTCACTATTTGCTCTCTATATTTCTTTATTGAATTATTTTATTCCTCTCACATGTCTTTGTTATTTTGATGCTTCGTTGTTTTCATGTTATTATGAGAGAAGAGAGAGTTATTTTATATAGGCTATTATCTTAGCATTGAGTAATTGCATAGCCTATTCATAATATTTCTGTGAACATGGATGTTATTTGATTATTCATGTTTTATTGAGCCCATAGAACTGATCTCATAATAGTGGGGGTTATTGTTGCTTTAACCTTACGAAATCTTCCAAGACCTTGAGTGCGAGGAGTCTCTGGACAACATCAATAGGGTTTGTTAGTAAAAGGCTTGCAGATAGGTAGTATTGGGTTATAGCAAGAGTCGTGTAATTGAGGGGTCAATCAACATGAGTTGTAAATGATATACCAACTGGTGAAATTTGCGTTGATGTGTTAAGAGTTGGTCCTGTGGTTTTTGACCTTTTGAGGTTTTCCACGTTAAAAATCTATGTGTAATGTGTTGAATGGTTTACTATTTTTAATTCCACAAATATTTATTGATAAACCTATTAACCCATCCCCTCCCCTCATCCTCAGGTTGCCATAGTATACAAATCCACGTTTTTCAAATACCATCCAATAGTGATGCTCACGACATTCCCTTTGAAGAATGTACTACACAAGCCTAAGCTTTCCAGTCGACTAACCAAAAGAGTGGTAGAACTAAGTGAGCACGACATATACTATCGACCATCGACAGTAATCAAATCCCAAGTCTTAGTAGATTTCGTTCCTAACTTCACTCCAAACACTCTCCCATTAGCTGAACAAGAAGTAGTCACCTTAAAGAAGAAGCTTGACGCAGCAAGAGGGCTCTGGGTCGACATACTCCTCGAAGTCCTATGGTCGTACAAAATAACTCCTTGAGTGTTGACCGGACAAACACCGTTTTCCCTTATATATGAGGCTGAAGCCATCCTGCCAGTCGATTCAAAGGTTCACACCGCGAAATTCGAGCATGCCACAAAGGAAGCAAACTCTCAGGCTTTTTCATGCGAGCTCGACACCATTGATAAGCGTCGGGACCAAGCTTTCATCTAACTAGCAAGCTATTAGCAAATGATTGCTCGACATTACGACAAAAATGTCTGCATTTGAGCTTCCAAAGAAGGAGACTGGGTACAACGTCGCGTCTTTCAAAACACAAAGGAATCAGGAATTGGCAAGCTGGGTCCAACATGGGAAGGTCCTTACCAAATCAGAAAGGTGGTCGGGCAAAGCACATACAAAGTACGCGACACAGATGGTCGTGAGATCAACAACAGCTGGAATGTCGTACACTTAAAACAATATCACTTCTAAAATTTAACTCTTTTCATTCATTATTTTATTATTACGAGATTTTACTAACTTGAGCATCGAAGGGTCGTTGGCCACAACCACCAACGGCGGACCTAACCCTTATCGACAGGTCGAAGCCTCAAACACCGACCCTGCTATCACAACAAGCTAGGGCTCGATCAATGCTCAAATCGCTCTACACACTAGTTGAACCTATCGACAAACAAGTTTCCAAGCCTTCTAACAAAATACTTGAAGACTGGAGGGCAACATTACACACATCAACGACTTTGCTCTACACACGAGCATCACATCACTATAAGCCAAATTTATAAATTTGATCCTATTTTAATGTTTTATGTGTCGTGCTCTTTGATCTAATAAATAAACATCATATTACGCTTTACACACGAGCTTGTTAAAGAGTTAATCAATTTTCAAATTGGTTAAGTCTTGATTTAGCAAATGTCGGGATTCCACTACAATACGCTCTACACACGAGCTTGTTAAAGACAATCAATTTTTCAAATTGGTTAAGTCTTGATCTAGCAATTGTCGTGCATTCCACTACAATACGCTTTACACACAAGCTTGTTAATGAAAATCAAAATTTCAAATTGGTTAGATCTTGATTTCATTAACGTCACGTGCTCCATTACAATACGCTCTACACACAAGCTTGTTAAAGAGTTAATCAATTTTTCAAATTGGTTAAGTCTTAATTTAGTTAATTGTCGAGCACTCCATTACAATACGCTCTAAAAACGAGCTTGTTAAGAATCTACTCAAATTTTTAAAATTGCTTATGTTATTGGGATTAATGCCCTAAAACTTGTATTTGTAAACGGCTAAAGACTTAATAAGAATTATTCAGTATATCATTCTAGTTTAAAAGTGTTTTATATTAAGATATACATTCATGTTGTGCAAGAACATCCTAGATTTCAAGATGTAATCTCAGAATGAGCATATAAAGGTCATATACAGAGAGGATTCATTTTGAGACATGCAATCTAAAGAGTCCGTAGAGAGCAAACAAAGCTGGATACTTTGTTTGTGATTGATCTACTACTGTGGTCTATTTTGTAAAGTACGGTGGTCTTATCCTAGACTGCTCATGTAGTTTGCATGAGAATGGAGGTACCTTATATGATAAGATCATATAGGACTAGCCACAATTTATATGAATCTCTCACTTGTTAGAATTATGCTCAATAACAAAAGTGTAATGGTCCTTTTGACAATCTTATCATATTAATAAAGTGATTTCTGATTTAAAAATTTTTATACCATTTATAGTTTATTTATTATAATTATCAAAAGTAAATAATCATAAGGTCAAGAGACTATAAGAAATAAAGAATTGTTCGTACATATGGATATGTATGAGGTAGACATAATTCTTTAGTTAGTCTTGAACAACATTAACAACTTAAGATAAAGGTTGGGCGCCTTTACCTTGTTAAAGTTGTAGATTCTTTTGCTAGCATTTGAGTGAGATCAAATGTGTTATGATGAGTCTAACATTATCAAAGTGTGATGTCTTTGGGTAAAAGAATCTAGTGCACAAGAAGCATTGAATAGGATCATAGTGAAATACTTTGTCCGCAACCGTCAGTGGATAAAAGTTTTCACTTGAGGACAATCGGAGAATCTATTTTAGTCCTGAGATAAATGATGGTCTTATGGTTGCAAGTGTTATTATTTGAGCTATCAATGAGTACAATTATATCGCATACTCTATCCTTGATAGTTTGGTGGTATTCATTTGTTAATCGATAGAGGACTTCATTTATAGATATGGACATCGTGACTAAATTTATCAAATGTTAGTAGAATACCATCATATGGATATTTTGAGGTATTGGATATTAAATATTAACGTTAAGTTTTCAATAGTAACTATTGAAATATAGCTTCTGGACAAGTCAAAATATCCAAGTTCAAAATATGGTCATATGAGTAAATATAGTAACTAGGAGAGCTATAGGCGATCTATGAGCTCTTGACGATTACTGGTATTTTTCACGATGATACACTTTCTCCAATAAAGTTGGCTAGGGTATGACTAAGAAACACTAACTTATTCTATCTTTATTTAAAAGTGCAATTTTAGTTTTTTAGTGGAATGAACTAAAATTAAAAGATCGGACCTAAGTGAATCATTTGTTGATTGTGATTAGGTTGTGTCTATTGAAACTCAAATTTAGATAGCCCACTAAGATCCCCAATCCGCACGAATTTGCATGGATCACTTGATATATTCTACCGGACCATTTTTTGGGTCCATCTAAGAATTATTTTTGGATTTTAATCCTTTGAGAGGTGCGGTCTTGTATGTGATCAAGACAAGCGGTAACTCGTCAAAAGCCTGAAATGGACGGCCAAGAATGTCGGAATCCTTGGGCAGCCCTATTGGGGTGCATTTAGCATTCCATTAATATATTAAGAATATAATTTGCACATTTAATATAAATGGGCTGTTAAATTATATTACTATATTAAATATGGCATGTGGACTTGTTTCGTTTTCAGTAAGAATGAATTTAGTTCACATGTGGACTATTTGTGGTAGTCTAATGGAATTAATAAAATGGAAAAACAAAATTAAGCCCATGGTTATGGCTTGTTAGCTAATCCATTTAGCTATTTATTTTGTTTTATTTTATTTTTTAATTAAATAGAAATTAATTAATTAATTATTTAATTAAAAGTCAAATTACTTTTCTACCAGGAATTGGTTTCCTAGTGTCATATTATTTATGATAGTATGATAAAGATCAAAAACCTTATTTGATAAGGAGATAAATAAAAGATTTTATTTATTAAATCAAATTAGGAAGTTTTGATAACTATCAAAATTCTAAATTGTTTTTTTTTTGGGTCAAATTAGGAAGTTTTAATGATGTCTCAATTATCTAATATCCAATAATTTAATTATTGGATAATACACTTGTGAATTGGGATAGGGTTGAACTCTAAGGTTGATAGGAATTTCGGTGAAACACATATCCTCCATAAGGGAGAATTCGGTCACCTATAAATTTCCATCAAGAGAATTCGGCCAAGCTAATTGCTTTTGGGAGAATTTTGAGCTTTATTTGGCTAGACAAAATTCGCCCAATTCATAGAAAAGTGTATGAGAATTCGACCAAGAAAAAAGAGATAAAGAGCGTTTAGTTTCGATAGTGCACTACTAGCTTTTCATCAAAAAGCTTTATGCACAACATCGAATTGGGTTCACGCAAATTTCAACCGAAAGATTGTGATTTCACAAGTGACCAAACGTTCTTCGTTTTCTTAGGAGGGTTATTGTGACTAATGCAAAAGAAACGATTTTTGTTTTCCATCTTCGGGTACACAATTCAAAGAAAGCGAGCCCACACTCCAAGGTGACCCACGTTCGTGATTGGAATTGAAGATCTTGCGGTTCCATCTTGACGCAACATCAATATTCACGGTTAAAAGGTACGATACCTTTATATATATGTTTAATTAAGCAACGGTTAAGGTCTGCTCTCGTTTTTAAAGGAAATTTTTTTTGTATATACCAAATCCTAAATTTTTACGCATCCCCCGCATGTATTTCCTACATCACCAAGATTTGTTAGTAGATGAGATTCATATATATATATCGATAAACGATGGCTATTTATAAGTGATCTTAATCATAAGTGTCTCATCTACTCCTTCATGTTGGATCGTGACTTTTGATTTACCATGAGTGGGGTCGATGTGAATCTCGACCAATAGCTCTGTATCTTGGAGTTGCGGTTTAGCTTGTGGCTGGGAAGGTTTGAACACAATAGTGGAATCCACTCCTTCTTGATTGAAGTAGATGAGTAGTTCCCTTAAGGGTTGATTTGGGGCTTGAACAATTATGAGATCTCTCTTACTTCCGTGAGGAAGACAGGATTTAATTGTTCATTAGAGAATCAATGGTACTTAAATGAAAAGATATTCCTAGAGGGGTATAACGAACTTTATGACCTAGCTCTAGTGATAAACTACTTGTGGAGGATTATAATATATGCAAATAGTTATATCAATAGACGTTGACACTTCAGATAGTATAAATACGTCTACAGCTATACAAGTGCAACCTCGGGTTTTTAGTGGAATAACTCTGAGGTTAATAATCGTGAAATATTAATTAAAGAGTTTAATTAATATTACTAAGTATTATTGTAGTTCAAAACTGTGGGTTTATTAGGTCCCCTTACTAACCCTTATGGTTGTTGGTAACGAGGGTCACGGTAGATTAATTGGATGGTTCAATTAATAGTGTTACGAAAGTAATACGATTTAATTAAAAAGAGAATAATTAAATAATGTGATTAGTTAATTAATTAAATATTTAATAAAATAATATGAATTATTAATTATTAATTATAATTCAATTTATTAAATATGAGGTTGCTTAATTAAATGACGACTAGGATAAAAAAAATTAAAATAATTAGATTATTTTAAATAGTCCAAAAAGTCAAAGGTTCAATTCTTTAGGCGACCAAAAATAAAAGGGATTAGGAATCCTATTTCCACTTGGTCAAACTTAAACCATAAAGAGCTAGTAAATAAAAGTTATATGACTAGAAAAATTGACACAACACACAAGTGAAAAAAAGAAGGAGGGTTCGACCACCAAAGAGAGAAGAAAAAGAGAAGTTTTTTTTTTTTCTCACTCTTTTCCTTGCAGGGTGCGACCAGCTATAGGGAGAAGAAGTTCTCCGTGCGTTTTTCACGTGACCTCTATCTCTTATCGTGATGTGCCCACACACACGTTGTCAGACTGCGGGTCATAGCTTGGAAAATTTGGTGGTAGATCGAAGAATCAAAAAAATAAAATCAAGAAAAGGGTATGTAGTTACTAAAACTCTTTTTCTGCGTATATATAGGAACTCGTTCCTGATTGAAAACAGTTTTCAATACAAAGAAAATTTTTGAAACCCCATTCCGCACGTTATAAGATAATCAAAAGTTTTCTAAATTTTCCCTTCAATGCTAATGTCGTGCCATCTATTTATTTGCCAGGCAGACACGCTCTTTTTTTGACTAAGTGCTAGAATATTAGATAAACGTTTGTTGGTCGACATCCAGTACACGACTCACAGTTGCCCGTGACCAAGGTCAAACATATTGTTCAAATGCCAATGTTTCAACACTTAGCATTTCTTCAAACAAGCGAAGCACAAAAAATTCTACACACGACATACAAAAAAGAAGAAATTTCATTCAAATTGCACGATAGGAAATATTAAACCAAAATATTCAAAGGGCAATTCTCGGCCTAAACAAAAGAAATTAAAAGGCATGGTGATCCAGTTCGACAAGGAGCAGTTCTCGACTCCAAAAGATTTAAAAAAAGGCATTAAGGCCTAGTTCAACATTAAAAAATAAATGCACGGTTATACATCAACTTTATCCCCTGAGGGTTCAATTATTGTTGTTGTCGTTGTTCCTGCTGTTGTTGCTGCTCCTCCTGCTCGACTTTTGGTGCCTGACTATGTAGGAAAAAACAAACGCGTGCAGCGGAAGCACCGAAAAACAAAAAAAAAAACGGTAGGCCTTGCTAATAAAAAGTTTTCCTTTAAAAACTTGAGCGGATCTTAACCCTTAATTAATTAAATATATATATATATATAATAAAATGTATCATACCTTTTGAACCGTGAAGATTGATATTGCGTTGAAATGGGACCATAAGATCTTCCAATCCAATCACGAACGTGGATCACCTTGGAGTGTGGGCTCCCTTTCTTTGAATTGTGTATCTGAAGATGAGAAACAAAACACTTTTCTTTTTCGTTAGTCACTCAAAACCCTTATAAGAAAATTAAGAACGTACATAGATGTTCTTACTCTCTTTTCTCTTGAGCGAATTCTCACACTTTTTGCTTAAAGTGGGCAGTTTTTTCTTAGCTTGCAAAAGCTCACAAAAACTCACAAAAGCACACTAATGCACATAGGGTTGGCCGAACCCTCCTCATGGTTTTCTTTTATGTTGGCCAAATTCTCCCTATGGTGGGAAGATTTGTGTTTCACCAAAAAAAACCTATGAATCCTTTTTGGAACCTTTAGAGTTTTGATAAATAGTTATGGCCACGGTTCCGGAACCCGCGGATCCGATTTTGGAACCGCGGGTTCTGGTTCCCTTTTTTGGCTAAACGAAACCGGGACCGAGACCTGGTTAGAACCGGGGAAGAACCGGCAGTTCCGATTCCTCCCCCAGTTTTTACAAAATTATCCCTCTTCATATCTTTAAAATAATTCTTCTCTACATCATCTCTCATATATGATATATCTCATATATAAAAAAAATTAAAAAGTGGGTACTGGATTGCAATAAAATAACGATAAAATTGAACTAAATTATGATAATATCATAAAACTATAAAATTAAATATGTAAATAAGAAATTAGGGCTTACACTTAATTTAAATTAAGATAAAATATGAGAGATATTTGTTTTTTTTAATTTTTTTTAATATATGAGATGAGATATATGAGAGATGATGTAGAGAATAATTAATTTAAAGAGATAAAGAAGAGTAATTTTGTAAAAATTGTATTTTACAAAATTACCCTTTCCATGTAACACCCCCTGACCCGACCAGGCTGGATCGACCCAGAGAGCACTACTCGAGTTTTCAAAACTTTTTTTAATTCTATTTATAATTTGAAAATCAATTAGTTTATAATTTGAAAGCTTTTCTAGTGAGCTCATCAAAATCAGTTTTAAAAAATTTCGGCAGAGTTTTCTCTATTTTTCTGATTTCCCAAAACCTGTTTTCAACAAAACAAATCCAATTTATGTATATATAACAATTTCAACACTTCTAAATCAATTATCAAACCAACGCGCACTCTGCTATTTAGTGCGACTTCCAAACAGTTTTCAAAATAAAATAGATCATAATTAATTCTATACAGTCCTTTGGAAATGAAAAAAAAAACAGAAATCATAAAACAATTTAATTACAAAACACAAATATATAACATCTTTACAAACTCCTGTATATGCATTCATAACTAACTATATTATACAGAAATATATAACTACCCAAATGTAGTGACTCTGGGTCTCTATCAGCAACTCTCTCTTCAATCTTTTGCCTCCTCAGTATCCCTGTTACCTACGCGCGATAAAAACCGACGCACTAAGCATATAACTTAATAGGTGTACACTAAACTTAATTATCAAAATCATAAATAACTTTTCATAAAAAAAATCTCACAATATAATTGTATATAAACATGTTATTATTCAAATCAAACACGAAAATAAATCATACAAAATCAATTCAATAGAAACAATTAAATTCAATTAATAATCCATACGGAACCGAAATATAAATTCTTTTATAAGCATTTCCTTTCAAATCAGTCTCAATTCTAGCCCTCTGGAATACTCAACATAATCCAGGACTGGAATATGGGTCGTTCGACCTCAGTGGCTGTCTGTCGAACATAACCCCAACCCTAGGACGAATCCTGAGGGTGGTACGTATCTCCCTACTCTAGGACGGAGTATTCGGAACTTAGAGAGGTACATATCTCCCTGTCCCAGGAACGAATCCTTAGGAAGGTACGTGTCTCCCTACTCCAGGATGAATCCTTAGAGAGGTACGTGTCTCCCTACTCCTGAACGAATCCATGGGGAGGTACATTAAATATCACATCAATATCAATATTGGTGCAGTACTGCTAAATGTACCCAGCTGGTATACCAACCTTCGATATCCATTTCTATGTCAAAGTATCCTAGAGCCGTTTTAATACAATATTTTCACATATCAATTCACAAATCGAATTCAAACTCAATTAATATAAAAATTTAATCAATATTCGGAAAAAATATATACATAATTTCATGGAAATTCAATGATTTATTCATTCGATATTCTGAAACAATTTATTTCAACATTTTCAGCAAATCAAAATACGATTAAAACATAATACTCAACATACGATCAAATCGAAATTATTCAAATAGAAAAACAATATAGACATATATTCACTAAATCACCTAAAAATCTCAAATTCAAGTCAAAACACATAAAGACTTCAAAAACATGTGTACACCAACCTGGATACCGTTTCTACACCTTTTTCCTTCTGGGTTTTCCCTTTTTCTCTTTCTCTTCTCTTTTCCTTTTTCCTGTTCTTCTTCTTCCTTTTCTCTTCTTCTTCTACTTCTCTTCTCCTTCTTCTCTTCTTTCTCTTCTTCTTTTTCTTCTTTCTCTCTCTTCCTTTCTCTCTCTTTTCTTTCTCTTTTCCTTTCTCCCTTCCTTTTTCTCTCGGTCTCTCCCTCTCTATTTTCTGTCTGGCTTTTTCTAGAGACTTCTGCGACAAGCTTATTTTTTTTATATAAATTCGGTCATCGCGACCTGTGGTCGCGCTACCAGGTCGCGTTGCTCACTGGAGCAATTCCACAGCCTTCATCGTGATCACTCATCGCGGTACCATGGTCGCGCTGGTGGTCGCCATGCTCACTGCCCAAATTTGACATTTTCACCGCGAGCTAGTCAGTGCAATCTGTGGTCACGGTGACTGATTGCGGTGCTCACTGCCCGAAAATATTATTTTTCACCGCGAACGACTCTTCGCGATCTCTGGTCGCGGTGAGTGGTCACGGTACTCACTGTCCAGTTTTTACCCTTCTCTTCATGCATCATTTCTGGACCGTTCCATCTGGTCCACCTGGAAACCATAAAAATATACACCCCTCAAATCATAAATTTTATATCCATATATTCAAACCCTCTTAAGAAATTGCGTCCTCGAAATTTACCTCAATTGAACAATTGCGGATATTGTTGTCTCATCGTTTCCTCGCTCTCCTAGGTAGTTTCTTCTATTTTGTGATTTCTCCAGAGGACTTTCACTAGTGAAACTCTTTTATTTCGTAGCTCTTTAATCTCTCGATCAAGAATTTGCACTGGTTCCTCTTTATATGTCAGGTCTGGTCGAATTTAAATACTTTCGACCTGCACTCTGTGGGAAGGATCAGATCTGTATCTCCTCAGCATCGACACATGGAAAACATTATGAATCTTTTCTAATTCCGAAGGTAAAGCAAGTCTGTAGGCTACTGGTCCCACACGTTCAATGATTTCGTATGGCCCAATAAACCTAGGACTCAACTTTCCTTTTCTGCCAAATCTGAGCACTTTCTTCCATGGAGATACCTTCAGAAACACTTTCTCACCAACTTCATATTCTATCTCTTTTCTTTTTAGGTCTGCATATGACTTCTGTCGGCCAGAGGCAACTTTCAGTCTTTCCTTGATAATCTTCACCTTCTCCTCAGTTTGTCGGATCAAATCTGGGCCTACTAACCTGTCTTCTCCCAATTCTGTCCAGCATACTGGTGTCCTGCATTTCCTTCCATACAGTGCCTCATAAGGTGCCATAGCTATGCTCGACTGATAACTGTTGTTATAGGCGAATTCTATCAATGGGAGATGATCCGCCCAACTCCTTTCAAAATCAATTACACAACTCTTGAGCATATCTTCAAGCACTTGAATTACCCTTTCTGATTGTTCGTCTGTCTGTGGATGAAGGTTGTACTGAAACTCAGTCGAGTACCCAAAGCTTCTTGAAACTTCTTTCAGAATCTAGATGTAAACCTCGGGTCTCTATCTGATATTATAGATGCAGGCACTCCATGCAGTCCGACTATTTCTTTTATGTACAATTCTGCCAGTCGATCCAAGGAATAGTCAGTTCTGACATGTAGAAAATGTGCTGACTTCGTCAGTCAATCCACTATTACCCATATTGCATCGTGTTTACTTCGGGTGAGTGGCAATCCTGTGACAAAGTCCATTGTAATACGATTCTATTTCCATTCAGGTATTGCTATTGGCTGTAACAATCCTGATGGAACTTGGTGTTCAGCTTTCACCTGCTGACAAGTTATACACTTATTCATAAAATCCACCACATCTTTCTTCATTCCAGACCACCAATACTGAGTTTTCAAATCTCTGTACATTTTTGTGCTACCTGGGTGCATCGAATATGAACTACTGTGTGCCTCTGTCAGGATCATCTTTCTCAATTCTTCATCATCTGGAATACAACTCCTATCTCTGAAACACACAATACCGTCATTTTTGACTGAGAAGTCCGGATGCTTCCCCTCTGGGATCTGTCCACATATCATCTGGATTTTTGCATCCTGTTTTTGTTTTTCTGCAATCTGCTGAATCAAACTGGGTCTGCATCTCAATTCTGCCACTAATGCATTGTCTGAATTCAGCAGTAATTGCACATTCATAGCTTTCAAAGGGAACAATGCTTTTCTGCTCAGGGCATCTGCTACTACATTCGCCTTTCCGGGATGGTAGTCAATCACACAGTCATAGTCTTTAATTACGTTTTACACCCCTCAAATTATAAATTTTATATCCACATATTCAAAATTAATTATTCAAAATTTGGGATGTTACATTCCATCTCTTTAAAATATCTCTTCTCTACATCATCTCTCATATATCTCATCTCATATATATAAAAAAAAATAAATTAAAAAGTGGGTACTGGATTGTAATAAAATAACGATAAAATTGCAATAAAACTATAAAATTAAATAAATAAGAAATTAGGGCTTACACTTAATTTTATCCCAATTAAGCTGCCTATGTATCATTTAGGAGGAATCAAAGCCCACGTAGTTCTTTTACCTGTTATGTTCCGGAGGTGATCAATCGTCGCTTGTTCCTTCAGTTGCCATTGTATCCTCGTTGGTGTCGAAGAAGTCATTGTCGTCGGACACCAGATCCAATTCCTGCTACCGGTATGAAGCCTTGGTCCAGTTGTCAACACAGACCTGGATCTGTATTAAGTCAAGACTGAGCAATGCTCGTCTCTCGTCCAGAACATTGCCACCTGCACTAAATTCTTGTTCGACGGCGACGGTCGAAACAGGGGTTCCAAAAATTTGTTTGGCAATGATGGGCAAAATTAGGAAAGTTAGTTTCACGTTCCCTCCACCAATGTAAGACGTTAAAGTCTGGGGTGTCAAAAAACTCAAAGGATGTGTTTATGTAAACATCAATCTCTCAAACATAGGTTGATGAAGACGAACTCCCCGGCGTCCTTGCTTTTTTGGTAAACACGCTTACCCCTAACTTCCTTAATGTGGAAGGAAAGCGCAAATGAGAATGACCAGTACTACCGCTTCCGCTTGATTCCGGTTACTGAACATTAATATTCAGCGAGGGACCATATACAGAACGGTATTCGTCATACATTGAATAAAATAAATTCCTAATATTATTATATAAACCACTAATATCTATGTTCGCTATCCCTAGAGATCGGTAATAAAGTGTAAAAAGTTCATATAAACTATTTATTTTATTCCTAGGGTCAAAAACTGATACAACAGTATAAATTGCAAGAATGTCCCTATAATAGTTTATTCATCTATCTCGCATTGCACAAACACATGGAGCTAATTCTTATATTTGTGCACATTCATTGAGTGCAGCTACAATATTAAGGGCTTCAAATAAAAATAAATATGAAGTTGGATAATATATACATGATAAAGCATGAGTTGCATCATGAAAAACTTTTAAAAGCATGCCAATTTTTGTACAAACATCCCAATGATGTTCATATAAATTAATGGTATTAACGTTATGCTGCATAAATCTAACTAATAATTCTCTATACTCGTAGCTTTCACAAAGGAACTTATATGTGGAGTTCTAACGAGTTGGAACATCACGAGAAAACCTAATTGGATATTTTCCGTTAGCTTTACAATACCTAGCTCATTGTTTCATAGTGCTAGGATGTTTCCACAAATAGTATAGAGTATCCCTAATTGGTGTAACCCACTTTTGTAGTGTTTGCAAGTCATGTTATACATATATATTTAAAACATGGCAAGCACATCTTTGATGAAAAAATTCTACCCCCAAAATAGGGTTGACACAATTGAATTAAATGTAGAACGGCGGCAGTATTATTTGCAGCATTATCAAAACTAACATGTCAACAGTATAGGTGTCATCAAAAACTATAAATGTCAATATTCGTTTTTGCAAATCCCATGATTGGTCAACGTAATGGCAAGTGATTCTTAAGTATGAATACTTTTGCCAATGATCACTCCAAATATCGGCACAAACAGACACACGACCCATATAATTTTGAAAATATTTTACTAATGCTTTTTTTTTCTTTTTTATAAATATCACACATAGTACGTTTTAATGTAGTCCTAGGTACTCTACATGCAGAGGGATTTAAAGCATTATGACAATATTTTAAAAAACCAGTTTTTTCCCTCAAAACTAAAGGGAAAAAGTTCGGCCGCTACCATTTTTACTAATTGTTCCTTATTATTTTTATCAGTATATTTAAATAAATAAAGGTTAGGAGATGTGTACCTTGAAATTTGGTGTTGTCCTCGCTGATGGTGAGCTTCGGCTGGATGCTTCATGTTGATATGCTTCCAATACGTTCCGTACCCTCCGAATTTGTTCCATTTAAAATTATTGAAACAATAGTTACAAGCCACTATAACTAGCTCATCCTTCTCCACCCTCTTCATATGAACTTTAAAAAGTTCATATTTGTACTTTGCCAAATCTGGCTGCGGCATTTGTATGGTTTCACTTGGGGTTGGGGTGGTTGAAGCAGAAGGACCAGCACCAACACCAGCAGAGGGATGAGAATAATAAGGAGTAAAATTAAGAGGAGTTTCATTACCAAAAATTACCTCTTCATATTCTCTTTGTTGCATGTATTCAACAAAATTTTGCCTGTAATAAATACTATTATAGATTACTATCATTTAGATCTAGTAAAATTAGGTATCCTCTATCATCATCTCTCTGCCATAACTGTCAAAGATCTCCTGCCCACTTTCTTCACACAGAAACTTTCTGAATTTTGCTACAATAATTACTATTTTTTAGTTGATTACATTACCATTTGCCCTATTGGATGGTTCCAATTATGCTAACCTTAACGCTTTCCCTTGATTATTCCTGCTAACCTTAATGCTTTCACTTGATGATGAGATTCGGCTGGATGCTTCATGTTGATATGCTTCTAATACGTCCCGTCTCCTCCGGATTTATTCCATTTAAAATCTTTGGCACAATAGTTGCAAACCACTATAACTAACCCATCATTCTCCACTCTTTTCATATGAACTTTAAAAAGTTCAGATTTATACTTTGCCAAATCTAGCTGCCGCATTTGTACGGTTTCACTTGGGGTTGGGGAGGTTGGAGCAGAGGGACTAGCACCAGCGGAGGGATGAGAATAATGAGGAGTAAAATTAAGAGAAGTTTCATTACCAAAAATTACCTCCTCATTTTCTCTTTATTGCATGTATTCAACAAAATTTTGATCGCTGTTATATTCTGGGAAAGGGTGACTCTACACTTCTTGAGCATTTAAATCCAGTACCTGCTCAACATCTCTACTGGAAACGGACCTTCTGGAATTGGAAACGGATTTTTGACCTCTAGAAATGGATGGTTTTGAGGATGATGCCACTATAAATTTATAAAAATAAAGTATTTAAACAAATAATAAAAATAATTGCAGTAGTGAAAAATAAGAGCAAAATTGAGAGAATTAGAGAAAAACTGAGAGAATGAGAGATGAGAGAAATATTGAGAGAATGAGAGAATTTGTATGAATGAATTGGAGAATTGATGGGATTTATATAGTTTTTTGGGTTGGGGAAAAATTAATATTTTTTTAAAATTTAGGAGTTGAATTGTAATATTTTAGGGGAGATTTTGGCAATTTTACCTGAAGGACTAAAGAGCCGTTCTGGCTCCTTATGACTGCTGCTATGCTCTGCCATGGCAGCAGGTGGCCATTGGCCACTCACTGTGGCCAACGGCTACAAATTTGAAATTTTTTTAAATTTTAATTTTTTTTTTTAAAAACAGTTCTAACCGGAACCGCCCGAACCCGGCGATTCCATGAACCGCCGATTACAAACCAACAGTTCCGGTTTGTAACCAAGGCCAACCGGAACTGGAACCAGGTGTTCTGATTTCGATGACCAGTTCCGAGACCAATTTTTAACCGGAATCAAAGGTTAAAAACCGGTTCAGGATAAAAACCGCCGGTTCGATTCGAATCGCCCAATTCGAACCGAAACAGGGCCATGACTATTGATAAATATTAAACACCTTCCTAATTTGATTTGATAAATAACTCCAATTATTTATCATCTTATCAAATAAGGTTTTTGATATCTATCATATTATCAACAATAGTATGAAATTAGGAATCCAATTCCTAGTAGAAAAGTGTTTTGACTTTTAATTAATTAATTTTTATTTAATTAAATAATAAAATAAAAATAAAGTAATTAGCTAATGCCGCTCAAGCCTATTAATCATGGGCTAGATTTTGTTTTTTCCATTTTATTAATCTCATTGGACTATCACAATATGTCCACATGTGAAATAGACCTAATCTTATAAAAAGAAACAAGTCAACATGCCTTAATAAATATATTAGTATAATTTCAACAACACATTTATATTAAATGTACAAATTATATTCTTAATATATTTATGGAATGTTTAAAACATTCAAATAGGGCCGCCCAAAGGATCACACCCGCTTCGCCGCCCATCTAAGGTACTTTGACGAGTTATAGCGCGTATTGATCGAACACAAAACTGTACCTCTCAAACCTTTTGGAAAATATTCCAAAACAATTCTAAGATGGACCAAATAAATGGTCCGGTAGAATATAACCAGTGATCAATTCAAATTCGTGTTGACTAGGGATCTTGGCGGGCTATCTAAATTTAAGCTTCAATAGACACAACCTAATCACAATCAACAAATGAGTCACTTAGGTCCGATCTATTAATTTTAGTTCATTCCACTAAAGAACTAAAATTGAACTCTTAAATGAAGATAGAATAAGTTAGCATACTCATTCGTACCCCAGACAACCTAATTGGAGATAGTGTATCATCGTAAAAAATACCAGTAATCGCTAAGAGCTCATAGACCGCCTATAGTTCTCCAAGTTACCATATTTATTCATATGACCACGTTTTGAACTTGGATATTTTGACTTGTCCAGAAGCCATGTTTTAATAATCACTATTGAAAACCCAATGTTGAGATTTAAATATCCAATACCTCAAAACATCCATATGATGGTATTTTACTAACATTTGCTAAATGTAGCCAAGATGCCCATATCTATAAATGAAGTCTTCTATCGATATACAAGTGAATACCACCAAACCATCGAGGATAGACTATGCAATATCATTGTACTCATTGACAGTCAAATGATAACACTTGCAATCATAAGTCCTGTCGTTTATCTCAAGATTAAGATAGACTCTCCAATTGTCTCATGAGAATACTTTTATCCACTGACGGTTGCGGATAAAGTTTTCTTTATTGATCCTATTCAATGCTCCTAGTACACTAAATTCTTTTATCCAACAACACTGCACTTTAATGATTTTAGACTCATCATATCACATTTGATCCTGCTCAAATGCTAACAAAAGAATCTACAACTTTAACAAGGTAAAGACGCACAACCTTTATCTTAAGTTATGAATGTTGTTCAAGACTAATTAAAGAGTTGTGTCTACCTCATACATATCCAGATGTACGAACAATTATTTTATTTCTCATAATCTCTTGACCTTATGATTATTTACTTTTGACAATTACTGTAAATGCTATAAGATTTATTAAAATAGAAATTACTTTATTAATATGATAAAGATTGTCAAAAACACTATTACATTCTTGCTATCGAGCATAATCCTACCAATCTCCCACTTGCGCTATAGCAAGTGTGTCATATCTTTTATTCCAATGTTTCTAAGTGCCCATCAAAACGCTTCCGTGGCAGAGCTTTTGTGAAGAAATCCGCAACTGTTATGTCACCCCTATGTACAATCTCCCTGAGAAGATAATACTTCCTTTCAATGTGTTTCCCTCTCTTATGACTTCCCGGTTCTTTTAAATTATCCACTACACCACTATTTTCACAGTAGATAGTGATTTGCTTATTCGTATTACGAACTACTTCCAAGTCAATCAAGAATTGACGGAGCCAGACAGCCTCTTTCGCAGTTTCGCATGCGGCAACATACTCAGCGTCTATGGTGGAATAAGCAATGCAAGAATTTTTAACACTCCTCCATATGACTGCGCCTCCTTTTAAGGTAAACACGAATCCTGATATGGATCTCCTAGAGTTAGAATCTGATTGGAAATCAAAATCTGTATATCCAACGGGAATTAAATCCCCTCCAGAGTATACAAGCATATAATCTCTCGTTCTCCTAAGATACTTGAAAATATGCTTGACTGCATTCCAGTGATCAGGGCCAGGTTTCGATTGAAACCTACTAACTATGCCAACAACAAAGTAAATATCTCTGGTCTAGTGTAGAGCATTGCATACATGAGGCTTCCAACTACCAAGGCATATGGAATCTTACTCATGAATTGCTCTTTATGCGCATTCTTAGGAACATGTTCCTTGGAAAGTTTGATTCCATGTCTGAAAGGTAACATACCTTTCTTGGAATCCTGCATGGAGAACCTAGATAATATTTTATCTATGTATGAAGCTTGGGATAAGGTAATCGTTCTATTCTTTATATCATTTATTACTTGGACACCAGGAATATAATTTGCTTCTCCTAAGTCCTCCATATCAAATTATTTTACTAGCCATTCTTTCACTGATTTCAATACACCTATATCGTTTTCGATAAGCAGTATATCATCAACGTAAAGAACTAGGAAAACCAACTTATCGCCTTTGATCCTCTTGTATACACAAGGTTCATCAAGGTTCTGAATAAATCTGAAACCTTTCATAGCTTAATTGAACTTTATATTCCAGAATCTGGATGCTTGCTTCAATCCATAATTGGACCGTTGCAACTTGCATACCCTTTGCTCTTGGCCTTTTTCAATGAATCCCTCTGGTTGCATCATATAGATGCTTTCGTCAAGACTTCCGTTAAGGAAAGGTATCTTGACGTCCATTTGCCAAATCTCTAAGTCTAGAGATGCCACAATGGATAAGAGTATCTTAATGGATTTAAGCATGGCTACAGTAGAGAAGGTTTCTTCGTAATCGATACATTCCTTCTGTGTATAACCTTTAGCTACCAATCTAACTTTAACGGTTTCCACATTACCATCCATTCCTCTTTTCCTCTTGTATACCACTTGCATCTAATGGGTTTTATCCCATTTGGCAAGTCTACAAGAGACCAGACTTTGTTTGTAAACATAGATTCAATCTCATATTGCATTGCCTTTCACCAATGGCGACAATCAACGTCCTCCATAGCCTTCTTGTACGTGTAGGGATCATTGTCATCCGAGAGATTCTCCACAGATTCTCCTAGACTGATGTATCTCTCGGGTTGTTTAATAACCCTCCCACTGCGATGAAGAATGGTAGGCTGTTGATCTTATGATGGTGCTGAACTTACAATTGGGCTTGATCATGAAACCTCATGTGGAATTGTATCTCCTGAAAGCTCATTCGAGACAATTTTACTCTTAGGCATAAAATATTCATATAATACTTTTCAGAAATTTAGCATTCGTAGAAATAAATACTTTAAAATCTGAAGGACTATAGAAATAATATCATTTTATTCCTTTTGGATACCCCACAAATATGCATGTTTCTAAGCAGGACTCCATCTTTTCTGTATTTCCTTTCAACACGTGCGCAGGACATCCAAATATCCTTAAGTTTTGTAAGCTAGGCTTTCGCCCAGTCCACAACTCATGCGGTGTTTTAAGAACCAACTTAGATGGTACATCGTAGTTTGAAGAGCATATCTCCAAAAAAGAATTAGGAAGCGTAGAGTAACTCAACATCGATCTAACCATATCTAAAAGAGTCATATTTCTCCTTTCTACCACCTTATTCTGTTCAGGCGTTCCTAGTGTAGAAAACTAAGAAATTAACCCACTATCAGTAGGATATTGCTGAAACTCACATAATAAATATTCTTCACCACGATCCGATCTCAAGATTTCTATGTGTTTTTCAAGCTGATTTTCCACTTCTGCTTTGAATGCTTTAAACATGTCAAAAGCATTCGACTTATGTCTCATGAGATACACATAGCCAAATCTCGAGTACTCATCCATGAAAGTGATGAAGTACTCATATCCACCTCTAGCTTGAATGTTTATAGGACCACATACATCAGTGTGTATTATTCCTAAACATTCAGTGGCTTGTGTTCCTTTGGCCGAGAACGCCCTCTTAGTTATTTTACCTTCCAGACAAGATTCACAAATTGATAGATTATCAACCTTTAAGTCACTTAAAGGTCCATCACTAACCAATCTTTTGATCCTATCGAGGTTAATATGACGTAGGTGTAAATGCCATAGGTATGTTTCATCTTTTGATATTTTTACTCTTTTATGATTATATTCAATTGATTCTGTGTCCAATAAGTGAGAGATATTTTTATGTAAATGGAACAAGCCGTTTTCCAATGTACCCTTGCAAATAAATTTTTTATTCTTACTAATAATAAAACCTTTATTAAAAGTAACCGAATATCCAAATTTATTCAAACAAGAAACTGAAATTAAATTCTTCTTGAATTGAAGTACATAATAAACGTCTATTAAATCCAAATACCTACTAGAATCTAAATAAATCCTAATGTCTCCCACTGCATTGGTGGACACCAACGCTCCATTGCCTAACCGCAAATTGAACTCATCTTCATTCAGTCTTCTCCTTTGTTGGAACCCCTGTAAGGAATAACAATCATGATTAGTGGCTCCAGAGTCTAAGATCTAAAAATCTGTAGAATCCGCCAGTAAGCATGTTTCTAAATAATAAAAATTACCTTCTTCCTTCTTTTTCTGAGGTTTTGGACAATTTCTTTTTCAATGTCCCTTTTCACCACAAATGAAGCACTTTCCTTTGATCTTGGTTACTTTCTTGGTCTCCTTCTGGGTAGGCCCAAGTTGTTTTTTCTTTTGTGTCTTCTTGACCATCTTACAGTTCTTCATAGGAGCAACTTTACCAACCATATGAACCTCCTGACCCTTGCCTTTCACAAGGATCTTCTCAGCGTTTTGAACATTTTGCATCAGGGACTGCAAAGTGTATTCCTTATTGTTCAGGTGTAGTCCATCCTTGAACTGATCAAAGGAATCTGACAGTGAGTTGACGATCATGTCAATTTTCGTCTCACCATCTATCTCAGTGCTATTGAGTTCAGCAATGTTGAGATGAGTTATGACTTTCATCATGTGATCTTTCACAGTCTGTCTAGGTTTCATCTTAAGATTCATAAAAGCAGTCAATACTTCTCTATTAGTCTCCCTAGACCTTATAGTAAATATCTCCTCCAAAGACATCATTATATCAGCAGCAGTTCTTATTCCTTCATGTTGCTGTTGCAACATGTCGGATATGGTGGCCATAATGTAAAATTTGGCCATCTCATCAAAAGGCTCCCATTGCTCATACTCGCCTCTTTGCTCCTCAGTGGATTCATCAATAAGAATAGGTGGTTTAGGAGTTGACAAAACAAATCAATGCTTTTCAAATTGCAACAACAGCCCAATTTTCCTTTTCCATATTACATAGTTATCTCCGGTCAAAAAATTATCTTTTAGGATGTTGATTAGGGATGGGGTCATGATTTCTAAATAAAATAAAAATTATATTAAGTAAACAATCATTAAAGCACTTTCAAATATTTTATCTTGAATTAACCAAAATAATACAATTGTAAAATTCAACGGTGATCCAACACCTATAAATGTCATGCCTTCTTTTAGAGTTATCACTATTTACTAGTTGGACTAGGTCTCACCTAATTGTTAATATAACAACCAGCGTTTTCAATTTTAGCCTTGCAATTTTTATTGACAAGAACTCTTAGGAGGATATCAATAAAATCACATTAAGTTTGTCACCAAGGTTTCAACCCTCAATATTTTCCCTCACGAAAATCCCTCATTTGAGAGTAGATATCGCTTAAGTCAATTGTCAAGTTTATCCTTATAAGAAAGTATCTTGCTAAATTTCATTCATGGATACTCTTAGGGGATTATCACACGAAACATAAAGCTCAACTAACCCTGTAGACCATAGGTGTTCCAAACACCTTCTCCCACTCAATTGTTTAAAGCGTGTAATGGAATTCCATAAAATGATTTACCAAGTTATCTAGATGTTAATTAGATAACTAAATCATTCAATGCATGTTCATACCAAAAGAGATATATGAGTGGCATTCCTATTTTGCATGACATGTTATCAAATAATGACAAACATTGTAATAGTTACGCAAAAATAAACAGCCACAATTTTGGTCCATCCTAGAAAAACAAGTAAATTACATTTGTTGGAAAACACAATTCATACCCTAACTTGACGAACAAGTCTTCTTGCAGCCGTCCATCCAAAGTTCGCGACACATCGTTGCTGTCTTAGGGCATGCACGCTGCCCCTTGGAGCCCGCGCGCATTGCCTCACTAGAAGCATGCACGCTGCTTCTTGGGTGAGCGCTTGTGCCCAGCCTTTTGGCAAGTCGCGAACGCACAATGCCTTGGGTAGGTTGCAGGCGCCTTACCCAGTCCTGGGTAGGCCGCGCGTGCACACAACCCCTGAAGGGCCATGCACACGCACAGCCTAGGGAGAGCCTTGCGCTACGCACCGTAGCAAGCACAACTGTGCTTGGTCGAGCGCACTTGCTGCCTTAGTGCGTGCAGGCTATCCTGGGTTGTCCTTTGCTTCGTTTTCTGCTTCAAATTCTTTAATCCTCCAAGTCTTCGAAACTCGAATAAATTACAGCAGTTTTTATATATAAAATAAAATAAAAAATAGCAACTATCAAGAAGGAAATTATAGTGATAATATACCACCCTTCTTGTTACAATTACCAAACAAAAATAAATTGAAAATCTAGGACCACAATCGAGCAATAATAGTTCACTTTATAAAACATATATATATATATATATATATCCATACATTCCAATGTAAATGTATATGTGAATACCTAAAGTGTCATCCATTTCTAAAACATGCATATATCCAAACACAATAGAACGAAAAACGATCCACGTATATACGTTTAATTAATTAAGGGTACAACCAGACTCTCTGATACTAATAGTAGGAAAAAACGGACGCGCGCAGCAGAAGCGCTAAAAAACGAGAAAAAAAAACGATAGGCCTTGGTAATAAAAAAATTTTCTTTAAAAACTTGAGCGGATCTTAACCCTTAATTAATTAAATATATATAATACAAGGTATCATACCTTTTGAACCGTGAAGATTGATGTTGCGTCGAGATGGAACCGTAAGATCTTCCAATCCAATCACGAACGTTGATCACCTTGGAGTGTGGGCACCCTTTCTTTGAATTATGTACCTGAGGATGAGAAACAAAACACTTTTCTTTTTCTTTAGTCACTCAAAACGCTCCTGAGAAAACGAAGAACGTACGTAGATGTTCTTACTCTCTTTTCTCTCGAGCGAATTCTCACACTTCTTGCTTAAAGTGAACGGTTTTTTCTTAGCTTGCAAAAGCTCACAAAATCACACTAATGCACTTAGGGTTGGCCGAACCTTCCTCATGGTTTTCTTTTATGGTGGCCGAATTCTCCCTATGGTGGAAGGATTTGTGTTTCACCAAAAAACCTATGAATCCAAGGATTTCAGCTTATTCCAACTCGAAAAACAATTATCCAATAATTATTAATGGATAATGAGAATTAGTGACTTTATCAAAACTTCCTAAAAGTAACTTAACAAGTCAACTTTAGAGTTTTAATAATTATCAAATACCTTCCTAATTTGATTTGATAAATAACTCCAATTATTTATCATCTTATCAAATAAGGTCATTGATATCTATCATACTATCACCAATAGTATGCAATTAGGAATCCAATTCCTAGTAGAAAAGTGTTTTGACTTTTAATTAAATAATTAATTAATTTTCATTTAATTAAATAATAAAATAAAATAAAGTAATTAGCTAATATCGCTCAAGCCTATTAATTATGGGCTAGACTTTATTTTTCTCATTTATTAATCCCATTGGACTATCACAAGTCCACATGTGAAGTAGACATATTTTTATGAAAAGAAACAAGTTCATATGCCTTAATAAATATATTAATATAATTTCAACAGCCATTAAATGTGGAAATTATATTCTTAATATAATTATGGAATAGGGCCACCCAAGTCATCACACACCCTTGGTCACCCATCTAAGGTACTTTGACAAGTTATCGCGTGTCTTGATCGAACACAAGACCGAACCTCTCAAACCTTTTGGAAAAATATCCCAAAAACAATTCTAAGACATACCAAATAAATAGTCTGGTAGAATATTATAAGTTATTCATTCAAATTCATGTGGATTGGGGATTTTGGTGAGCTATCTAAATGTAAACTTCAATAGACACAACCTAATCACGAACAATAAATGATTCACTTATGTCCGATCTATTAATTTTAGTTCACTCCACTAAAGAACTAAAATTGAACTCTTAAATGAAGATAGAATAAGTTAGCGTACTCATTCGTACCATAGACAACCTAATTGGAGATAATGTATCCTCGTAAAAAAATACCAGTAATCGCTAAGAGCTCATAGCTATAGCTATCCAAGTTACCATATTTACTCATATGACCATGTTTTGAACTTTGATATTTTGACTTGTTCAGAAGCCATATTTCAATAGTCACTATTGAAAACTAATGCGTGATTTTATGCAACTCGCAAGTATACGAGATCAACACAAGTAATAAAGAGTGAGTAGAGTATCGTTCCCACGAGGACAATGAATATCAATTACCAAAATTAACTCAACCTAATTCTATTTGGAATAACAATGTTTTAGAAATTGCAAATTAATTAAAAACAATAAAAAAAAATAACAATTTGAATTCAAGGGAATTGAGGCGTTAGGATATCCGATTTCACTTGGTTATTGTTATCAAACACTCATGAGTTACTATCTAGATTTTATTACCGATGGTTGAATGCGTGCTTAAACTAGATTAATCAATAATCTCGCTCGAGTATTACCAGAATTATTCCATCGCACACCAATACCCTATCTCTCGATGACTACTGAGTGCGCGAGAACACATTAAGAATAAATAAACACAAAACAAGCAACACAAACCAATTACTATATCTCTATGTAATTTAGTATGTGATAGACATTAATACGAGCACGTGGTGGGCGTCTCCTCTCGGTTCATAACCCAACCACCTATGATGATTCTAAGTGATGATCAAACACAATAGAAAGCAATTAACACAATAATATCTATTCAACACATCAATAACAAATCTAAATAGAAAAACTCAATTGTATTTAATAATTAATAAACCAAGATCCATCATCAATCCTAACTATGGAAAATTAGTTCATGCTTGAGTAGTAAAACAAAGCAATTATATTCTTAAATCCTAGCATGACTAATTACAACGAAAAAGTAAAGGAGAAGAAATCTTAGAAAACTTCGTTGATTCTCAATCGATTGCTTTCCGAGGTGATGCGAAATTGATGACAAATATGATGCGGAACGAAGATGTTGCTTCCAAACCCTAGAAATTTCGACCTCCTTTTCTTATTGATTGAGTCTCTATTTATAGCTTTCCCAATGAGATTTTGAGAAGGAAAAGATGTTCTGAATTCGTTAGCACTTCTTGGTAGCACTTTTTGATGGAAAAAGACTACGAGTAGAAAAGTGCTACCTAGGGGCGCTACCTGAGGTAGCGTTTCTTGGTAACACCACCTGATTGGAAAATTCTTCAACTTGATTTCACGGTCTATTGATCCAAAATCATCCAAAACATCATCGATCATCGAATATCACCTGCACACTAAATAAATACATCAAAACGTCTAATTTTCCTCATGAATCGAGCAAAAATGATCAATAATAGGGTCGCAAAATCATGCAAAATATGACATTATCAATACCCCCAAACCTACCTTTTGCTCATCCCCGCGCAAAATCGGAACGAAATAAAAACAAAAATAAAAATAAACAACTAAAGAAAACTATCTAATCCACTTTGGTAGGTAAACACGATGGCACTTAGCATGTGCCACAAGCCTTTAAACCCCTAGGTGTCCCTAGTAGGAGGAGATGTGTCTCCTGAGGGTTTACAGCTACGACACCCACAAACGTAATCCCTGCACGTTGAACTTATTGAAACACTTACTTAAAACATACTGTCGAAGACTCATTCATGCATGACATACCAATAATCAATAACTCAAGCTCGGTCTATGGAATTAATAATCAAACAATATCTAACTAACCAATGCTCGAGTTATTATAATCTCAAAACAAACACGTTCGAATGCCATTGATATAATTTCGCCTCGACTCTACATCTCGCATGGAATCTCTCATTATAGCTCTTAGAACCTAGGCTTATACACTCATTCAAATATATGCGAATTGGAGTTTATGCACAATAAAAATCAAAATTTTCTTCGCATATGAGTATGTAAACAGAAAGACGCTCAGATTATGCAAAAGATCTCATAAACAGATTCAGACACTAAGAATGAAATAAATCACAATGCACACACATACTCTTATATTGGAATCATCAAAAGATCAGTAGATCTTTTTTTTCGGTTGTAATGGGGCCAAGGGTGGAGGTTAAGAAATAGAACAGAAACCGGATTTCAAAAAGAACTTAAGATCACAAACACAGAGATTTATTCAAACTTCGACAAACCTCTACATTTCTTTTCAAGCACAAATTTTTCTTTTTTTTTTTAATTTTACAATCAAGCCTCAAGCCATCAATTTAACACTTTTCTTTTCTCAATTTTTTTTTTTTTTCGTAGAAACCCGACTTGAATTGACTTGAACACTTTTGATTTCCTTATTTTCTTTTCTTACCTTCACAACTTTTCTTGAAAATTCTCTTCTCTTTCCTATGATTCATCTCCAAATGATCCTAAGCTTAAAGGATAAGGCTAATAGTACAAGGGCTTGGATACAGATTTTATGGGAGATGCAAGAAAATGGTTCATGTGTTTTGCTTCAAATGAGGTAATGGAGCACACACAAAGGTTGGAAATTATGGCCTTTAACTCGATTTAAAAACACACATAGCCTACATCACTTCTCAAGATTCAACCAACTCAAAAGCATAGCACACATGTGAATTTATTTAAAATAGAGTTCATTAGCATTCAAAGCAAAATCTATAGAGATCAATCTATTTTAAAATTATCACGGAGGGTGTATAGGAGTAGAAACAATAAAACCCTCTCAAAATAAACGATAACAACTCAAAAACTCACAAAGGTAGTCTTCACTATTAATCATGGCCATTCAAACATGTTGTTTCTCCACTATAATATGAAGAACATGGCTAATTAAATACCGAACAATGAAAAATTCTCTAAGACCTTACTTTAATAAAAGATTATTGACACTGCCTGCAGAACGGTCATACAATCATATGTGTAAGCATCATATTTCAACAAATTCAACTAACAATGCACCAAAGTTTGAATTCCTACCCCCAAACTTAAATCTAACATTGTCCTCAATGTTAGTCAATATAAGATCAAAAACAGAGAATAGGGAATTTGAAACTCAATAAAGTACACTGGTGAGGATTGTCTCTTGCTTTCGCCCACCTGCCTCATAATTGATATCTTCTCATCAACCTACCATACCATCCTAACCAAGTAACAGGAAGAGAAGATAACTCTCCTAACCATGCATACCTTAAATACGAATGTAGCTTTTTAGGGCCCAAGTGTGGCGGTTGCTCAAAGGGTGGAGGCGGTTTGGTTTTTCCTTCTCCAAGCTCTTTAAAATAAAATGTACTTCTGTACGAGGGCGGAAGCGAAGAATCTAACCAAAGTGTATCATCTGCAACCTTTTGGCTATCATCCTTTTCAATGGCATGGACAAAAAATGAATCAAGTGGCTCTTGAGATATGGCTGCCTTATCTCCATATGACATGTTTTTGCTCACTTCCATCTCTACTTGATCAATCCCCATCGGATATTCAACTAGCTTTTTTATTTCCAAGGTAATTTCCTTGCATTGCTCCATCAGATATGTCTCTATATTGTTTTGCAATGCTTCTTGTGCTTCCCCTTAGATCTCTTTTGCTAATTGGCTGATTTGAACCTCCAAGTTTTGGATGGCTACTTGAGATTGTTGTACCGCCTGGCCAAGTTGCTTTAAACAACTTTCTTGCACATCCATCCGTGTGTCCATCTTTGACATTATGGCATCTTGCTTCGACATGAATGCAGAAATCAAGTCTTCGACAAAGGACTTCTCTTCTTATTGGTTGCTCCATGAAAAATTAGCACGATTGCTCCACCAAGGATTGTATATGATCGGGTAGGAGTTGTTCTGTTGATAGTTATAATTTTGCACATAATTTATTTGTTCATAACTTCCATCAGTAAACGGATTGCCCACCTATCAATCGATGCTCACATGTGGCCCCCCACATAAGAAACAACCCAATGGTGTTCCAACTGTACTTTCAGGTGTTGCCCTTTCATATGACCATTGATAATCATTAGTTGCCACTTCTTCAATAGGATCATACCTCTCATACCATGAGTACATAACCTATACAATATATATATATATATATATATATATATATATATATATTAAAAAAATAAAAATACAAAAATACAAATAATAAAAAAAATACATAAATACACAAATAAAAAAAAATTCCTAAGTAGCAAAAGGCTAAATCGGTATTGATATTGACATTCAATTATCCCCGGCAACGGCGCCAAAACCTTGATGCGTGATTTTATGCAACTCGCAAGTGTACGAGATCAACACAAGTAATAAAGAGTGAGTAGAGTATCGTTCCCACAAGGACAATGAATATCAATTACCAAAATTAACTCAACCTAATTCTATTTGGAATAACAATGTTTTAGAAATTGCAAATTAATTAAAAACAATAAAAAAAAATAACGATTCGAATTCAAAGGAATTGAGGCGTTAGGATATCCAATTTCACTTTGTTATTATTATCAAACACTCATAAGTTACTATCTAGATTTTATTACCGATGGTTGAATGCGAGCTTAAACTAGATTAACCAATAATCTAGCTCGAGTATTACCAGAATTATTCCATCGCACACCAATATCCTATCTCTCAATGACTACTGAGTGTGCGAGAACACATTAAGAATAAATAAACACAAAACAAGCAACACAAACCAATTACTATATCTCTATGTAATTTAGTATGTGATAGACATTAATACGAGCACGTGGTGGGCATCTCCTCTCGGTTTATAACCCAACCACCTATGATGATTCTAAGTGATGATCAGACACAATAGAAAGCAATTAACACAATAATATCTATTCAACACATCAATAACAAATCTAAATAGAAAAACTCAATTGTATTTAATAATTAATAAACCAAGATCCATCATCAATCCTAACTACGGAAAATTAGTTCATGCTTGAGTAGTAGAACAAAGCAATTATATTCTTAAATCCTAGCATGACTAATTACAATGAAAAAGTAAAGGAGAAGAAATCTTAGAAAACTTCGTTGATTCCCAATCGATTGCTTTCTGAGGTGATGCGAAATTGATGACGAATGTGATACAGAACAAAGATGTTGCTTCCAAACCCTAGAATTTTCGACCTCCTTTTCTTATTGATTGAGTCTCTATTTATAGCTTTCCCAATGAGAGTTTGAGAAGGAAAAGATGTCCTGGATTCGTGCATCAAAAAGTGCTACCTGAGGTAGCGCTTCTTGGTAGCGCTTTTTGATGGAAAAAGACTACGAGTAGAAAAGTGCTACCTATGGGTGCTACCTGAGGTAGCGCTTCTTGGTAGCGCCACCTGATTGGAAAATTCTTCAACTTGATTTCACTGTCTATTGATCCGAAATCATCCAAAACATCATCGATCATCGAATATCACCTGCACACTAAATAAACACATCAAAACGTCCAATTTCCCTCAAGAATCGAGCAAAAATGATAAATAATGGGGTCGCAAAATCATGCAAAATATGATATTATCAAAAACCCAACGTTGAAATTTAAATATTCAATATCTCAAAATATCCATATGATGGTATTCTACTAACATTTGCTAAATGTAGCCACGATATCCATATCTATAAATGAAGTCCTCTATCGATATATAAGTGAATACCACCACCATTGAGGATAGATTATGCGATATAATCGTACTCATTAACAGCGCAAATGATAACGCTTGCAATCATAAGTCCATTCATTTATCTCAGGATTAAGATAGACTCTCCGATTGTCTCATAAGAATACTTTTATCCATTGACGGTTGTGGACAAAGTTTTCTTTATTAATCATATTCAATTGTAGGAACCATCTTTCCATTCTACTGGTCATGCAGCGGAATAAGGGTTTAAAAAAAAATTATACAAATCGCAAAAGTGATATGTGACCTGTAAAACTTTAGAACTGATATTTTCGAAACAATTAATTGTTTTCAATGAAAGAAAAAAAATTAAGGACCATACCACCGTTGGAGGCTCCTTCGTTTTCTTTCTGCTGCTCCTTGTCTGAACCACTATGTCTTTCTTTCTATGTCCCAGCACTAGTAATTTGCGTGTGGGCACGTCACATTGTCAGAAACAGTGAAGAGGTTGAATGAAAAAGAGTTAGAGAGATACTGTTCTCTCCGGTCACTTTTTTTTTCTTTGTATCTTTTACGTACAAACACTTTGTTACGTAAAATATTTGGTTCAGTCGTCAGTTATATTAATAACTCCTTTTTAATATATATATTTACGTTACTAAATTAATATTTATCAGTAACTTTTGAATTTAAACTTTTTAAATTTAAATAATACTTATTTATTTTTTAATAAATGAGATAATCCTATTATCTCTTTATTCAAAATAAAATATCAACTATTATCAGTAACTTTTGAATTTAAACTTTTTAAATTCAAATAATATTTATTTATTTTATTTTATTTAATAAATGAGATAATCATATTATCTCTTTATTCAAAATAAAATATCAACTATCACCATCCTCTTATAACTAATTATATAATTAAATAATCTTATTATTTAATTGTCATAATTGTCATTCTTTAATTAATTTAATAATCACATTACTCAAATAACTCCTGACATGTGTCACTTTCGCAACACTATTAATTGCATCATCCACTTAATTATATGTGACCCTTGTTACCTAAATGGATCGGGCTAGCAAGGGGACCTAATGGACCCACAATATTTTAAGCTCCGATAATCCTCGGAATTATTAATTAAATTTTTTAATTAATATTTCCTGATTATTAACTCCGGTGTTATTCCACTAAAAACCCGAAGCTGCACTCTCTCAACTACGGACGCTTTTACATAGACCGATATCACTCAGTGTCCATCGCTATAGCTATTACATATGGTGTGACTCTCCACAGTAATTCATAATTAGAGTTGGGTCATAATGCCCCTTATACCCCTCTAATCAGATATATCCTTTAAGCACCGTTGATTCTCTAATGAACAATAAATCATGTTTCCTCACAGAATCAGGAGAGCGCTCATATTGTTCAAGCCTCGAATCAACCCTTAATGGAACTACTCTCTACTTCTCACAAGAATGAGTGGATTCCACTATTTTGTACAAACATTCCCAGCCACAAGCCAAACTGCAATCCTAACATACTTAGAATATTGATTGGGAATAATCATCCGACCTCGCCCATGGTATATCAAAGATCACGATCTAACCTGAAGGAGTCGATAAGACACTCAGGATTGAGATCACCCACATATAGCCATCATAAGTTGATATATATGAATCTCATCGGTAAACGGATCTTGGTGAGAGATTCATATAGATCATGGCCCAGACTTATATGATCACATCATATAAGGTACCTCCATTCATATATCTCTATATGAATGATTCAGGATAGAATCACTATACAATACAGAATGGACCGCAGCTACAAATTAACCACAAATAAAGTACACAGTTTTATTTGCTATCTATGGACTCTTTAGATTGCACATCTCTTATTGTATCCATCTGTATATGACACTCTACGAGATTACATTCAGCAATCTAGGATATTATAATGCATAAGTTTATATAATATAAATGACACGATAAGAATGAATTGAACTCTTCTTTTATTTGTTAATAAAAAAAACCATTTACAAATTACATCTTTATGGTAAAAATCCCAACATCAATGCACCTAATGCACTAGATTATTTTATCCAAACACACCGCACTTTGTTGATTTTAGACTCATTATATCATATTTGATCCCACTCAAATGCTAACATAAGAATCTATAACTTTAACAAGGTAAAGGCGCCCAACCTTTATCTTAAGTTGTGAATGTTGTTCGAGACTAACTAAATAATTGTATCTACCTCGTACATATCCAGATGTACGAACAATTCTTTTATTTCTCATAGTCTCTTGACCTTATGATTAATTACTTTTGACAATTACTGTAAATGCTATAAGATTTGTTAAAACAGAAATGACTTTATTGATATGATAAAGATTGTCAAAAATACAATTATACTCTTGATATCGAGCATAATCCTATCATCATCAAGTGTAGATTTCAGCTCCTACATCATCTGTTAGGGAACATGTCCTTAAAATCACTGATGAAGTCAATGGTGGGACCATTAACGAGGCCACCCAAGTAAGCATCATACTGACAATTCTTTCGAAAAGTTTTGATCAGTTTAGAAGCAATTACGAGATGAACAAGTTAAAGTTCACTCTCACTCAATTCCTGAATGAGCTCTCTACTTATTAGTCCATGAAAAAGGATGATAAGGGTAAGACCGGTGAAACAAATGTTACTGAATCATCTTCTTCTGCAGTTAAGAAGAGGAAGAGGAAGAGGTCTGTTGGGAAGGCCAAGGCAAAGCCAAAGAAGAAATTGAAGGGAATTTTAGAAAAACTTTTTATTATCGTATAACATGCGAAATTGGATTTCAAAAATTTTTCTTTTATTTGAAAACCTTTTTCAATTAGGAATGAGTTCATGTATATACGCAAAAAAAGAAACTGATTAATTACATATTTTTTTCTTGATTTCGCTTTCTTGATTCTTCGATCTACCACCAGATCTTCCGAGCTATGACCAGCGGTCTGACAACGCGTGTGGGCATGTCACGGCAAGAGATAGAGGTCACATGAAAAACGAACGGAGAACCCTTTCTCTCTATAGCCGGCAGCACCTGCAGAAAAGGATGTCAGAAAAAAAAAACTTTTTTCTTTCTCTTCTCTCTTTGGTGGCCGAGCTCCTCTTGTGTTTCTTACTTGTGGTTAGGTCAATTTTTCTATCTATATAATAGTTATATACTAGCTCTTTAGGGTTTAAGTTTGACTATGTCAAAATAGGATTTCTAATCCCTTTTTATTTTAGTCTCCCTAAAGACTCGAACCTATGACTATTAGGACTATTAAAATAATCTAATTATTTTAATTTTTTTGTCCACATCATCGTTTAATTACGTAACATCATATTTAATAAATAGAATTAATAATTCATAATTATTAATATATATTATTTTATTAAATATTAATTAATTAAATAATCATATTATTTAATTATTCTCTTTTAATTAAATCGCATTACTTTCGTAATACTATTAATTTGATCATCCAATTAATCTACTATGACCCTCGTTACCAACAACCATAAGGGATAGCAAGGGGATCTAATGGACCGATAGTTTTGAGCTCCAATGATATTTAGTAATATTAATTAAACTCTTTAATTAACCAAGTAAATGCAAACTAGAAGCTTAACCAAATTAAATTATAATCACTAAGTCACATTTTCATCCTCAGTCACTACATTAATAGAATAGGAGCGACCTTTAACGTATTTGCTACGAGTACACCGACCCTTCTGTTTTCATGGATCTCTTAGGATACGGATAACCAAGGGCACTGAAACAGAATATCATCATTTGCAAACTTGTAATACATTTAACTTGATGATGGAAAGGAATAGCAGCTTAGTACAGATGTGTTGGCACCATTTCTTGTCGAAAATAGAACCTCATTCCTCCGTGCTTTTGTCTAGTTTAGAGCAATTATGGGAGATATTTGATGGTTTTATTGAGTGTGCAGGTTTGATAGGTTCCGTTGGTGATTTCAGTTGATTTCAGCCAAAAACGAGTCTTGAACGTCTATTCGATGCTTGCCGCAGTTCGAAGACTACGTTTCAGCTCTTCCAGAGAAGACTCACGAGTTGGGGTCGCAACTTGCTCTTGCCTTTGCCAACTCGTGAGGTCAAAATTCCAGCAAACAAACAGAGAGACACGCGATTTGCCTCGCGACTTACTCGCGAGTTGGGCAAGTCGCGATGACCATCAGAGCAGCCAGAGACCGAGACACATGCGACTTGCCTCGCGACTTACTCGCGAGTTGGGCAAGTCGCGATGACCAGCAAAGCAACAACAGACCAAGACACCTGCGACTTGACTCGCGACTTACTCGCGAGTTGGGCAAGTCACGAAGGTAAAATTCCAGACAAGGCCGAGGCACACGCGAGTTGACTCGCGACTTGGCCCGTGAATTGCCAAGTCGCAAGTGACGTGTAAATTGTAGCCCTAGCTATCAGTATAAAAGAAAAATGGGATTTTGAGATGAGGGGGATCGAGAATTATCCCAAATCAGAAGGGAGAGAGAGAAAGAAAAGGAAGAAGAAGAGAGAAGAAGGCCTAGGAGACTAGCCAATGGATCTATTCATCGGACAACTGCAATCACTCGTAAGAGTTGGATTTGTGCACGGAGAAACTCAATCAAATCTGTTTCAGAAGAGAGTCCAGCCGTTTAGAGTTTTTCTATCATAATCTTTTCCTTAGTCTTTTGTTATTGATGTTACTCTTGATAAAACTTAATATGTATTCTTATTTCATAGTTATGAACTAATTCCCTATACTAGGGATGATGATGGATCTTACTATGAATTATGATTGAGATTAATACATGCTTGGGTGAATTAAGTTATTTGATTGAGTGTTGATTTAATGCTTTATTGATTATATATTGCTTGATCACCAATATTCAATATCTTGTTATTATGGGTTAAGTACTGAGAGGAGACACTCACAACATGTTCGATAAATTAACACCATAACTTAGGAACCAAATAGAGATATATTGGTGTGAGTTATGTGATTAAATATGTTTCCATGTTCATTGCATTCTCATATAGTTAACAGTCATCGAGAGATAGGGTGTTAGTATATGTTGAATAGGTTCGATTTACCTTGAGAGAGGACTTCGGATAATTATATAACATGATCATCAATTATTGACTTGAACATCCATGCAGAGTTATTTCACATCATAAGGATTAGTTGGTGAAATCAGATTCCCTAGTTCCATTTACCTCTGATAAGAATTACATAGTAGTTTATAGTTTCATAGTTGCTTAGTTTACAAGTTAATTGTCACAACCTTTGAGTTAATACTCTAGATAGCATTAGATTTGGTTACTGTCAGTATTCAATTACTAATCGTCCTCGTGGGAACGATAATCAGAACCTACCATTCTATATTACTTGTGTCCGACCCCGTATACTTGCGGGTACACAAAAGGCGTAACAAGTTTTTGGCGCCGTTACCGGGGACGGTTTAGTCATAATTGATATTGATACCGACTTAGTTTAGTACTAATCTGGAAAATTTTCTTTCTTTTTGTTCTAATTCTACTTTTCACAATTGTTTTCTTACTTGTTTTGTCCTTTGTTTTTTCAAGTAGTTCTATCTATGTATGAGACGTACAAGATGCACTAACTCAGAGCCTCTTGAAGACTTTGACCCATAGATCGAACGAACGCTGATTCAGAGGGTAAGACAAGCAAGATAGCAAGTTACCATGGAGGATCAGCTGCAGCAATAAGAAAATTCAGAGAACGCCAAGGTGTTGCGTGACTATGCTATCCCTACCATGGTGGGAAATCAGTCGAGCATTCGACGACCTTCAGTTGCAGCAAATAATTTTGAGATCAAGCCGGCAATCATCCAGATGATTCAGAACACTGTTTAGTTTGGGGGTATGCCGAACGATGATCCTAACAGCTATCTGGAGTGATTTCTGGATATTTGCAACTTTCAAGCAGAATGGGGTGTCCGATGATGCGATTCGGCTGTGAATATTTCCTTTTTCATTGAAAGATAGAGCTAAGTTATGGTTGAATTCAATGCCGCCGAATACTTTCACAACTTGGGAAGGACTAGCTCAAGCTTTCCTTGTTAAGTATTTTCCACCAAGAAGAACAGCGAAGCTGCGAAATGATATCACTCAGTTTGGACAATTTGAGACAGAATCGTTATATGATGCGTGGGAAAGATAATTCGATGAGAAAGTGCCCACACCACGGTTTACCTGATTGGCTTGTCGTGCAGACATTCTATAATGGTCTCACACAGCAAAACCATAGCATGTTAGATACAGCTGCTAGTAGTGCTTTGATGAGCAAGCCACCAAAAATTGCTCGTGATTTAATTGAAGAGATGTCCACAAACAGCTATCAATGGGCAAACGAGAGAGCAGTTCCAAGAAAAGTGGGAGGACCAGCGACAGCTTTCGAAGTTGATGAGATCACATCACTTAAAGCACAAGTGGCTTCTTTGTCAAGCTAGATCAATAAATGGAATGTGAACTCTATCCAGTCAGCTACTTCAGGTTGTGATATGTGTGGAGGACCGCACATCAGTACAGAGTGCATGATGGGTAACTCTTTTGCAGGTGGTAGTAGTGCAGAGCAGGTACAATACGTGCAGAACTTCAATAATCCATACAACAATCCCTACTCGAACACCTATAACCCTAGCTGGAGAAATCACTCGAATTTTGCATGGAGCAATCAGCAGCAGAACAGCAATGCGAAGTCTATTCCACTTGGTTTTTAGAATCAGAAAAATTTTCAAGGGAATCAAGTGTCCAATCAGCAAGAGAGGAAATCAGCCCTAGAAGATATGTTGGTCAAATTCATGACTAAGATTGATTCCAAGATGGATAATCAAGACGCTGCAATGAAGAAGTTGGATGCAAAGATTGATCATGTAGCACAGCAGAATCAGGCTGCCATCCAGAAACTTGAAGTACAGATTGGTCGATAGCCAGAGAGACACATAGTAGAGCTCAAGGTACCCTGCCTGGCAACACTGAAGTCAATCCCAAAGAACAGTATAAGGCAATTACTTTGAGGAGTGGGAAACAAGTTGATAACACAGCAGGAAGAGATCTCTCACAGAGCAAGATTAAAAGGACGAAAGCAGGAGTTGAGTCGTCGTCCACTCCATCAGTTCGTCATGAAGATAAAGGTGATGAATCACTTCTGCCGGTTCAAGAAGTCAAGGCTTATGTGCCACCTGTACCTTTCCCTCAAAGGCTGCAGAAGCACAAAGATGAGAAAAATTTTGCTAAGTTTCTTGAAATATTTAAGAAACTTCACATAAATATTCCTTTTGCAGAGGCCTTAGCTCAGATGCCAACGTATGTGAAGTTCCTGAAGGAGATTCTGTCAAAGAAAAGAAGACTTGAAGATCATGAAACTGTCACCTTGACTGAAGAGTGCAGCGCCATTATTTAGAATAAGTTACCTCAGAAGCTAAAAGATCTAGGGAGTTTTACTATTCCTTGCACTATAGGAAATTCTGAATTTGTAAAAGCGTTATGTGATTTAGGCGCTAGCATTAATTTGATGCCTTTTTCTATTTTTAGGAAGCTAGGATTGGACGAGGTAAAACCTACAAGTGTGACACTCCAGTTAGCATATCGTTCTGTTAAATATCCATATGGAGTAATTGAAGACGTGCTGGTCAAGGTTGACAAGTTTTATTTTCCGGTGTATTTCATCGTGCTTGAAATGGAGGAAGATGTAGATATTCCTCTTATCTTGGGGCGACCATTCCTAGCTACCGGAGGTGCATTAATAGATGTGCAGTAAGGGAAACTGACATTGCAAGGAGGTAGTGAAGAGGCGGTATTCAATGTATTTAAGGCCACCAAATTTGCAACTACAGTAGACACATGTCTTCGAATTGATACAGTCGACTCCTTAGTTGAAGAGGTTTTCCATTAAAGCAATCCTGAAGAGCCACTGGAAGCTTGTTTGACTCACGGAGCAACAAAAGAAGTAGAAAATGACAGCATAGCTGAGTATGCATTCCGCCTTGATTCAGCAACCTCGATACTAGCCGGGGGCAAGAGATATTTTGAAAAGTTGGGCCAGGGGAAGCCTAAGATACCACCGTCAATTAAAAAGCCTCCTCAACTCAAGTTGAAGTAATTACCAGAGCATTTGAGGTACGCGTATTTGGGGAAATCTAACTCCCTCCCAGTTATTATTTCAACTACCTTAAATGAGGCAGAAGAAGAGAAGCTCTTGAGAGTGCTACGACAGCACAAGACAGCATTGGGGTGGACTATCTCCGACATAAAGGGAATCAGCCCTACCATGTGCATGCACAAGATTCTGATGGAGGATAACTTCAAGCCTTCAATAGAACATCAACGCGGGTTGAATCCAATTATGAAAGAGGTAGTCCGATCAGAGGTACTTAAATTGTTAGATGCAGGAATCATATACCCCATATCAGACAGTTAATGGGTGAGTCCGGTGCAAGTAGTGCCGAAGAAAGGGCGAATCACGATTGTAAAGAATGACAACAACGAATTAATTCCTACCAAAACAGTTACAGGTTGGAGGGTCTGCATCGATTACAGGAAGCTGAACACTGCAACAAGAAAAGATCACTTCCCGCTTCCATTCATTGATCAAATGTTAGAAAGACTGGCAGGGCATGCGTATTATTGTTTCCTAGATGGCCACTCAAGATACAATCAGATACCTATTGCACCTGAAGATCAAGAGAAAACAACATTCACCTGCCCTTATGGGACTTTTGCCTACAGGAGGATGCCATTTAGTTTATGTAATGTACCAGCGACCTTTCAACGATGTATGATGGCTATTTTTTCTGATATAGCTGAGCGGTTCATAGAGATCTTCATGTATGACTTTTCTGTGTTTGGTTCGTCTTTTGATATATGTTTGGCCAATTTGGCCTTAGTACTTCAAAGATGTGAAGAGACGAATCTGGTGCTCAATTGGAAAAATTTTCACTTTATGGTGAAGGAGGGCATTGTCTTGGGTCACAGAATTTCTTCAGCTAGTATTGAGGTGGATAGGGCAAAAATTGAAGTTATTGAAAAGTTACCACCACCTACATCTGTGAAAGGAGCTCACAGTTTTCTAGGCCACACTGGTTTCTATCGTCGATTCATCAAAGATTTCTCCAAGATCATCAAGCCTCTATACAACCTTTTATCTAAAGAGGTAGCATTTGAATTTAATGAGGAATGTCATATTGCATTTTAGCGGTTGAAGAAAGAGCTCACTTCTGCACCTATTATCACAGCGCCTAATTGGGATCTACCATTCGTGTTAATGTGTGATGCAAGTGACTATGCTGTGGGAGCAGTGTTGGGTCAGAGAATCGAAAAATGCCTTCATGTTATCTATTATGCGAGCCGTACCTTGACGGATGCTCAAATCAACTACGCAACCACAGAAAAGGAGCTGTTGGCCATTGTGTTTACCTTCGAGAAGTTCCGGTCATATTTGGTTGGGGCCAAAGTGATTGTGTATACTGATCACTCAGTGATCAAATATCTCATGTCGAAGAAAGATGCCAAGCCGAGACTCATTCGATGGGTTTTGCTACTTCAAGAATTCGACCTAGAGATCAAAGACAAGAAGGGAACAGAAAACCTCGTGGCAGACCATCTATCTCGCCTAGAACGCGATTGCAATAAAGAGAAGGTAAGTATTCCCATTGATGATTCGTTTCCTGATGAACAACTCTTTGTTTTGCAGGCTTTAATGACCCTATGGTATGCTGATTTTGTGAACTACTTGGTGAGCGAGATCATTCCTCCATAGTTGACCTACCATCAGCGGAGGAAGTTTTTCGCCGACGTAAAGTACTACATGTGGGAGGAACCTTACTTGTTCAAGTATTGTTCTGATGGTATAATCAGGAAATGTGTACCATAAATGGAAATCAGAGATATTCTCCTACATTGCCACTGTTTGGAGTGCGGCGGGACACTTCAGTACTTCGAAGACGGCAGTAAAAGTTCTTCAGTTGGGCTTCTACTGGCCATCAATATTTCAGGACGCTCGGCGCTTTGTTAACTCATGTGACGGGTGTCAGAGGACAGACAATATCAGCTGCCGGAACCAAATGCCTCTAAACCCCATCTTGGAGGTCGAGCTGTTTGACTTATGGGGGGTTGATTTCATGGGACCATTCCCCATGTCTTTCAACAACCAGTACATTATAGTAGCGGTTGATTATGTCTCTAAATGGGTGGAAGTCATAGCCACTCTGACAAATGATGCGAAGGTAGTGCTGAATTTTTTCAAGAAAAATATTTTTTGCAGGTTATGAACACCGCAGGGCAGTCATCAGTGATGGAGGTTCGCACTTCTGCAACTGGCAATTTGAAGCGCTACTCAAAAGGTATGGAGTTACTCACCGCATCACCACACCGTACTACCCTCAGACAAGTGGGCAGGTGGAAATATCAAATAAGAAAATCAAACAGATCCTGGAGAAAACGGTGAATAGTTCCAGAAAAGACTGGTCAGTCCGGCTAGACGATGCATTATGGGCCTATCGGACAGCTTTCAAAACTCCTATTGGGATGTCTCTCTATAGGTTGGTTTATGGGAAATCATGTCATCTCCCGGTAGAACTCCAACACAAGGCATATTGGGCAGTCAAGACGCTTAATTTTGACATGCGACTGGCAGGTGAGAAGCGTCTAATGCAGCTGAACGAGTTAGAGGAGTTCAGGCTAGATGCATATGAGAATGCCCGAATCTACAAAGAGCGTACCAAGAGATGGCATGACAAGCATATTGTGCGGAGAGAGTTTGAGGTGGGGCAGAAAGTTCTTCTTTTCAACTCTCGCCTGCGGCTCTTTTGAGGAAAGTTGAAGTCACGATGGCCCGGGCCATTTAAGATAGTGAAAGTGTACCCGTATGGGGCTGTGGATATTAAGAACACAAGTGGAGAATCGTTCAAAGTCAATGAGCAACGATTAAAGCTATACATTGAGGGAGTTGTCGTGCCACCCAAAACCTCGGTGGCGTTGCTCAACTCCACGTGATAAGGCATACAGTCGAGCTATGACTATAAATAAGCGCTTCTTGGGAGGCAACCCAAGTTTTTTCAATTTTAATTTTCTTGAAATTGGTTTATGTCTTTTGATTCGTTTTTTTTTTTTTTTTTATGAATTGTTTTTTAAGTTTTGAGGTTTAAGATTTATCAATAGTATTTTTGATGTTGATTTGTTTTTACACATGTAGAACAATGAGAAGGGGAGAAAAGTCTGGGCATAAAGGATGAAAAACAAAGACTCGCAACTTGCGAAGTCGCGAGCAACTCGCGACCAAACTCACGTGTGTCTAGGGAAATTTTTGGGTTTTTACCTTCGCGACTTGCCAAGTCGCGGGTAAGTCACGATAAACCCTAAATAGTTAGTGAAACGGTGCGTTTTATGTCAAAACCAGGAAAATTGGCCTTCGTGACTTGCCAAGTCGCGACCGTGTTTAAATAGTGAATCCCGATCTTGGGCGCCGCACTAGGTAAAATCCAAAACTTTTACACTTTGAAATTCTCTCAAATTTTCTCTAGGGCCAGGCTCTTCTTCTTCTTCTTCCTATCAGTTTTTCAAGCACAAGGTATGTATCTTTCCCACTCCAAACCTTCCTAGTTTCTTTGTAGATGAATTAAGGGGTGGTTTTGGACTATTTGGAAGTGTTGTGCATTGAGGTTGAATCCAAAATGTAGTTTGGGGGAAGTTTGGTGGGCTATGATGAATATCGAAGTGTTTGGATGGTGATTATTTGCTATAAATGTGTTATTTGTTGTTTGATTGTTTTTGGTTCTTTCGTGTTGTTGTGTTATGTGAGTATTATGTGTTCATGTTGTGTTTATTCAATAGTTTATTTGATTTCTTCGTTGGTTGATTGATTACGTGTTTTTGTGTATTTTCGATACATATATCGGCTAGAAACTTAGAATTTCCTTATACGCTTTGCGTTTGGAAAACATAGGTATAACAACGCCACGTACGTTTCGATGTGAGTAGTTTTGATTTTCTTTTTTTTTGTTTGTTGTTGGATTATCCAATGTCATATCAGGGTGAGTCATCACGGGCTGTTAGGCAGCGGAGTCACAAACGACCGCTCCGAGTCAATCTCGACTTCAAAGAACGCAAGCGCATGTTTCATAAACGGGTGTTATATTTGGAGCGAGGTATCGATGTTGCATCCATGGACGGGACAATGATACCAGCTATGATCGCATATAGGCAGTGGGAACGCTATGTGCAGCATCTCAATAATGCCAGCGAGAAGTTAGTTAAGGAGCTTTATGCCTCCATGATCCCTGAAGATTTCTTCGCATGCGGGAATGTACTAGTACATGGGCATCCAGTGACACTAACTCCAGATATAGTGAACAATTTTTTCCACTTGCAGAATTTTCCTGAACCAGTAGGCGGCTGGGTTAACCATGAATTTTTCCAGCCACATAACTGGGACTTGGCGGGATCATTGCGAGCAGATGAAGCCTACCGCTGATGGGTGTTTAAGGATCAGAAGCTGCTTCACTCTGAGCTAAAGGCTAATATGGCGTGGTGGCACATCTTCTATTGTCATTCCATCTTACCCAAATTACATCGGACTACACTTACATTGCTAGTGCTCAAGACTCTATTCAGCATTCAGCAAGGGTTACCATTGGACATCGGGCAAATTATCATCAGTGAAATTCACTACTCAGCGACTCTGACCATGGGAGTCCTTCATTTTTCCTACTTGATCACACGTTTCTGTGAGATGGCAAGAATTAATGTGAGTGCTGTGGGAGGTCAGATGCACTCTCCGCAGGTCCCTTTTGGCCGCCATACTTACAACCGATTGGTCAAGGCAAGAACTGTGCCTCCAGACGCCCCGAGATCTGACGAAGACAGGGAGCATGAGCAGGGTCCAGACCAGTAGGACCATGCTCCTATAGATCACGAGCAACACCAAGCTCCACCTGCCCATGACGATCGCCTTTTGACTGCCATAGCAGCGATGCAAGCCTCCTTTAAAGAGCGTTTGAACCTTATGGAGGCCAGGCTTAGCTCCCGTTTGGACGTCATGGAAGAAAACATGATAGGTTTGGGACGCCGGATGGCTACCATAGGAAACAAAATTGACAGAATTGAAACCACAGCCATTCAGCAGTTCTCTCACAAGCGCTCCAGAACTCCACCACCGCCATCCAGCAAATAGGACATTGGGTTTGTTATCGTTCTTTTTCTTATTTATCGTTTTGTTATGTATTATTTGTCTCATGTGTTATTATTTAGTCTGGAGTTATGTTTTTTGTTGTGTTCCACTTCTCAACTAATGTCAATATTGGGAACGATGTTGATCTTAAGTTTAGGGGTGGTTTTGTTTGGTTGATGTGTTTTGTTTTTTTTTATTATTATTATTATTTAGACTTGTGTTGTTAGAGTAAGTAAAAAAAAAACACACTTGAACATCGTTGAACCTCATCGTTGCCATGCATATACTTCCGGTTAGGAATCTGTTACTAGTTTCTGCAAGAAAAATTGAAATGTTAGGTACCACTCAGGATTTTTTGACTGCTTTGCACCGTGTTTTGTTACATTCGATGTGTCTTGTTCAAAAAGCATGCGTAGACCAGCCAACCAGGATTAATAGTGGAGACTGCCTGGTAAGCGATTTGAGCCATTAATGTTTTGTCTGAGCGCAGGTTTTCTTGTTCTAATCTGATACACTCTTCTTGATTTATTTGTCATATTTAGATTGATCTCTATATGTTTTGCTTTAGATACGACTTAACTTATTTGTATGAATATCACTTGCGTGCATTGCTGTCGATTTGGTTGATTCTTCAGAAATGATGTAGGCTATGTGTATTATTAACCAGTAAAAAGGCCTTTTCCCTACCATGTTGCATATTCCATTAGCCCCTTTGAAACCAAACACGCTAACCATTTCTAAAGTTACCAATACGAAAATATATCCAAGCCTGATTGATAAAAAGCCTTACCCGTTGAGCTTGGAATCGACTAGAGATGTGTCATTGATAGAAAAGGAGTTCTTTGAAAAAATAAATGTGGATGGGAAAAATAAAAGGGATTCCCATAAGTTAAAAAAAAATAAAATAAAATTTTATTTTTTTTTAAGACTGTTGTGAAGAGAAGAAAGAAAGAACCGGTAGAAAAAAGCATAAGAGGGGTTTATATAGACAATTGATGGGCGTAAAAAGATTTGTAGAAGATGGATTAAGTCAAGAAATCTCTATAATAATAATCCTAAGCTCTTGTTCGACCCCAAAAGTTCTGTTCTTTCCGTAACCTTCACCCTTGGCCCTATTACAACCAATTAAAAGACCTGCTGATCGCTTGATGATTCCAATTCGATAGTTATGCATACGTGGTGAATTCTATGGTTCTTAGTGCCTGAATCCGTTTATGAGATCTTTTGCTTAACTTGAGCGTCATTTTATTACTTGGGTCTTACGCAAATTTCATTTTTGAATATCTTTGTGCTTAAACTCCATTTCGCATTTGTTGTTGAGAGTGTTGCCTAGGATTTGAGCGACTTGAGTGAAATTACTTGAGAGATTAGAGTCGAGGCGAATTTCATCCTGGTAGTTGGTTTAATTGTTGCTTTTTTTTAAGGCTCGTAGAGTGTTGCTTGCGCGTGGCATGCAGTATAAAATTTCATGAATGGATGCTTTCAACTCAGTTCTATTGCGGGTGCGAATAACTGATCTTGACATGGGTATATGTTTAGCATGATTTTTGTTTCTTTGATGTTCAAGCTATGTGTTTGTGGGTATCGCCGCTGGTAAACCCTCACGAGACTAAAACTCGTCCACTAGGACACCTAGGGGTTTAAAGACTAGTGGCACATGCTAAGTGTCATCAGTGTTACCTACGAAAGTGGTTTAGGTTAGTTAGCTTAGTGTAGATTTGTGAACCCTCTATGTTTGTGTTTAATGTTTTTCCTGTTTTGAATTACGTGTATTGGTCGTTTTGTTTTTTCTTCTCCCATCTTTGCTCGAGGACGAGCAAAAGCCAAGTTTGAGGGTGTTTGTTGGCACCATTTCTTGTCGGAAATGGAACCTCATTCCATCGTGCTTTTGTCCAATTTACAGCAATTATGGGAGATATATGATGGTTTTATTGAGTGTGCAGGTTTGATAGGTTCCGTTGGTAATTTTAGTTAATTTCAGCCAAAAACGAGTCTTGAACGTCTATTCGATGCTTGCCGCAATTCGAAGACTACGTTTCAGCTCTTCCAGAGAAGACTCGCGAGTTGGGGTCGCGACTTTGCCAACTCGCGAGGTCAAAATTCCAGCAAACGAACCGACGCGCGATTTACCTCGCTACTTACTCGCGAGTTGGGCAAGTCACGATGACCATCAGAGCAGCCAGAGACCGAGACATACGCGACTCGCTTCGCGACTTACTAGCAAGTTGGGCAAGTCGCGATGACCAGCAGAGCAACAACAGACCGAGACACACGCAACTTGACTTGCGACTTACTCACGAGTTAGGCAAGTCGCGAAGGCAAAATTCCAGACAAAGCCGAGGCACACGCGAGTTGACTTGCGACTTGGCCCGTGAGTTTCCAAGTCGCGAGTGACGTGTAAATTGTAGCCCTAGCTGTCAGTATAAAAGAAAAATGGGATTTTGATATGAGGGAGATCGAGAATTATCAGAAATCAAAAGGGAGAGAGAGAAAGAAGAAGGAAGAAGAAGAGAGAAGAAGGCTTAGGAGACTAGCCAACGGATCTATTCATCGGAAGACTTCAATCACTCGTAGGAGTTGGATTTGTGCACGGAGAAACTCAATCAAATCGGTTTCAGAAGAGAGTCCAGCCGTTTAGAGTTTTTCTATCATAATCTTTTCCTTAGTCTTTTGTTATTGATGTTACTCTTGATAAAACTTAATATGTATTCTTATTTCATAGTTATAAACTAATTCCCTATACTAGGGATGATGATGGATCTTACTATGAATTATGATTGAGATTAATACATGCTTGGGTGAATTAAGTTATTTGATTGAGTGTTGATTTAATGCTTTATTGATTGTATATTGTTTGATCACCAATATTCAATATCTTGTTATTGTGGGTTAAGTACCGAGAGGAGACGCTCACAACGTGTTCGATAAATTAACACCATAACTTAGGAACCAAATAGAGATATATTGGTGTGAGTTATGTGATTAAATATGTTTCCATGTTCATTGCATTCTCATATAGTTAACAGTTATCGAGAGATAGGGTGTTAGTATATGTTGAATAGGTTCGATTTACCTTGAGAGAGGACTTCGGATATGATCATCAATTATTGACTTGAACATCCATGTAGAGTTATTTCACATCATAAGGATTAGTTGGTGAAATCAGATTCCCTAGTTCCATTTACCTTTGATAAGAATTACATAGTAGTTTATAGTTTCATAGTTGCTTAATTTACAAATTAATTTTCACAACCTTTGAGTTAGTACTCTAGATAGCATTAGATTTGGTTACTGTCAGTATTCAATTACTAATCGTCCTCGTGAGAACGATAATCAGAACTTACCATTCTATATTACTTGTGCCGACTCAATATACTTGTGGGTATACAAAAGGCGTAACAAGATGTTAGAAGGAATACACTTACAAAAGAACCCACCCTTCCCCCATGCTGGATACCTTGCAACAGCTTTTACATTTACTCAAGTTAAAGAACTGGAATAGACCATATAGTAATGCAAAATCAAAGAGCTTATAGAAACTAAACAAAAATTGAGAACAAGTTAGGCAAACCAGAAGAGTTTGTAGTCACATTATAAAACTATAATTCACCGGGAAAAAAAAATCAATTGGACACTTCACAACTCCTTAAACCAACCCCACAATTAATAAATTCTCTAACACATAACAACTTCATTAGTCATAAACCCTAAATAGAGAACTTGTCAACATAGCAAAACAACACAACTACTCCTAAAAATTCACCTGAAAACACCCGCATCCAAAATCCACCACTAAACTCTACTCTCCTAGAAAAAGCAAAAAAAAAAAAAATACCCTTGTACATATTATGTATATAGACTTGCAAAGAAAAAAAAATATATAATATGTATAAATTATATATATTATTAATGCAATAATGCACATCTAAATATCTAATCATGCTCTCCCTATATGTCACGAGTTTCGAATTTCACTTACTCGTTCAAAAAATATTTGTGATAGAGTTTAAGTTTCACTTGCTCGTAAAAAAAAAATGTTAGTGCACGGAAATCTCTCGTTGCAAAAATAGTTATTTGGATGTATTAAAAATGTTAGCTTTATCTCAATAAATTAGGCTTAGTAAACTTTTAACCTGATTTTTATGTCATTTTAAAAAAGAGAAAAAAAAAAAAAAAAAGGGTCCTAATCTTTTAAGAGTTCGAATCCCGTTTACTCGTAAAGTGACAAGTGCAGGAGTACCCTTTTCATAAATTCTCGTTAGTAATACTAAATGCTAATCTCGGTAGATCCCTTTTTTTATAAATTGTTGTTAATAATGGGGGTAATTGCAATAACTCCCCGTGTATATAGGCATAATTACACAAAAATCTGAAAATAATTGATAATAACAATAACTCCCCTTTGACCCGTTGATAAACCGTTAACCACAGTTAGTCACTAACGGTCAAAGGGGTAAAATTGTCTTTTTAGAAAAAAATTTTAAAAATGGATAAGATGAGATCTGGCTCATTAGATAAGATAAAAATATCTTCATCCAATGGACCAGATCATGCCAAAAATAAAAATCAATTTTGTTTTCAAATATTTTTGTTCATCATATCTACTTTTTCTTTTTCCAATTTTTTTTTCTTTTTTCAATTTTTTTCTTCATCATTTTTTTCCCCTTTCCTCTATCTTCTTCTTCTTCTTCTTCTTTTTATTCTTCTTCTTTCAAATTTTTTTTTTTCGAATTCTTCTTCTCTTATTTTTTTTTATTCTTCCTCTTCTTTCTTCTTTCTTCTTCTTTTATTTTTTTCTAGATATTTTTTTTGTTGTTTCTCTTCTTCCTTCTTCTTTTTCTTTTGCTTCTTCTTCTTCTTCTTTGCTTTTTTTTTTAGATTTTTTTTTCTTCTTCTTTTTTTTTCAGATTTTTTTTATTTTTGTTCTTCCTCTTCTTTCTTCTTCCTCCTCCTTCTCCTCTTCTTCTTCTTTTTTCAAATTTTTTTTTAGTTCTTCCTTTTCTTTTTTCTTCTTCTTCTTTTTTTTTTTTTCAGAATTTATTTTTTGGGTTTTTCCTCTTCTTCTTCTTCTTCTTCTTCTTCTTCCTCTTCCTCTTCCTCTTCCTCTTCCTCTTCCTCTTTTTCTTCTTCTTTTACCCCTTTGACCGTTAGTGACTAACTGTGGTCAACGGTTAGTCAACCGGTTAAAGGGGAGTTATTGTTATTATCAATTATTCTCAGATTTTTGTGCAATTATGTCTATATACACAGGTAGTTATTACAATTACCCCTTAATAATGCCTAGTCCCAAGATTATTAATCTCGATATCTATAAATTTCGACTCCTGACAGACTTTTAACTCAGCTTGGTTATCAGTTATTCTAAGAGAAAGAAAAAAAGGAGTAGTAATAATATTTTTATGATAACAAAAGTAGAATTATGATAGATCAGATACACTATGCATTTTCTTCTTTTCTATTATCCTTTTGTACGAGAAAAAGTCTGCAGTTAAAGAACAAGAACAAAAAATTCACACCAATTTTTAATATTTTACTTGTTCAAGTAAAATCACTAGCAACTATTATTTTCCTATAGGACATTTTGATAATAGGACGAATTGATTTTAATTTTACACGTTCATATGTCAGACTTAAATGAGTACGATGATTGGTTGTTTCGGTTTTGGTAGCGAAAACAATTGTCCAAGTTACGAAACTGAACAATTCAAAAGCTAGAATTTGATCCCAAACATAAAGACATACATTTCAATTAATAATTCACAACCCTACTTATAATTGAACTCGTAAATGGATGATTCTCTCTCTCAATATATATATATATATATATATATATATATATTATATTTTGTCAAATTTTATATGGCTAGTAATTTTTATTTTTAAATCTGATACTAATTAGGTTACCAATTCATTAGATATATCAAGATTAAATACAACGAGTTAGCCCTAAAATGGCGGGATCTCACCACACTTTGTCATTCACTAATTAAATAGAAATATAATTTTAGGAATTCATTAGTTAAATAAATACGTCGCTTGATCATAAAAATAACTAAATATCTCCTTTCACGTGTTTGCTTGGTCATAAATAAATACTTCCATTGAAATATTTCATATTTTTCTATTGTCAAATTTTATATGGCTAGTAATTTTTATTTTTATTTTTTATTTTTAAATCTGATACTAATTGAGTCACCAATTCATTAGATATATCAAGATCAAATACAATGAGGTAGACCTAAAATGGCGGGATCTCACCACACTTTGTCATTTACTAATTAAATAGAAATATAATTTTAGGAATTCATTAGTTAAATAAATTCGTTGCTTCGTCATAAAAATAACTAAATATCTCTTTTCACGTGTTTGTTTGGTCATAAGTAAATACTTTGATTGAAATATTTCATATTTATTGTTTAATATTAAAATAGTTATTTTCGTTTTAAAAATAAAAAAAAATCAACATATTTACTCTTAACAAAATCCTTAATAAAAAGAAGTCCTGACCCGTTACGGCCGCATCCTACTATAAATACCCCACTCTCTTTCTCTCTCTACCGTCCTTTCTCTTATATTTTGTTTTTCTGAAGTCATCGGCGACTGCAAGAGGCCCGTAGACTGCACTTCCAACTCCAAAGACGACACCCACAACAATAACAAGCCTGTTGACGCCGACCTCAAGGCCTGGGACGCCGATTTCGTCAAAGTCGACCAGAATACCCAGTTTGACCTCTTTTTGGTGAGTTTTTTACATCCCTGCCACTCCTTATTGGAGTTGTTGATTGATCTAATTTATTGCTTTCAAACTGAAATTTTAGTCGGTTGCAGGAAGTGAGTTTGCGGATTCATGACCGAAATTATGCTTAAAATCTAGAATTTGTTGGACTTGATCGAATTTTAGGTCTTTTTTTTGGAGTTTTTATTAGTCTGTTATCGATTATTCAAATTTATTGTTTTCATAGTAAATTTTATATGGTTAGGAAGTCAGTTTTGTTGGACTTGATTGAATTTTAGGGTTGGACTTCTTGAAATTTTGCAGTGATTTACTGGATTTTTACGCGGACAATGCTGTGGTGAATATGTGACCTAATTTTGTTTATTTGTTATAGGGTTTTTTAATGAATCCGCATTGACTTGATCAAATTTATTGCTTTCAAGTGAAATTTACTCGGTTTAGAAGTGACTTTACAGAAATTCACTGTTAAACTTTTCGATTGATTATATATAGATACAGAAAAAAATGGATTTTTTTGTGGACAGTTCTGTTGGCTAGTAAAGGATTTTTTTTCTTTTGTATGTGCGCGTTGACAGTGGATTTGTTTGTTTGTAGTGCTTCATATGGTTGGTGTTTTAGTTTATTGTAGAAGTTGATCCTTTTTTTTTTTTTTTTTGGGTTAGCGATCTGATTCCAGTTTCAATTTGCTCGTAGTTGGTTGTTAATTCGTCAGTAAAAGGTATAGAAAACAACGATTTGGACTGGTATAATTTGTTATTGTTCTGTGTTTGTTTTCAGCATTCTCTTTATTCATTGAATTAAAAACTCAAACCTTAAAACATTTTGAAGCTTATGGGTGTTTCTGTGAACTTGGGGCATTGCACGAGTCTCTTGATGATGATCATCTGGAAGGCTTGCCTACTCGAATCGATTTGTCTAGACTCTAGATAAAAGTTGATATTTGGTGAATGTGATGCATGAGTCTGTTGATTATCTCTAAGGCTGCTTGCGCCTATTCAGTTTGATTTGTCTAGACTCTAGATAAAAGTTGATATTTGGTGAATGTGATGCATGAGTCTGTTGATTATCTCTAAGGCTGTTTGCGCCTATTCAGTTTTATTTGTCTAGACTCTAGATAAAAGTTGATATGCGGCGTGTACGTGGACTGGTAGTCAAGCTGATAGGATATGAGGCTTCTGAAAACAAGGAGATACATCTCTGTTTGGGAATTTAATGAGAGCTTTAGTGTTATTGTATTTTAAAGGCTTAAGGACGGCAAAATTACGTTTCTTCTGCAGTTCGATCCGTGTTTGTCTTGACATTGTAGTCTTAGTTACTTTATTTTTTTGCCATGTAATAATCATTGCATATAATATCCCCAAGAAGTTTTCTACGAAAACCTGATCCAGGATAAGCATAGCTTAGAAAGAGTCTTATGTTCTACTAAAGCGCTGCTTGCTTAATGACCACCAGTGGGTGATTGACTGGTAATCTTTCCTGTAAGCTAACTGTATGTTTGCTTCATCGGAATTTTATTTATCACTAGGAATCAGATCTAAAGATGGAAACTATTATTTTAACTTCACGTTAAATGATTGCTGCAGAGCATGTCATATAATTTATGTTTAATTACTTGAAAAATCTAATTTTGTTGCTATAATGCTTAACTAATGTGTATATTGTGATTGTTCTACGTTCTCTCTCTCTCTCTCTCTCTCTCTCTCTCTTAATATGTGTTTGTGCGGCATATGACTTCTTGCATGTGTTTGCGTGTAAATTATTGGTGCAATTGAATAAGCAAATTATGAGGTTGATTAACATCTTTTGTGTGTCGGAAAGTATATGACATTACGAACAAGTTTTTATGGTGGTTAACTGATCAAGATTATATTAATGCGAGTATAAATGCTCTTTTGCATGTCGGATTTTTGTTTTTAGCTATTGATTTTTGGCTCTTGCAAGGATTTAGTATCTTCTGTCCAACCTTACTGTAGTATTCTTGTTTTAAATTGAAAGGGTTCTTGTTTTTGGGAGTCGATATCTATTTCGAGCTCCAGCCCAGCAAACAACACCCACCCTAGTTGATATACAGTATACTGTAACAAGCAATTTTCTCTTTCACATAATTTCACTCTTTGTTAGTGGTTAGTTAGTTTGTCTTAAGTACGGATTTTTGTTTCTCTAGATACATATTATATTATACTGTGTTTGTTGGCATTGGTTCAATTGACTAATACAAAAATTTAACATATATATATATATATTTTTTAAATTTTGCAGAGTTGTTAATTTGTATCAGAAGATATGGATGTTGATCATTATGAAGTTCTCGGGTTGCCTTCTGGCGTGGAAGGGGCTAAACTAATTGAAAAAGAAATATCGAAAGCGTACAAATTTAAGGCTTTGGAGTTGCACCCGGATAAACGACCTGATGATCCAAATGCACGTGCCAATTTTCAGAAGCTGAAGTCATCCTATGACATATTAAAAGATGAAAAAGCGCGCAAATTGTTTGATGATCTTCTCAAAATCAAACATGAGAAGCAACAGCGACAATCGCAGCACGATTCAAAAAAGCGAAAAATGATGTCTGATCTTGAAGAGAGAGAAAGGGCTGTGTTTGCTCCTGAACCAGCTGTTAAAGCTCAGCAAGAAGAGAAGAGGATTGCAAGACAGCTTAAGGAAGAAATTGAACGAATACGTGCAATGCATGTAAAGAAGGAAGCAGCTGCCTCATTCGCTCTACATAGAGAGACAAAACAAAGTGGAGGTGGTGGGGCTGGAGCTGGGTTGGATAAGGAGAAAATGCTTAAGGTTTCATGGGAGAAAGTTGGTGAGGATTATACTGCAGAGAGGTTGCGAGAGTTATTCTCGGAGTTTGGAGTGGTTGAAGATGTTGTCATCAAGAGTTCGAAGAAGAAAGGTTCTGCACTTATTGTGATGGCTAATAAAGATGCAGTGGTGAGTTTGTTGGGATAGTGTTTATTTATTTATTTTCATTTGCTATTTGAAATGTTGTAATTACTTATGTTTTGTTTTATTATTTTTAGGTTGCTGCTACCGGAAGTGTTTGCGGTAGCCTTTCTAATCTACTGCTCGTTTTACCTTTTCAACCTGCTGTAGCAGCTGAATTTCCGTGTGCCCAGAGGTCTGCGGAGACCAATCACATAAATAACTTGGTTGGGCCTGCTTATCACTTGTACGAAGATTTTGTATTGCAGAAGATCCAAATGGTATGATTTTTTTCTTTTAGCTATTAATTTTGTTCTATATTGGTCGTTGAAACACATTTGGTTTGGGTATTTTTTGGATACGTCTTTTCCCATCTAGTAAAATTTTTTCTTTAAGGCTATATGGACTTTGAGAATAACCCTAGTGTATCTCGTTTTAATTTTGGATGGTGATATCTAGATATGTTTCCTACTTCTTCATTTTCTCTAATGACTTTTCTCTGCTTTTCATCAGATATTGAAGAGACAAAAATGACGCGTAAAGAAGTCTTGAGGAAGAAATCTGATATGCGTCACATGGCTCGGCATCATTTTAAATTATAGTCTAAAGGTAATTTAGCAATACCGTGGTCCATTATTGTTCGCGTCACTGTTTTTCGCACCTGTTTGTCATGTTGCTTTGTCATTGTTTTCCTTGTGATTTACTGGTGGAACAATGTAAGCCTAGCATGGGCCACAATTGCTTGAAAAGCATGAGCTATCAAACGGGCAGAGAGAAATGCCCATCTAAGCTCATGTTCCGTGTTGTTTCTAAGGGCTGTTTATTTCTTTGACTCGTGCATGTTTGCTAGGGGGGCTTTAAAGGGTGTCATTGGATACAAATTTTGCCAAGCAAAATTGTGTATTTAATGACTGCATTAAAAACTCTTATCATATTTCTCTGACATATCTCAATTTTCGGAATGCAGGACGTGCGAGCTCATCGTGTCCTTCGGGTACTACAAGTTTCCAAATGTATTACAAATTTCCAAATGATGACATTCTATTTCAGTGCCCTTGGTTGTCCATATCCCAAGAGATCCATGAAAACAGAGGGGTCGGTGTACTCGTAGCAAATACGTTAAAGGTAGCTCCTATTCTATTAACGTAGTGACTGAGGATGAAAATGTGACTTAGTGATTATAATTTAATTTGGTTAAGCTACTAGTGGCATTTACTTGTTGTATAATGATTTTCATTTTATTTCAAACTTCCTTGACGGGATGGTGTTGGCAGTACACTAATCTGTTATTTTATTCATTTGAGATGTGATGAATTTACTTATTTATGGAAAATATCATTTTATCTGGAGGGCTTTTTTCCCTTGTTCCATTTTAGTCTCTTAGATAATTCTGTTGACCTTTTCCAATACCCTACCTCCAAGTGTAAATTCATATTTGCAATTCCTTTTCTTATATCTGAAACATCTGTAGGTGCTTCTGTCACATATGGCTTATGCTGATGATGATGAGTCCCTCGATGATGCGGAGGTTAACTTTCATGAGTTAATTTGTGTTTTAGGATGACTCTGAATGTTGTAGTACATAATTTACCGGACACTAATTTGTTGTTGCAGGATGATGAGTCTCTTCCCGACTAGGACCAGGTTCATATTTTAATTTTTCCTTTTATTTTTGCTGACTTCCTGTTGTTTTCATAGTTTGTTATTTTGGACTTGCACTGGCTTGTTTGTTTTATTTATTGCGTTTGAGCATATGTATACATCCTAATGTTTGCACCACAGGATATAAAACCTCGTTTTCATTCATCACGGTTTGATGGATTAAATAAATCATCTTACTTCTGTTAGCATTTTTAACTTGCTTGGTAAATAAATCTAACGTGAATGGAACTAATTTTGTAATTGTAATCTTGTCCAACAAAAAAAGTGATCAAATATGTAGTGGTTAGTCACTCTTATGAAGATGAAGCCATTCGGTTTCTAAATAATCAATTGGGCTTACAGGATGATGACATAGTTAATATATGGAATTGAGGAAGTGCAGTGCTGCTGCTCTTGATGTTCTGTCGAATGTGTTTGCTGATGAGATTCTTCCAACTTTGATGCCTATTAATCAGGTAAACTTAATTTATTTCAAAGCTGGAAGGTTTAGTTTTAAAGAAGTTATATATTGCTTATTTCATCTTTCGGGTCCATAAGAGGGGATGCCAATAGCTTGTTTAACTCAATTGTTCCCCCATTGTGCCTCCTATTTATTATTTTTTTTCTTATTGTTAATGAAAAGCAGACGCTGCTGGTTCTTGTGGTTCATCAGAATTCTGCAATATAGATGTGTTGTTTTGGTTTCCAATGCTATCACATGCAAATGAATTTCATCTAGTTATATTATGCAATGATTAACTTTTATAAGTTTACTTTCAGACATCACCGAGTGATGGGAACTTTAAAAACTGTCATTAAGTTGTGAGGGTTTTTTAAAACCATCATGATGGTAGCTATAACAGCTAGAGGTTCATTCAGTTTTTGTAAAAATTGGAAGTGTGACCCACAACCAATTCTTCTATTACCAAGTAACATTTCCATTACCTTCTAGAATTTCATTTCTCAACTTTTCCCGATATTACATAGATGAAAAGAAAGATAGTTAATATTAATATTCTTTGGAGGAAGTAGTTTTAGCAATTCCCACTATTTTTTTTTATTGGTATATACATATGAGATAAGTATACATTTTGTAGTGTATTGGAAAGCAGAGTAGTATGGGAAAATTACAAAACGAAACATAGAGAGGTAGAAAGCACAGTGAGTAAGAGAGGAAAAGGAAACTAAAAGGGCAAAATGAAGAGAGCTTTCGTAGAAAGGGAAAAGGGTGGAGGGGAAAAGTGTGCAAGGGGAAATTCTGAAAAATGGCAAGAGGAGAACTTATGGGGAAAGCACCCTTTATATATATTCAGATCTTTAATGGCATCAAATCATTCCTAGACAAAACATCTCTCATTTCTTTTCTGTTTTTTTGGCAATGTCTGTCTTTAGTAAGACTATAACAAAAAGTGATCTGTCGAAACTTCATGTGCCCATTAAAGCTGGTGGGCATTTCACAATGCCAGATGGTATTGACTATGTGAATCTAAAAGTTAAAGGGTCATCCAACGATCATGTACCTGAATAACGTTTGTCCAAGAAACAGAAGCGAGTGAACGGCAGGTTGTACTCAGAGCTTCGCATAACCAGAGGTTGGCCTAAGTTTGCTAAATCGAGAGGTATTGAAGAGGGTGATGAAGTCAGATTCCACAGGCTGGACGATGACGTTGGAGTGGTGTACATATGTGAGGTGGTCAAGAAATCTGCATCTTCCTCATCAAATGCTGGTTTAGAGGGGATGAACCATAATGTTGGCATGTACATTGATCATGACCAAGTGGGGGTGCCTCAAGTTAATGCTGGCATGAACAATAATGATCAAATCGTTCATAACCCGCCGATGTTTCAAGCTGATGCTGGCATGGATGACCTGATGACGCAGATGCAGATGCTTCAAGATTATCATGATGCTGGCATGAGTGATTGGAACCCAAGCTATTGTCAGTATTGTTTTCAGCCCTATCTATTATACTGCAGCTGCGGTTTGCAGTGAATGCATTAAGAGGGTCTGGTATTTAATGCTTAATTTTCCTTTTTATCTTGTTGCTTATTTGTGGGGTTTGAGTGTGCAAATGCTTTGTTTCAGTTTGTTATACATGCTTTGCTATGTTTTCCTTTCATCATGGTTTTTAGGGTTATGTCATCGCTTCTTAATAAAAACATGACGAAGACAAGAGGGAGGGAAGGGAGAATGGGGAAAGAGGAAAGGAAAGTCAAAACTGTACCCCACCGAGGGGAAATGGCTGCCGACCAACCAAAAAAAAAAAAAAAAAAGAGAAAGAAAAAGGAGGGAGAGAGTACATTATGATTATTATGATTATTATTATTATTATTATTATTTTGAAAGCAAACAAATTTCAAGAGTGTACATGTGAATATTTGCTGAATATTTCTTGTCTGGCTTTTGGCAATGGGATGACCAAGAGTATTGGAAAGTCAAAAGTGTACCCCCTCGAGGGGAAATGGCGGCTAAAAAAACAGAGAGAGAGAGAGAGAGAGAGTACGTTTTCTTTTGAAAGCCAGAAATATTTGCTGAATGTTCTTATCTTGCTTTTGGCAATTCCATCAAGAGTTCTGTGTAGACTTAATGGGATGAGCAAGAGTATATTTTTTTTTTTTTTCACCAAACGACATCTAACTCCAGAATTCAATGGCTCTAACTCCTCCGCTTTAACCTCTATAATTTGTAGCACTAAATTTTATAAAATTAAAAAGTAATTGTTTTAAACTTTAAAATGAATTGGATATTTTGTATATAATAATTTTTACTGTCAAGTATTAAGATAAGCACACGTGTCAATAGATGTTTTAAAATTCAATTACAAAATTCATATAAAAAAGATCTTAATTTCATCCAGTGATATTATATTAATAAAAAAATATTATTTTTTACTTATAAATAATAATTTTTATTAATATAACTGAAGAAATTGTTAAGAGTTATGTTAACTATTGAAAATGTTAAAAATATATATATATATATATATATTTATTCTTATAAAACGTGATAAATATGTATTATTATTATTTTTTTATTTTTATTAACACGTGCTCTTGGAGAATCTGTAACTAAACATAAAATAGAAAGTATTTTATTCATGTTTTTATTCAAACGCAATAAATACAAATGTTTTATGTTTTTATTCATTTATTTAAAGGGAAATTGCATTCACCCTTGAGATTTAGTGAAACAGCTAAAAGGAAACAATATCATACGTGAAACTCAAGAAAAGATGTTTTGGTTGAAAAAGTTTAAAAACACTTGACTTAACACACGCGGTAGCAGTTCTTCGCAACTTCAATATTATTAAGGGAAAGAAAAGGTTTTTGCTTGGAAAATTGGCTTATCTAAGACATATAATAGAATGCAATGGGATTTTATTAATAAAGTTTTGGAGGGATTGGTTTGCTGGAAATTTAAGGGAGTTAATTCTGGATTGCGTTTTTAGTATTCAGTACAAAGTGATTCTGAATGATGAAATTACTGAAAGTTTTGATTCAAGTTGCGGTCTCAGATAGGGACCCTTTGTTATTAATGATGAAATTAATGATGATTTTTAATTACTACTCTAATTCTAATTTAATTAAATTTGAAATTTAAAAGTTATTGAATCTATTTTGAATTCTGAAAATTAAAACACTGAGCGAAAAGTTTAAGTTGAGAAAGAATAGAGAGAAAAATTAGGTCATCGATGATCCAAACATATCCACTCACACATTAACTATAGTATGAAAGTGTCTATTTATTATTGATATAAAATAATTTTATATTATTTAAAATTGAGTTAATCTAATTTTAATCTAAACAATCTGACATTATATAAAGCATAAGAGATAACTATTATTTGTCCAATTTCATACTAAATCAAGCAAAAGATAGTATTATTTTTAGTCTAACCCGTACTGTAACACATGACAGTACTAGTTTTGTAATATTCAATCATATTTAATCCAATCTAATCCAATCATATCTCATTAAAATAGTGAGCTCTAATCTCGTACATCAAACACGCCTCTAGTGAACCCCACTAGTATCAATTTTTAGAAGATTAAAGGACATGGTATTAAGGATAAAAAAGTTTTTACATTTGCTGTTAGCTTTTGATAGTTAAAAATTTAATATAAGGGACCAAATTAATATATTTATTAAAATTTAGGGACTATAAAAAATTAAAAATGAAAAAAAAATTAGTTAAACAATGATAAAGCATGAAAAGTTATGGACAGAAGACTTTTTTTTTTTTTTTAATTAGGTTGAGATAATTAATCCTTTCTTTTTAAAATATTTTTAAATAAGATTTTTAAAAAAGTGTATTTTCTAAGAAAAGTCTGTGAATAACTTAAAAAAAGAGGAACTTCAATTTAGTCCCTATTTGTTTCTAAAACCTCACATTTTTACTCACATTTTACTTTTTAGTTTCCATGGTCCCTAACATTTAGAAAGCTAATCAAAATGGTCTTTTTGTTAAAATCCTTTTGAGGTTTAATTCTTTTTGGAAAACAACTCTCTAGTTTCAAATTTAGAGAAAAATTCCTCTGTAGGGGAGTTTGTGATACATAATTAGGGTTTTTTTTAACTAAATTTTGAAACTATAAGGTGTTTTGTTATACAATAAGGAAGGGTTTTGTGTACATCTTAAACTGAAGGGTTGTTTTTGAAAGAGGCTCAAACCTTTGGGCTGTTTTTGCAAATATCCCTATATATAAAACAGTTATTAGGTACAGGGCGTTTTTCATACAGGATCCTAGTTTTGTAGTGGTATAAAACTACTTGGTGCATTTGATTAACCATTTTTTAGTGCTACAAACTAGGATCTTGCAAGAAAAAACGTGCAAGAGCTCTGATAAGTAGGGAATAGCTTAATATATGTAGGAATATATCTCTCATGTGGCACCTCTTGTGTATAACTAATGGCATTTAATTTATATTTATTAGACCAATTAATATATGTAGGGAATATCTCATGTTTGTTGTTTTAATTTTTCTTTTTTGTATCTTCAACAGTCATGCATTAAGGTTGCACTTGACTTTGTCTCACCTGAAAATATTGGTGAGTGTATTCGTTTGACAGAAGAATTTCGTGTACTTCCCCCTAATCATAGGGCTAAAGAGGATAAGTTGGAGGTATTTCTTCTCATGTATACAAGTATCAATGCAAGTTTCTGGTAGTTGCTTTCGATGCAAGTAAGGAAACCGAGACCTAAAATAAAATGGAGAACTTGATTCTTGATGGCCAACTGGGGGCTGGATATTCCAGTGAAAACCTTTTCTTTTAAGCTTGGTGATTGCTGATGTCAATTAAAATATTCTTTTAATTGATATGTTCTATATTTTGCCTGTAATAAATACTATTATGGATTACTATCATTTAGATCTAGTAAAATTAGGTATCCTCTATCGTCATCTCTCTGCCATAACTGTCAAAGATCTCCTGCCCACTTTCTTCACACAGAAACTTTCTGAATTTTGCTACAATAATTACCAGTTTTTAGTTGATTACATTACCATTTGCCCTAATGGATGGATCCATTTATGCTAACCTTAACGCTTTCCCTTGATTATTCCTGCTAACCTTAACACTTTCACTTGATGGTGAGATTCGGCTGGATGCTTCATGTTGATATGCTTCCAATACATCCGGATTTATTCCATTTAAAATCTTTGGCATAATAGTTACAAACCACTATAACTAATTCATCCTTCTCCACCCTCTTCATATGAACTTTAAAAAGTTTAGATTTATACTTTGCCAAATCTTGCTACCGCATTTGTACGGTTTCACTTGGGGTTGGGGGTTGGAGCAGAGGGACCAGCACCAGCAGAGGGATGAGAATAATGAGGAGTAAAATTAAGAGGAGTTTCATTACCAAAAATTCCCTCCTCACATTCTCTTTGTTGCATGTATTCAACAAAATTTTGATCATTGTTATATTCTGGGAAAAGGCGACTCTGCACTTCTTGAGCATTTAAATCCGGTACCTGCTCAACATCTCTACTGGAAACGAACCTTCTGGAATTGGAAACAGATTTTCTACCTCCGGAAATAGATGGTTTTGAGGATGATGCCATTATAAATTTATAAAAATAAAGTATTTAACCAAATAATGAAAATAATTGCAGTAGTGAAAAACATGAGCAAGATTGAGAGAATGAGAGAATTAGAGAAAGATTGAGAGAATGAAATATGAGAGAAATATTGAGAGAATAAGAGAATTTTTTGTGTGAATGAATTGGAGAATTGATGGGGTTTATATAGTTTTTTGGATTGGAGAAAAAATTAATATTTTTTAAAATTTATGGGTTGAATTGTAATTTTTTAGGGGAGATTTTGGTAATTTTAACTGAAAGACTAAGGAGCCGTTCTGGCTCCTTCTGACTGCCGCCATGGCAGCAGGTGGCCGTTGGCCACTCACTGTGGCCAACGACCACAAATTTGAAATTTTTTTAAATTTTAATTTTTTTTTTTACAAAACAAATGGTTCTAACGGTTCCGGTTTGTAACCAAGGCCAACCGGAACTGGGACCAGGTGTCCCAGTTCTGGTAACCGGTTTCGAAATTGGTTTTTAACCGAAATCGAAGGTTCCGGTTAAAAATTGCCGGTTCAGTTCGAACCGCCCAGTTCGAACCGAACCGGGGCCATGACTATTGATAAATATTAAATATCTTCTTAATTTGATTTGATAAATAACTCCAATTATTTATCATCTTATCAAATAAGGTCTTTGATATCTATCATACTATCACCAATAGTATAAAATTATAAATTCAATTCCTAGTAGAAAAGTATTTTGACTTTTAATTAATTAAATAATTAATTAATTTTTCTTTAATTAAATAATAAAATAAAACAAAGTAATTAACTAATGCTGCCCAAGCCTATTGATCATGGGCTAGACTTTGTTTTTTCCATTTTATTAATCTTATTGGACTATCACAACATGTCCACATGTGAAATAGACCTATTTTTACAAAAAGAAACAAGTTCACATGCCTTAATAAATATATTAGTATAATTTCAACAGCCCATTTATATTAAATGTGCAAATTATATTCTTAATATATTTATGGAATGTTTAAAATATTCAAATAGGGCCGCCCAAAGTATCACACACCCTTGGCCGCCCATCTAAGGTACTTTGACGAGTTACGGCGTGTCTTGATCAAACACAAGACTGCACCTCTCAAACCTTTTGGAAAATATTCCAAAACAATTCTAAGATGGACCAAATAAATGGTCCGGTAAAATATAACAAGTGATCAATTCAAATTAGTGTTGATTGGGGATCTTGGCGGGCTAACTAAATTTAAGCTTTAATAGACACAGCCTAATCGCAATAAACAAATAATTCACTTAGGTCCGATCTATTAATTTTAGTTCATTCCACTAAAGAACTAAAATTGAACTCTTAATGAAAATAGAATAAGTTAGCATACTTATTTGTACCCCAAACAACCTAATTGGAGATAGTGTATCCTCGTCAAAAATACCAGTAATCGCTAAGAGCTCATAGACCGCCTATAGTTCTCTAAGTTACCATATTTATTCATATGACCACGTTTTGAACTTGGATATTTTGACTTGTCAAAAAGCCATGTTTCAATAGTCATTATTGAAAACCCAATGTTGAGATTTAAATATCCAATACCTTAAAACATCCATATGATGGTATTCTACTAACATTTGCTAAATGTAGACACGATGCCCATATATATAAATGAAGTCCTCTATCGATATACAAGTGAATACCACCAAATCATCGAGGATAGACTATGCGATATAATTATACTCATTGACAGCTCAAATGATAACACTTGCAATCATAAGTCTTGTCGTTTATCTCTGGATTAAGATAGACTCTCCGATTGTCTTATGAGAATACTTTTATCCACTGACAGTTGCGGATAAAGTTTTCTTTATTGATCCTATTCAATGCACCTACTGCACTAGATTCTTTTATCCGAAGACATCGTACTTTGATGATTTTAGACTCATCATATCACATTTGATCCCGCTCAAATGCTAACAAAAGAATCTACAACTTTAACAAGGTAAAGACGCGCAACCTTTATCTTAAGTTGTGAATGGTGTTCGAGACTAACTAAAAAATTGTGTCTACCTCATATATATCCAGATGTACGAACAATTATTTTATTTCTCATAGTCTCTTGACCTTATGATTATTTACTTTTGACAATTACTGTAAATGCTATAAGATTTGTTAAAACATAAATTATTTTATTAATATGATAAAGATTGTCAAAAACACTATTACATTCTCGCTATCGAGCATAATCCTAACAATCTCCCACTTGCGCTACAGCAAGTGTGTCATATCTTTTATTCCAATGTTCTCTAGGTGCCCATCAAAACTCTTCTGTGGCAGAGCTTTTGTGAAGGAATCCTCTATATTTTCTGCTAACGCGATCTTGGCAACCGTCACGTCACCCCTATGCACAATCTCCCTGAGAAGATGATACTTCCTTTCAATGTGTTTCCCTCTCTTATGACTTCTCGGTTCTTTCGAATTAGCCACTGCACCACTATTGTCACAGTAGATAGTGATCTGCTTATTCGCATTACGAACCATTTCCAAGTCAATCAAGAATTGACGAAGCCAAATAGCCTCTTTCACAACTTCGCATGCAGCAACATACTCAGCTTCCATGGTGGAATAAGCAATGCAAGATTGTTTGACACTCCTCCATATGACTGCACCTCCTCTTAGGGTAAACACGAATCCTAATATGGATCTCCTGGAGTCAGAATTCGATTGAAAATCAGAATCTGTATACCCAACGGGAATTAAATCCCCTCCAGAGTATACAAACATATAATCTCTCGTTCTCCTAAGATATTTGAAAATATGCTTGACTGCCGTCTAGTGATCAGGGCCAGGTTTCGATTGAAACCTACTAACTATGCCAACAACAAAGTAAATATCTGGTCTAGTGCAGAGCATTGCATACATGAAGATGTAACACCCCATGACCCAACCCGACTGGATCAACCCAGGAAGCGCTACCGGGTTTTCAAAACTTTACTTAATTCATTTTATAAATTTCAAACCAGTAAAACAAAATCATATAGCTTATAGTTTAAAAAAAATATGTTTCTAGTGAGCCCATCAAAACTTTATTTTCAAAAATTTCGGCAGAGTTTCCTCTATTTTTCTGATTTCCCAAAACCTGTTTTCTATAAAACAAATACAATACAATATACTTTCAACACTTCTATTTCCACATTTCAAATCAATGCGCACTCTGCCGTTTTGTGCGACTTCCAAACAGGTTTAAATAAAACATAGTTAATTAATATTCGCAAACATTTGAAAAGTATATAAATCCTAAAGCACTTGTGTACAAAACATATATATGCATGTCGAATTACAGATTTCTGTATATGCATGCTTAACTAAATACAATATACAATTTAAAATTCAATCATAACTACTCAAAAGAAACTGTGACTCTGAACCTTCACTCTGCTGTTACTTCTTCTCTATTCTTTGTTTCTCCCATGTGTCTCTGATACCTGCGCGTGATAAAATCAACGCGCTAAGCAATAATGCCTAGTGGGTGTACACTAAACTCAAGTTTCAAAATCAAGAATCATTTCATAATAAAAACTATACCAATATTGTCGAATATAAATCATTTACAGAAATAAAACTGATGAAATCCATTCAATATAAATTTCTCAATACAATTAACAATCCATGCAAAACCAAATCATCAATTCTTTTCTAATCATTTCTTTACGAATCATTCTCAATTCTGGCCCTCTAGAATACTCAACATACTTTCTGGACTGGAATTTGGGTCTAATCTCTGTAATATCAGTGTGACGTCCGGGGTTGCCCCGCAACAACAGTCACTAGTATCGGTGTGATTGTCTGAGATTGCCCCGCAACAACAATTACTAAAATCGGTGTGATTGTCCGATATTACCCCGCAACAACAATCACTAGTATCCGTGTGATTGTCCGGGATTGCCCCGCAACAACAATCACTGATCTCAATGTGACGTCCGGGATTGCCCCGCCACAACAGTCACAAGTAATAATGGTGCAGTATGACAGTAATAACCCAGCTGGTATACCAACTTCCTATATCCATTTCCTATGTCCAAGTATCCTAGGGTCGTTTTCCTCATATCATACTCACTTCATAAACGAAATTCGATTCTATTAGAATGTTCTGAAAATTACAATCATATAAACACATATATAATAACGTAATTCACACAGTTATTGGTACCAAAATTATTTTCAACTCATTACAAATCAATTTCCATCAATTAACACTCTCAACATATCCAAATCATAATTGCGTATATTTGTAAAACGAAATATTCAAAAACATCTCAATATCAGAAAACAGAACGTCATCAATCCAAATCATAATCATAATCAAAATCAAAATCATCAAAATCAAAATCATAAATCAAAATCATCAAAATCATTAAAATTAATCTATTCGAATTCCTGAAATTTGAAATCAATCAAATCCATTTGAAACGGAGAACTAAACTCAAATTAACTTCAATCAAATCCATTTGAATCTGAAAACTAAACTCAAAATAGTAGTGTACACCAACCTGGTTTTCGTTTTTCGCACAATTTTTCTTCTGGAGTTTCTTTTTCCTTTCTCTTTCCTTTTTCTCTTTTCTTTTCCCTTCTTCTTTCTCTTCTCTTCTTTTTTTCCTCTTCTTCTTCTTCTTCTTCTTCTTCTTCTTCTTCTTCTTCTTTTCCTCTTCTTCTTCTTCTTCTTCTTTTTCTTTTCTTTCTTATCTCCCTCTCGGTCTATATTTCTCTCTGTTTCTCCCTTTTTTTCCTTTTCTAGGGCTTTCTGCGACAAATTATTTTTTTTATAAAATTTCGGTCGTCGCGACCTGTGGTCGCGGTGACCAGGTCGCGTTGCTCTCTGGAGCAACTCCACCGCCTTCATCGCGATCACCCATCGCGGTACCCTGGTCGCGCTGGTGGTCGCGATGCTCACTGCCAGGATTTTCTCTTTTTCATCGCGAGCCAGTTATCTCGATCTGTGGTCGCGATGACCAGGTCGTGATACTCACTTCCCAAAATGTCATGTTTCGTCGCAAGCAGCTCATCGCGACCTGTGGTCGCGGTGAGGGGTCGCGATACATACTGCCCCAAGTTTTCATTTCTTTTCCTTCATGCATCAGTTCTGGACCGTTCCATCTGGTCCACCTGAAAACCATAAAAATACACATACATTTAATTACATTTACACCCCTCACTCACAAATATTTTATATCCATATATTCCATATTAATTATCCGAAATTTGGGATGTTATATGAGACTTCCAACTACTGAGGCATATAGAATCCTACTCATGAATTGCTCTTTATGCGCATTCTTAGAAACTTGTTCCTTAGAAAGTTTGATTCCATGTCTGAAAGGTAACATACCTTTCTTGGAATCCTGGATGGAGAACCTAGACAATATTTTATCTATGTATGAAACTTGGGATAATGCAATCGTTCTATTCTTTATATCCCATATTACTTGGACACCAGGAATATAATTTGCTTCTCCTAAGTCCTTCATATCAAATTATTTTGCTAGCCATTCTTTCACTGATTTCAATACACTTACATCATTTTCGATGAGTAGTATATCATCAATGTAAAGAACTAGAAAAACCAACTTATCGCCTTTGATCCTCTTGTATACACAAGGTTCATCAAGGTTCTGAATAAATCTGAAACCTTTCACAGCTTGATCGAATTTTCTGTTCCATGATCTGGATGCTTGCTTCAATCCATAGTTGGACCGTTGCAACTTGTATACCCTTTGCTCTTGGCCTTTTTCAATGAATCCCTCTGATTGCATCATATAGATGCTTTCGTCAAGACTTCCATTAAGGAAAGCTATCTTGATGTCTATTTGCCAAATCTCTAAGTCTAAAAATGCCACAATGGATAAGAGTATCCTAATGAATTTAAGCATGGTTACAGGAGAGAAGGTTTCTTCGTAATTGATACCTTCTTTCTGTGTATAACCTTTAGTTACCAATCTAGCTTTAAAGGTTTCCACATTACCATCCATTCCTCTTTTCCTCTTGTATACCCACTTGCATCTAATGGGTTTTATCCTATTTGACAAGTCTACAAGAGACCAGACTTTGTTTGTAAATATAGATTCAATCTCATATTACATTGCCTTTTGCCAATGGCGACAATCAACATCCTCCATAGCCTTCTTGTACGTGTAGGAATCATTGTCATCCGAGAGATTCTCCACAGATTCTCCTAAACCGATGTATCTCTCAGGTTGTTTAATAACCCTCATACTGCGATGAGGAATGGTAGGTTGTTGATCTTATGATGGTGCTGAACTTACAATTGGGCTTGGTCAAGAAACCTTCTGTGGAATTGTATCTCCTGAAAGCTCATTTAGGACAATTTTACTCTTAGGCATAAAATATTCATATAGTACTTTTCAGAAATTTAGCATTCGTAGAAACGAATACTTTAAGATCTGAAAGACTATAGAAATAATATCACTTTGTTCTTTTTGGATACCCCACAAATATGCATGTTTCTGAGCTGGGACTCCATCTTTTCTGTCTTTCCTTTCAACACATACGCAGGACATCCAAATATCCTTAAGTTTTGTAAGCTAGGCTTTCGCCCAGTCCACAACTCATGCAGTGTTTTAAGATCCGACTTAGATGGTACATCATTTAGAATGTACATCGCAGTTTGCAAAACATATCCCCAAAAAGAATTAGGAAACGCAGAATAACTCAACATCGATCTAACCATATCTAAAAGAGTCATATTTCTTCTTTCTGCTACCCCATTCTGTTGAGGCGTTCCTGGTGCAGAAAACTGAGAAATTATCCCACTATCAGTAAGATATTGCTGAAACTCACCTGATAGATATTCTTCACCACGATCCGATCTCAAGATTTCTATGTGTTTTTCAAGCTAATTTTCCACTTCTGCTTTGAATGCTTTGAACATATCAAAAGTATTCGACTTATGTCTCATGAGATACACATTGCCAAATCTCGAGCACTCATCCGTGAAAGTGATGAAGTACTCATATCCACCTCTAGCTTGAATGTTTATAGGACCACATACATCAGTGTGTGTCATTCCTAAACATTCAGTGGCTCGTGTTCCTTTGGCCGAAAACGCCCTCTTAGTCATTTTACCTTCCAGACAAGATTCACAAATTGGTAGATCATCAACCTTTAAGTCACTTAAAGGTCCATCACTATCCAATCTTTTGATCCTATCAAGGTTAATATAACCTAAGCGTAAATGCCATAAGTATGTTTCATCTTTTGATAGTTTTACTCTTTTATGATTATATTCAATTGATTCTATGTCCAATAAGTGAGAGATATTTTTATGTAAATGGAACAAGTCATTTTCCAATGTACCCTTGTAAATAAATTTGTTATTTTTACTAATAATAAAACCTTTATTAAAAGTAACCGAATATCCAAATTTATTCAAACAAGAAATTGAAATTAAATTCCTCTTGAATTGAGGTACATAATAAACGTCTATTAAATCCAAATACCTAGTAGAATCTAAATAAATCCTAATGTCTCTCACTGCAATGGCGGACACCAACGCTCTGTTGCCTAACCGTAAATTGAACTCATCTTCATTCAGTCTTCTCCTTTGTTAGAACCCTTACAAGGAATAACAATCATGATTAGTGGCTGTAGAGTCTAAGATCCAAGAATCTGTAGAATCCGCTAGTAAGCATGTTTCTAGATAATAAAAATTACCTTCTTCCTTCTTTTTCTGGGGTTTTGGACAATTTCTTTTCCAATGTCCCTTTTCACCACAAAAGAAGCACTTTCCTTTGATCTTGGTTACTTTCTTGGTCTCTTTCTTGGTTGGCCCAAGTTGTTTTTTCTTCTGTGTCTTCTTGAGCTTCTTACAGGTCTTCATAGAAGCAACTTTACCAACCATATGAACCTCCTGACCCTTGCCTTTCACAAGGATCTTCTTAGCGTTTTGAACATCTTGCATCAGGGACTGCAAAGTGTATTCCTTATTGTTCAAGGTGTAGTCCACCTTGAACTGATCAAAGGAATCTGATAGTGAGTTGACGATCATGTCAATTTTTGTCTCACCATCTATCTCAGTGCCATTAAGTTCAGCAATGTTGAGATAAGTTATGACTTTCATCATGTGATCTTTCACAGCCTGTCCAGTTTTCATTTTAAGATTCATAAAAGCAGTCACTGCTTCTCTATTAGTCGCCCTAGACCTCATAGCAAATATCTCCTCCAAAGATATCATTATATCAGCAGCAGTTCTTATTCCTTCATGTTGCTGTTGCAACACGTCGGATATGGTGGCCATAATGTAAAATTTGGCCATCTCATCAAAGAGCTCCTACTGCTCATACTCGTCTCTTTGCTCCTCAGTGGATTCATCAATAAGAATAGGTGGTTTAGGAGTTAACAGAACAAATCAATGCTTTTCAGATTGCAATGTTACATAGTTATCTCCGGTCAAAGAATTATCTTTTAGGATGTTGATTAGGGATGGGGTTATGATTTCTGAATAAAATAAAAATTATATTAAGTAAACAATCATTAAAGCACTTTCAAATATTTTATCTTGAATTAACCAAAATAATTCAATCGTAAAATTCAACGGTGATCCAACACCCATAAATGCCATGCCTTCATTGAGACTTCACACCATTTACTAGTTGGACTAGATCCCACCTAATTGTTAACATAACAACTAGCGCTTTCAATTTTAGCCTTGCTATTTTTATTGACAAGAACTCTTGGAAGGATATCAATAAAATCACATTGAGTGTGTCACCAAGGTTTCAACCCTCAATATTTTCCCTCATGAAAATCCCTCATTTGAGAGTAAATATCGCTTGAGTCAATTGTCAAGTTTATCCTTATAAGGAAGTATCTTGCTAAATTACATTCATGGATATCCCTTGGGGGGATATTGCATGAAACATAAAGCTCAACTAACCTTGGAGGCCATAGATGTTCCAAACACCTTCTCCCACTCAATTGTTTAAGGCGTGTGATGGAATTCCATAGAATGATTTACCAAGTTATCTAGATGTCAATTAGATAACTAAATCATTCAATACATGTTTATACCAAAAGAGATATATGAGTGGCACTCTTATTCTACATGACATGTTATCAAACAATGACAAACATTGTAATAGTTACGCAAAAATAAATAGCCACAATTTTGGTCCATCCTAGAAAAACAAGTAAATTACATTTGTTGGAAAACACAAACCATACCCTAACTTGACGAACAAGTCTTCTTGCGGCCGTCCGTCCAAAGTTCGCGACACATCGTTGCTGTCCTAGGGCGTGCACGTTGTAACGCCCCTAATTTTCCGTAATTATGAAAATTATTATTATTAATCATTATTAAGCATGCAACAGTCAAGTATGTGATTTAACTTGGTGGAACGTATATATTTGGTATATGGTGTATAAATGAATAGTAATTTTTAACCGATTTAACTCCCATTAAAGATATTATTTTCGTAGTGCATTTGGATCATAATGGGTCCAATTGAATATTGGTGAAGTCAATTTGGTGATTGGATAAATGTGGAATATTTTTGGAACATTATTGAGATAAAATGTGATTGGTGGGTCAGTTTGATAATTCAAGGATGATTGGTAAATCAAATGTGAATAATTGTGAAGTTGTTGCCATTTTAGAATTTTAAGAAGTGCAAGGGAGCAACTTGCAATTGTTGAGATATATATATATATATATATATATATATATATATATATAATTATAATTATATAGAAAAACATGACAAGTGGAATGCCACATTCCACTTGTCCAACTAAAAATAAAAAAAAAGAAACAAAAGCAAGTCAAACAAAAAAATGCACCAGCAAAACAAACAAAAATAACAAAACATAACAAAGGAGAGAAAGCCGAGAGAGAAAGAAGAAGAAGGAAGAAGAAGAGAAGAAAAAGAAAGGAAGAAGAAGAAGAAGAAGAGTAGGAAAAAAATATTGGGAAATTATCTAAATTCGGTATACACTAGTTTTCGAATTTTCAGTTTTTCAGAATATTTCGGATTGATTGAATTTTATTAATGTTGAATTATTTGAATTATATTGATTATAGTTTATAGTTTGAAATTGATTTTGGAATGATTTGACTTACGTATTCTTAAAATATAGTTTATATCTGAAATATTGATTGTGAAAAATATTATGAGATGATTTTAATACGTTTTGATTTTAATATTGTTATGAGAAATATAGTTGAAGGTGATTTTGATTATATAATATTTGTGAAATGTATCGAAAAATGTTTTTGGGGCATTTTGATTTAATATGGATTTACGAAATATATTCGAATACGATTTTAAATTGATTTGAGATTTAATATGGATTTACGCAATATATTCGAATACAATTTTGAATTGATATGAGATTTAATATAGATTTACGAAATATATTCGAATATGATTTTGAATTGATTTGAGATTTAATATGGATCTGAAATATTGATTGTGAAAAATATTATGAGATGATTTTAATACGTTTTGATTTTAATATTGTTATGAGAAATATAGTTGAAGGTGATTTTGATTATATAATATTTGTGAAATGTATCGAAAAATATTTTTGGGGCATTTTGATTTAATATGGATTTACGAAATATATTTGAATACGATTTTAAATTGATTTGAGATTTAATATGAATTTACGCAATATATTCGAATACAATTTTGAATTGATATGAGATTTAATATGGATTTACGAAATATATTCGAATATGATTTTGAATTGATTTGAGATTTAATATGAATTTACGAAATATATTTGAATACGATTTTGAATTGATATGAGATTTAATATGGATTTACGAAATATATTCGAATACAATTTTGAATTGATATGAGATTTAATATGGATTTACGAAATATATTCGAATACGATTTTGAATTAATTTGATGCAATTAGTGGTTTCAGAAATATATTTAAATATGATTTTGTATATATGAATATTGATTAAATTTGGATTTCGTAAATATGTATATCGATTTGGATTAATTGAAAGTTGATATTGAATTTGAGAAATCATATTATGAAATGGCTCTAATATATATGAATATAGATATGGATATAGGAGATTGACATGTCAATTAGGTTCACTTAGCAGTACTGCATTGAGATTTTTGAGATTTTGATGATTATGATACCACTCTTTGAATTATGTGTAGCCACCGTTGTGGACAGTCTTAGAGTGAAGACATTTCCGTCAGGCAGTCCCCATAGGGTCCGATGTCGAAAATGATACCTGTATAGAGATACCATTTCATGATAAAATGGGAAACCCGACTGTATATAATTCAGCGAGCAGTCCCCGTTGGGTTCCAGTGCTGAACAACCCGTAATCCAGTCCTGTAATATATGTTATGTATGTCAGGAGCCCGATATGAAAATAGAAATGTGGTATGAAACATTTGAGAATGATATGATTTTTATCCGTGATTTAATTTGAAAAGTGATTTGAGATTATTAGTGAAATTATGAAATTGATATGTTATTTAAAAGTATTTGATTTGAATTGAGCCCCATATTTGAACATTTAATTGTTATCTATATTTCTGATTATTCGATTAATAATGTTATTATAGTTTATTTGTCAAGTTTTGTGTACACCCACTAAGCAATATGCTTAGCGCGTTGATTTTTATCGCGCGTAGGTAAAGAAGATTCCAGGGTTGAAAAAGAAGTGAAGAGGTGAATCTGCAGGAACAGAGACCAGCGTCACATCATTCCTGAGTTTTTGGGTAGTTTTTATGTTCCATTTATATGTTTTTTATTAGCATGCATATACAAAAGAATTTTGTAAATATTTGTAAAAGTTGTGTTGTTTTTTACATATTTTCTAAAAATGTTTATGTTTTGTAGAACTATAAATTTTATCACTTTTGAATTGATTTTGATTAAATAGTTGTATGAAATGTTTGGAAAGTCGCACTGAATTTGGAAGAGTGCGCAAAAGTGATACGATAAATTCGAAGTGTTAATTTTATGATTTTATTAAAAAACAGGTTTTGGAAAGTCAGAAAAACAGGGGAAACTCTAGCGAAATTTTCAGAAATTTATTTGGACCATTTTCAAAAGGTTTAATAAAATTTTTAGTTGTGCTTTTATAAAAGTGAAGTAGAGATTTCAGTATATGGTAGTGCTCCCTGATTCGGTCTGAGCGGATTAGATCAGGGGGTGTTACACACGCTGCCCCTTGGAGCCCGCGCACATTGCTGCACTAGAAGCGCGCACGCTGCTCCTTGGGTGCACACTTACGCCCAACCCTTTGGCAGGTCGCGCACGCACACTGCCTTAGGTAGGCTGCGCAAGCCTTACCCAGTCTTGGGTAGGCCGCGCGCGCACACAACCCCTGAAGGACCGCACGCACGCACAGCCTAGGGAGGACCGCATGCTACACACCGCAGCAAGCACAGCTGTGCTTGGTCACACGCACTTGCTGCCTTGGTGCGTGCAGGCTGTCCTGGGTTGTCCGTTGCTTCATTTTCTACTTCGAATTCTTTAATCCTCCGGGTCTTCGAAACTCGAATAAATTACAACAGTTTTTATATATAAAAATAAATAAATAAATAAAAACTTAGCAATTATCAAGAAGGAAATTCTAGTGATAATATACCACCCTTCTTGTTACAATTTCCAAACAAAAATACATTGAAAATCTAGGACCACAATCGAGCAATAATAGTTCACTTTATAAAACATATATATATCCATACATTCTAATGTAAATATATATGTGAATATCTAAAGTGTCATCTCTTTCTAAAACATGCATATATCCAAACACAATAGAACGGAAAACGATATACGTATATACGTTTAATTAATCAAGGGTACAACCAGACTCTCTGATACTAGTTGTAGGAAAAAACAGACGCGCGCAGCGGAAGCGTAGAAAAACTAAAAAAAAAAAAACTATAGGCCTTGGTAATAAAATTTTTTTCTTTAAAAACTTGAGCGGATCTTAACTCTTAATTAATTAAATATATATAATACAAGGTATCGTACCTTTTGAACCATGAAGATTGATGTTGCATTGAGATGGAACCGTAAGATCTTCCAATCCAATCACGAATGTGGATTACCTTAGAGTGTGGGCACCCTTTATTTGAATTGTGTACCTGAGGATGAGAAACAAAACACTTTTCTTTTTCGTTAGTCACTCAAAACTTTCTTGAGAAAACGAAGAACGTACGTAAATGTTCTTACTCTCTTTTCTCTCAGGCGAATTCTCACACTTTTACTTAGAGTGAGAGGTTTTTTCTTAGCTTGCAAAAGCTCACAAAATCACACTAATGCACTTAAGGTTGGCCGAACTTTCCTAATGGTTTTCTTTTATGGTGGCCGAATTCTCCCCATGGTGGGAGGATTTGTGCTTCACCAAAAAAACCTATGAATCCAAGGATTCCACCTTATTCCAACTCTAAAAAATATTATCCAATAATTATTAATGGATAATGAGAATTAGTGACTTTATCAAAACTCCCTAAAATTGACTTAAAAAGTCAACTATAATGTCTTTGATATCTATCATACTATCACCAATAGTATAAAATTAGGAATTCAATTTCTAGTTGAAAAGTATTTTGACTTTTAATTAAATAATTATTTATTAATTTAATTAATTAATTAATTTTTATTTAATTAAATAATAAAATAAAATAAAGTAATTAGCTAATTAATTAGCTAATGCCGCCCAAGCCTATTGATCATGGGCTAGACTTTATTTTTCCATTTTATTAATCCCATTGGACTATCACAACAAGTCCACATGTGAAGTAGGCCTATTCTTATAAAAAAAAAACAAGTTTATATTCCTTAATAAATATATTAATATAATTTCAACAGCCCTATAGTAAATGTGGAAATTATATTTTTAATATAATTATGGAATGTTTAAAACATTCCAATAGGGCCACTAAGGGATCACACACCCTTGGTCGCTCATCTAATGTACTTTGACGAGTTACCGCGTGTCTTAATCGAACACAAAATCGGACCTCTCAAACCCTTTGGAAAATATTCCAAAAACAATTCTAAGATGGACTAAATATATGGTCCGGTAGAATATAACAAGTAATCCATTCAAATTTGTGTGGATTGGGAATCTTGGCGAGCTATCTAAATTTAAGCTTCAATAGACACAACCTAATCACGATCAACAAATGATTCACTTAGGTCCGATCTATTAATTTTAGTCCATTCTACTAAAGAACTAAAATTGAACTCTTAAATGAAGATAGAATAAGTTAGCGTACTCATTCGTACCCTAGACAACCTAATTGGAGATGGTGTATCCTCGTGAAAAATACCAGTAATCATTAAGAGCTCATAGACCGCCTATAGCTCTCCAAGTTACCATATTTACTCATATAACCATGTTTTGAACTTGGATATTTTGACTTGTTCAGAAGCCATGTTTCAATAGTCACTATTGAAAACCCAACGTTGAGATTTAAATATCCAATACCTCAAAACATCCATATGATGGTATTTTACTAACATTTGCTAAATGTAGCCACGATATCCATATATATAAATGAAGTCCTCTGTCGATATACAAGTGAATACCACCACCATCGAGGATACACTATGCGATATAATCGTACTCATTGACAGCGCAACTGATAACGCTTGCAATCATAAGTCCATTAATTTATCTCAGGATTACGATAGACTCTCCGATTGTCTCATGAGAACACTTTTATCCACTGACGGTTGTGGACAAAGTTTTCTTTATTGATTCTATTCAATTGTAGGATCCGTTTTTTCGTTCTACTGGTCACGCAGCGAAATAAGGGTTTAAAAAAAATTATACAGATTGCAAAAGTGATCTATGACCTATAAAACTTTGGAACTTATATTTTCGGAACAATTAATTGTTTTCAATTAAAGAAAAAAAATTAAGGATCATACCACCGTTGGAGGCTCCTTCGTTTTCTTTCTGCTGCTCCTTGTCTGAACCACTATATTTTTCTTACTATGTCCCAGCACCGGTAATTTACGTATGGGCGTGTCACATTGTCAGGAACAGTGAAAAGATTGAATGAAAAAGAGTTAGAGAGATATTGTTCTCTCTGGTCACTTTTTTTTTCTTTGTATCTTTTACGTACAAACACTTTGTTACTAAATTAATATTTATCAGTAACTCTTGGATTTAAACTCTTTAAATTTAAATATTATTTATTTATTTATTAATAAATGAGATAATCCTATTATCTTTTTATTCAATATAAAATATCAACTATTATCAGTAACTTTTTAAATTTAAACTTTTTAAATTTAAATAATATTTATTTATTTTATTTTATTTAATAAATAAAATAAAATAAATAAATACAATCCTATTATCTCTCTATCCAAAATAAAATATCAACTGTCCCCCTTCTCTTAGGACTAATTATATAATTAAATAATCTTATTATTTAATTGTCATAATTGTCATTCTTTAATTAATTAAATAATCACATTATTCAAATAACTCCTGACACGTGTCACTTTCGCAACACTATTAATTGGATCATCCAATTAATTATATGTGACTCTTGTTACCTAAATGGATCGGGCTAGCAAGGGAACCTAATGGACCCACAATATTTTGAGCTCTGATAATCCTCGGAATTATTAATTTAATTCTTTAATTGATATTCCTTAATTCCACTAAAAACCTGAAGCTGCACTCTCTCAACTACGGACGCTTTTACACAGACCGATATCACTCGGTGTCCATCGATATAGCTATTACATATGGTGTGACCCTCTACAGTAGTTCATAATTAGAGCTGGGTCATAATGCCCCTTATACCCCTCTAATCACATATATCCTTTAAGCACCGTTGATTCTCTAATGAATAATAAATCTTGTTTCCACACGGAATCAGGAGAACGCTCATATTGTTCAAGCCTCGAATCAACCCTTAAGGGAACTACTCTCTACTTCTCACATGAAGGAATGGATTCCACTATTGTGTACAACACATTCCCAGCCACAAGCCAAACCACAATCCCAACATACTGAGAATATTGATCGAAAATAATCATCCGACCTCGCCCATGGTATATCAAAGATCACGATCTAACCTGAAGGAGTTGATAAGACACTCAGGATTGAGATCACCCACATATAGCCATCATAAGTTGATATATATGAATCTCATCAGTAAACGGATCTTGGTGAGAGATTCATATAGATCATGGCCCAGACCTATATGATCACATCATACAAGGTGTCTCCATTCTCATATCTCTATATGAAGTGATTCAGGATAGAATCACTGTACAATATAGAATGGACCGCAACTATAAATTAACCACAAATAAAGTACACAGTTTTATTTGCTATCTATGGACTCTTTAGATTGCACATCTCTTACTGTATCCATCTGTATATGATTTACATTCGGCAATCTAGGATATTATAATGCACAAGTTTATATAATATAAATGACACGATAAGAATGAATTGAACTCTTTTTTTATTTGTTGATAAAAAAAAAACCATTTACAAATTACATTTTTAGGGCAAAAATCCCAACATCAATGCACCTAGTGCACTAGATTACTTTATCCAAAGACACCGCACTTTGGTGATTTTAGACTCATTATATTACATTTGAGCCCGCTCAAATGCTAACAAAAGAATCTACAACTTTAACAATGTAAAGGCACTCAACATTTATCTTAAGTTGTGAATGTTGTTCGAGACTAACTAAATAATTGTATCTACCTCATACATATCCAGATATACGAACAATTCTTTCATTTCTCATAGTCTCTTAACCTTATAATTATTTACTTTTGACAATTTCTCTAAATGCTATAAGATTTGTTAAAACAGAAATGACTTTATTGATATGATAAAAATTGTCAAAAATACTATTACACTATTGATATCGAGCATAATCCTAACATCATCAAGCGTAGATTTCAGCTTCTACAGCATCTGTTAGGGAACATGTCCTTAAGATCACTGTTGAAGTCAATGGTGGGACCATTATCGAGGCCACCTAAGTAAGCATCATACTGACAATTCTTTCGAAAAGTTTTGATCAGTTTAGAAGCAATTACGAGATGAACAAGTTAAAGTTCACTCTCACTTAATTCCTAAATGAGCTCTCTACTTATCAGTCCATGAAAAAGGACGATAAGGGTAAGACCGGCGAAACAAATGTTACTGTACCATCTTCTTCTACAGTTAAGAAGAGGAAAAGGTCTGCTGGGAAAGACAAGGCAAAGCTGAAGAAGAAATTGAAGGGAATTTTAGAAAAGCTTTTTATTATCGTATAACATGCGGAATTGGATTTCAAAGATTTTTCTTTTATTTGAAAACTTTTTTCAATCAGGAACGAGTTCCTGTATATACGCAGAAAAAGAAACTGATTAACTACATACTTTTTTCTTGATTTCGCTTTCTTGATTCTTCGATCTACCACCAGATCTTCCGAACTATGACTAGCGATTTGACAACGCGTGTGTGGGCACATCACGACAAGAGATGGAGGTCACATGAAAAACGAACGGAGAACCCTTTCTCCCTATAGCCGGTAGCACCTGTAGAGAAGGATGTCAGAAAAAAAAAAAAAAAAAAAAAAAAACTTTTTTCTTTCTCTTCTCTCTATGGTGGCCGAACTCCTCTTGTGTTTCTCACTTGTAGTTAGGTCAATTTTGCTATCTATATAACACTTATATACTAACTCTTTAGGGTTTAAGTTTGACCAGGTCAAAATACTATTCCTAATCCCTTTTTATTTTAGTCTCCCTAAAGACTTGAACCTTTGACTATTATGACTATTAAAATAATTTAATTCTTTAATTCTTTTGTCCACATCATCGTTTAATTATGTAACATCATATTTAATAAATAGAATTAATAATTCATAATTATTAATATCTATTATTTTATTAAATATTTAATTAATTAATAATCACATTATTTAATTATGTTTTTTAATTAAATCGCATTATTTTCGTAACACTATTAATTTGACCATCCAATTAATCTACCATAACCCTCGTTACCAATAACCATAAGGGATAGTAAGAGGATCTAATGGACTCACAGTTTTGAGCTTCAATAATATTTAGTAATATTAATTAAACTCTTTAATTAAACAAATAAATGCAACTAGAAGCTTAACCAAATTAAATTATAATCACTAAGTCACATTTTCATCAGGCTGGATACCTTGCAACAGCTTTTACATTTACCCAACTTAGTACATTTACCCAAGTTAAAGAACTGGAATATACCATATAGTAATGCAAAATCAAAGAGCCTATAGAAACTAAATCAGAAGAAGCAAACCTTCCCAACAAAGTTCGAGACAATATAGATAAGAAATTTTAATAGCACAGAGATTTATTGAAATTTTAAAGCTCCACAAGCAGATAGAAGCTATCGATATTCGCGGTATAATTCTTTAAAAAAAAAAAAAAAAAAAAAAGGATATTCGCCGTATAACCAAACTAAAATAACAACTTCCTAGCAAAACCATAACCAACTCAACGATGCATGCGCATCGCAAAAAAAAATTGAGAACAAGTTAGGCGAACCAGAAGAGTTTGTAGTCACGTTATAAAACTATAATTCACCGGAAAAAAAAAATCAATTGGACTCTCCACGACACCTTAAACAAACCCCATGATTAGGGACGGAACGTGAATAGAAAAATTAGAGGATCATGATTTAAAATTCTAAATTTATTAATATATATAATTTATTTTTTTATAAACAGAGAACTTGTCAACATAGCAAAACAACACAACTACTCCCAAAAATTCACCTGAAAAAAAATACGTATTATGAGTACGATGATTGGATGTTTCGGCTTTGGTAGCGAAAACAATTGTCCAAGTTACGAAAACTGAACAACTCAAAAGCTAGAATTTGATCCCAAACATAAAGAAATACATTTCAATTAATAATTCACACCAGCACTACTTATAATTGAACTCATAAATGGATGATTCTCTCTCTCTTTATATTTATATATATATATATATATCATATTTTTCTATTATCAAATTTTATATGGCTAGTAATTTTTATTTTTATTTTTTATTTTTAAATCCTATACTAATTGAGTCACCAATTCATTAGATATATCAAGATCAAATACAACGAGCTAAAACTAAAATGGCGGGATCTCACCACACTTTGTCATGCACTAATTAAATAGAAATATAATTTTAGGAATTGATTAGTTAAATAAATGCGTTGCTTGGTCATAAAAATATCTAAATATCTCTTTTCACGTATTTGCTTGGTCATAAGTAAATACTTTGATTAAAATATTTCATATTTATTGTTTAATATTAAAATAGTTATTTTCGTCCCTTCAAAAAAAAAATAGTTATTATGTCAAAAAAAAATAGTTATTTTCGTTTTAAAAATAAAAAAAAATCAACATATTTACTCTTAACAAAATCCTTAATAAAAAGAAGTCCTGACCCGTTACGGCCGCATGCTACTATAAATACCCCACCCTCTTTCTCTCTCTACCGTCCTTTCTCTTATATTTTTTTTTTCTGAAGTCATCGACGACTGCAAGAGGCCCGTAGACTGCACTTCCAACTCCAAAGACGACCCCCACAACAATAACAAGCCTGTTGACGACGACCTCAAGGCCTGGGACGCCGATTTCGTCAAAGTCGACCAGAATACCCAGTTTGACCTCGTTTTGGTGAGTTTTTTACATCCCTGCCACTCCTTATTGGAGTTGTTGCTTGATCTAATTTATTGCTTTCAAACTGAAATTTTAGTCGGTTGCAGGAAGTGAGTTTGCGGATTCATGACCGAAATTATGCTTAAAATCTAGAATTTGTTGGACTTGATCGAATTTTAGGTCTTTTTAATGAATAGGGTTTATTTGTTATAGGGTTTATTTGTTATAGGGTTTTTTAATGAATCCACATTGACTTGATCAAATTTATTGCTTTCAAGTGAAATTTACTCGGTTTAGAAGTGACTTTACAGAAATTCACTGTTAAACTTTTCCATTGAGTATATATAGATAGAGAAAAAAATGGATTTTTTTGTGGACAGTTCTGTTGGCTAGTAAAGGATTTTTTTTCTTTTGTATGTGCGAGTTGACAGTGGATTTGTTTGTTTGTAGTGCTTCATATGGTTGGTGTTTTAGTTTATTGTAGACGTTGATCCTTTTTTTTTTTTTTTTTTGGGTTAGCGATCTGATTCCAGTTTCAATTTGCTCGTAGTTGGTTGTTAATTCGTCAGTAAAAGGTATAGAAAACAAAGATTTGGACTGGTATAATTTGTTATTGTTCTGTGTTTGTTTTCAGCATTCTCTTTATTCATTGAATTGAAAACTCAAACCTTAAAACATTTTGAAGTTTATGGGTGTTTCTGTGAACTTGGGGCATTGCACGAGTCTCTTGATGATGATCATCTGGAAGGCTTGCCTACTCGAATCGATTTGTCTAGACTCTAGATAAAAGTTGATATTTGGTGAATGTGATGCATGAGTCTGTTGATTATCTCTAAGGCTGCTTGCGCCTATTCAGTTTGATTTGTCTAGACTCTAGATAAAAGTTGATAGTTGGTGAATGTGATGCATGAGTCTGTTGATTATCTCTAAGGCTGTTTGCGCCTATTCAGTTTGATTTGTCTAGACTCTAGATAAAAGTTGATATGCGGCGCGTACGAGGACCAGTAGTCAAGCTGATTGCTTTCACTGGTATTTTATAGGATATGTAGCTTCTGAAAACAAGGAGATACATCTCTGTTTGGGAATTTAATGAGAGCTTTAGTGTTATTGTCTTTTAAAGGCTTAAGGACGGCAAAATTATGTGTTTAGGACCTAGTTCAAAGTCCAACAACAAACCTAACTTCTCTAGCAATCAATAACCCAATTCAACCCTAACTTCAATTTAGCCCCAAATTACAAACACCCATAAACCCTAATTTTCCCAATTAACACAATAACACACCCAATCTTCAATTGATTCCGAAATCAACACAAATCCACAACCCTAACTTCACTAATTACCAAATAAACAACACCCAACACAAATTAAGACAATGTAGATAGATTTTGAGCTTAGTTACCTTATTAGGGAATTCCTTGCTCACTAGTTCTTAGGTTATTAGCCCAAGTTGATCTCACAAGCAAAATTGCAAGAAGAACCGATTTGTTCTTGGTGATGATCCAAGAGAAATGAGAGAAAATGCTCTCAAAATACATGAATAATCCTTACAAGCTAAAAATATGGTTCTATTTATACTAGAACTATGATTAAGCATAAAATAACCAAACTATCCTTAGGTTTACAAAATAGAAATGTGCAGGAAACTAAACAAACATGAAAGGACTAAACTGCCCCTAGGTTCAGAAATCAGAAAATGGAGAAAAAAGAAGAAAGTTTGGGTCGCACAGTGGAGGTCACGACCTAGGCCGCGTTGCCCACTATCCCCTTTTCTCTCCTCTTCGCGCGATCCATCAGTTTCTTCCAGTGAGCACTGCAACCGACCGCCGCGACGGCGCCTCGGGACGGCAGTCGCAAGGCTCACTGCCAGGTTTTGTTACAGTCTCCTCTTCTCTCTCCCTAACCCTAGAACTTCTTCTATTTAGGGTTCCATCATTATGTTTCTTCTGCAGTTCGATCCGTGTTTGTCTTGACCTTGTAGTCTTAGTTACTTGATTTTTTTGCCATGTAATAATCATTGCATATAGTATCCCCAAGAAGTTTTCTATGAAAACCTAATCCAGGATAAGCATAGCTTAGAAAGAGTATGTTCTGCTAAAGCGCTGCTTGCTTAATGACCACCAGTGGCTGATTGACTGGTAATATTTCTTGTAAGCTAACTGTATGTTTGCTTCAACGGAATTTTATTTATCACTAGGAATCGGATCTAAAGATGGAAACTATTATTTTAACTTCTCGTTAAATGATTGCTGCAGAGCATGTCATATAATTTATGTTTAATTACTTGAAAAATCTAATTTTGTTGCTATAATGCTTAACTAATGTGTATATTGTGATTGTTCTACGTTCTTTCTCTCTCTCTCTCTCTTCATATGTCTTTGTGCGGCATATGACTTCTTGCATGTGTTTGCGTTTAAATTATTGGTGCAATTGAATTAGCAAATTATGAGGTTGATTAACATCTTTTGTGTGTCGGAAAGTATATGACATTACGAACAAGTTATATGACATTACGAGCAAGTTTTTATGGTGGTTAACTGATCAAGATTGTATTAATGCAAGTATAAATGCTCTTTTGCATGTCGGATTTTTGTTTTTAGCTATTGATTTTTGGCTCTTGCAAGGATTTTGTATCTTCTGTCCAACCTTACTGTAGTATTCTTGTTTTAAATTGAAAGGGTTCTTGTTTTTGGGAGTCGATATCTATTTCGAGCTCCAGCCCAGCAAACAACACCCACCCTAGTTGATATACAGTATACTGTAACGAGCAATTTTCTCTTTCACATAATTTCACTCTTTGTTAGTGGTTAGTTAGTTTGTCTTAAGTACTGATTTTTGTTTCTCGAGATACATGAGTAATATGTGATAGTGATATAATACTGTGTTTGTTGGCATTGGTTCAATTGACTAACACAAAAATTTAACATTTTTTTTCTAAATTTTGCAGAGTTGTTAATTTGTATCAGAAGATATGGATGTTGATCATTATGAAGTTCTCGGGTTGCCCTCTGGCGTGGAAGGGGCTAAACTAATTGAAAAAGAAATATCGAAAGCGTACAAATTTAAGGCTTTGGAGTTGCACCCGGATAAACGACCTGATGATCCAAATGCACGTGCCAATTTCCAGAAGCTGAAGTCATCCTATGACATATTAAAAGATGAAAAAGCGCGCAAATTGTTTGATGATCTTCTCAAAATCAAGCATGAGAAGCAACAGCGACAATCGCAGCGGGATTCAAAAAAGCGAAAAATGATGTCTGATCTTGAAGAGAGAGAAAGGGCTGCGTTTGCTCTTGATCCAGCTGTTAAAGCTCAGCAAGAAGAAAAGAGGATTGCAAGACAGCTTAAGGAAGAAATTGAACGAATACGTGCAATGCATGTAAAGAAGGAAGCAGCTGCCTCATTCGCTCCACATAGAGAGACAAAACAAAGTGGAGGTGGTGGGGCTGAAGCTGGGTTGGATAAGGAGAAAATGCTTAAGGTTTCATGGGAGAAAGTTGGTGAGGATTATACTGCAGAGAGGTTGCGAGAGTTATTCTCGGAGTTTGGAGCGGTTGAAGATGTTGTCATCAAGAGTTCGAAGAAGAAAGGTTCTGCACTCATTGTGATGGCTAATAAAGAAGCAGTGGTGAGTTTGTTGGGATAGTGTTTATTTTATTTTTTTCATTTGCTGTTTGAAATGTTGTAATTACTTATGTTTTGTTTTATTATTTTTAGGTTGCTGCTACCGGAAGTGTTTGCAGTAGTCTTTCTAATCTACTACGGAGACCAATCACATAAATAACTTGGTCGTTCTTGGTTATCACTTATACGAAGATTTTGTACTGTAGAAGATCCAAATGGTATGATTTTTTCTTTTAGCTATTAATTTTGTTCTATATTGGTCGTTGAAACACATTTGGTTTAGGTATTTTTTGGATGCGTCTTTTCCCATCTAGTAAAGTTTTTTCTTTAAGGCTGTATGGACTTTGAGAATAACCATAGTGTATCTCGTTTTAATTTTGGATGGTGATATCTCAATATGTTTCCTACTTGTTCATTTTCTCTAATGACTTTTCTCTGCTTTTCATCAGATAGTGAAGAGACAAAAATGGCGCGTAAAGTCTTGAGGAAGAAATCTGATATGCATCACATGGCTCGGCATCATTTTAAATTATAGTCTAAAGGTAATTTAGCAATTCTGTGGTCCATTATTGTTTGCGTCACTGTTTTTTCGCACCTGTTTGTCATGTTGCTTTGTCATTGTTTTCCTTGTGATTTACTGGTGGAACAATGTAAGCCTAGCATGGGCCGCAATTGCTTGAAAAGCATGAGCTATCAAACGGGCAGAGAGAAATGCCCATCTAAGCTCGTGTTCTGTGTTGTTTCTAAGGGCTGTTTATTTCTGTGACTCGTGCATGTTTGCTAGGGGGCTTTAAAGGGTGTCATTGGATACAAATTTTGCCAAGCAAAATTGTGTATTAAATGACTGCATTAAAAACTCTTATCATATTTCTCTGACATATCTCAATTTTCGGAATGCAGGACGTGCGAGCTCATCGTGTCCTTCGGGTACTACAAGTTTCCAAATGTATTACAAATTTCCAAATGATGATATTCTATTTCAGTGCCCGTGGTTGTCCATATCCCAAGAGATCCATGAAAACAGAGGGGTCGGTGTACTCGTAGCAAATATGTTAAAGGTGGCTCCTATTCTATTAACGTAGTGACTGAGGATGAAAATGTGACTTAGTGATTATAATTTAATTTGGTTAAGCTACTAGTAGCATTTACTTGTTTTATAATGATTTTCATTTTATTTCAAACTTCCTTGAGGGTATGGTGTTGGCAGTACACTCATCTGTTATTTTATTCATTTGAGATGTGATGAATTTACTTATTATGGAAAATATCATTTTACCTGAAGGGCTTTTTTCCCTTGTTCCATTTGAGTCTCATAGTTAATTCTGTTGACCTTTTCCAATACCCTACCTCCAAGTGTAAATTCATATTTGCAATTCCTTTTCTTATATCTGAAACATCTGTAGGTGCTTCTGTCACATATGGCTTATGCTGACGATGATGAGTCCCTCGATGATCCGGAGGTTAACTTTCATGAGTTAATTTGTGTTTTAGGATGACTCTGAATGCTGTAGTACATAATTTACCGGACACTAATTTGTTGTTGCAGGATGATGAGTCTCTTCCTGACTAGGACCAGGTTCATATTTTAATTTTTCCTTTTATTTGTGCTGACTTCCTGTTGTTTTCATAGTTTGTTATTTTGGACTTGCACTGGCTTGTTTGTTTTATTTATTGCGTTTGAGCATATGTATACATCCTAATGTTTGCACCACAGGATATAAAACCTCGTTTTCATTCATCACGGTTTGATGGATCAGATAACTTGGAAGATGATGTAAGTTATCACATCATCTTACTTCTGTTAGCATTTTTAACTTGCTTGGTAAATAAATCTAACGTGAATGGAACTAATTTTGTAATTGTAATCTTGTCAAACAAAAAAAGTGATCAAATATGTAGTGGTTAGTCACTCTTATGAAGATGAAGCCATTCGGTTTCTAAATAATCAATTGGGCTTACAGGATAATGACATAGTTAATATATGGAATTGTGGAAGTGCAGTGCTGCTGCTTTTGATGTTCTGTCGAATGTGTTTGCTGATGAGATTCTTCCAACTTTGATGCCTATTAATCAGGTAAACTTAATTTATTTCAAAGCTGGAAGGTTTAGTTTTAAAGAATTTATTTATTGCTTATTTCATCTTTCAGGTCCATAAGAGGGGATGCCAATAGCTTGTTTAACTCAATTGTTCCCCCATTGTGCCTCCTATTTATTATTTTTTTCTTATTGTTAGTGAAAAGCAGACGCTGCTGGTTCTTGTGGTTTATCAGAATTCTGCAATATAGATGTGTTGTTTTGGTTTCCAATGCTATCGCATGCAAATGAATTTCATCTAGTTATATTATTGGGAATTTAGTTTAAAAAATAGCTCCCCTGTCCTCTCGCTTGCATTAGTATTTTAACTAAAATTCAGAGTTGGCACTATACTTTGTTGGTTCTATGACAAGAACTGTTATAACTGGGAAGTTTTTGAGTACTGCTGTTGATGATCTGTGTGGGCTGTCCATAATTCTCTGAAAGTTTGTAGTTATGATGCATGAATGGCATTGAATGTACAGGATCTACATTTATTGGCCTTGTGCAAAAGCAGCAGACATAGAATTACAGGTTGTTACATGGGCCCATTGATCATATTGATCTAATGTCCTGTAACTCACGGCTGGTTTTTGTTTTGGAACTGTATCGTATTGTGTAAAATTTCGCAGCAAGTCATTTGCTGTCGTTTAAATACTTGCTTTCAGTTCTCAATAACTTTTGCAGGCTAAGTTGTCTGCTAGTGGTGATGAAGCTTGGAAAGACAATGAAGCTGCTGTTTTGGCTCTTGGTGCCATAGCCGAGAGTTGCCTTAATGGCCTTTATCCCCATTTGTCTGAGGTAATCATTTGTTGTATGATCTTGATTAGCAAGTATTATATCAAATTACAATTAGTTTGTAAAATACTTGGGTGTGACCATATAAATAGATGCTTAGGTCTTCTATTGAAATCGATTTATGTTATTATCCAGTATGGTTTATTCATATTCTCTTTTTGACATTGCTTTCTGCTGTATTCTTTGTTGTCTTGTTTTTTCCCCCCTCGCCTTATTAGTAGTGACAGTACCTTCATGCACGAATTGTGTCAAATTAACGGAAAATTATATTTTTTGAATTTGCTTATGTTTTGCTGATTCAGAATGTTGATATTTGAAAATTGATATTTGAAGATGATTTAATGTATTTGGTATTTTTGGTATTGTGTTATGCTCAAGATTTGTTGGGATTTGAATGTGGTAAAATTGAGATTAAAGATAATTTAATGTATTTTTATTTTATTTAAAAAATATATTTTTTTTTTTCACGGGTTTAGACTCAAACCCGTGAAATTATGTGGGTTTGTGGCTAGGTGCGGGTTTGAGTTAAACCTGCGAGTGCAAACCTGAACCCGCATAATTTTACGGGTGGAATTGGGTGTGAAAAATTAATGCGAGTTCGGGTTTGAATTTGACCAAACCCGACCGAACACAACCTGTTGCCATCCCTAGTTGGTACCTCATTGGTTAGAGGCCATATAGGAAGAGACTGCATCAGGTTCTACACTACAAGCACTATAAGAAAAAATCCAGCAAGGGGAGGTGTTGACCGTGGAAATTGGTTGAAGGAATTATCTTGTTCAAAGATCGTATTTATTTTGCCATTGATTCAAAACTTACACTAGCAATTATCAAGAAATTTCATGGCAGCACACACGAAGGTTTTGTGAAAACTCTCCAATGAGTTAAACCTACAAGTGCAAACCTAACTCACATAATTTTACGGGTTTAAGGGTGGGATTGGGTGTGAAAAGTAATACGGGTTTGGGTTTGGATTTAGGCAAACCCGCCCGAACCCAATCTGCTGCCAACCCTAGTTGGTACCTCATTGGTTAGAGAGGCCATCAAGGAAGAGGTTGCATCAGGTTCTACACTACAAGCACCACAAGATAAAATCCAGCATGGGGAGGTGTTGGGACCATGGAAATTGGTTGATGGAATTATCTTGTTCAAAGATCATATTTATTTTGCCATTGATTCAAAACTTACACCAGCAATTATCAAGAAATTTCATGGCAGCGCACATGAAGTTATGTGAAAACTCTCCAACGAATTAAAGAAAATTTTTATTAGAAATAAATGAGAAACCATATCAAAGAGTTCATTCGCAGCTGTGATACTTGTCATCAACATGAAGTCAACAAACAGCACTGGTGGGTTTATTACATCCAAGTCCCATTCCAATACAATTTGGAAGGACATTTCAATGGACTTTATCGAAGGATTACCTCTCTCAAATGGTAAGACAACTATCTTTGTCATTGTAGACATTGTGAAAATATGCTCATTTCATTCCTCTCTCTCGTCCATATAAGGCTGTGGGTGTTGCACAAATATTTTTTTGATATTGTGTTCAAGGTACATGGACTTCCCAAATCCATTGTTTGTGATCGAGATCCAACATTTAGTAGTGCTTTTTGGAGAGAATTATTTCATTTGGCTGTATTTAAACTTCATTTGCTATTGAATAAAAGCATCAAAAAATAACTTACTCATTTGAGTTAAATTGCAAGGAAGTTGGTCCCTCGAAGAACCAACAAACTTATCTTCATTCTTTTTCTTTGCAAATTATTTCTTGAGTGTAACATATATATTATCTTTACATAAACCATTATCATTCTAGAATTTATTCCTTTTAATCAACCTTGGGATGAAAATTTCATTGTTCAATATAGTTTTCTACAATTTTATTTATTTATTTCATCATATAACATGATTTTAATGATATTACATACACATGCAAGTATTTTGAAGCTTTTTTTTTTTTTTACTAAAAATTGACACTCTTTTACTGAAATCCATATCCTCAGGATGCGTTTAGTGTGCATAATTGGATTGAATTATTTTTATAGGATGAAATATATTGGATTGGATATTAATAGGATTGAACTAAATTAGTGTTGTGATGTGTTTGGTACAGTATGAATTGAACTAAAAATAGTACCGACTCTTATTTGGTATAGTATGAGATTAAATAAAAGTGTATTACATTAAATTAATTTTTAAATAAAATAAATTTATTATAAATATTTTATAATTAAAAAATTATTTAAAATTAAATATTTTTACTTTATATATTTTTAGAATAAATTAAACTTATATTAAATATTTTATAATTTAATTATAAATAAAAAATATATTTATAAAAAATGGAGATTTGTGACAGAGTAGTCCCGCCACACTCCAATCCCAACATGTGACCGCACAAGATCATGTGTTCTGCGGTGCAACAAACACATCTTTAGGCCATGTTTGTTACATGGGTTTAAATTGGATTTGAGTTAATTTTTTTTTTAAACCTATGATTGGTGCAATGAATGGATTTACTTAGGGGGGTGTATTCAATATCAACTTTTAATGACTTATGTAGATTTTAAAAGTTTAGTTGTATTCAATATGGATTTTTAAAAACTCCATAAAAGTCAATATGATGGATTTTTATATACATTTTAAAAGTCTATAAAAGTTTTGAGGTATTCAATATGAACTTTTTTAAAATCCATAAAAGTCATGAGGTATTGAATATGGACTTTTATGAAGTATAAAAAGGTTAGGGGGTATTCAAAAAGTTTATAACTTTTATGAACTTATAAAAAATCTAGACTTTTGTAGACTTTTATTGTAAACTATAAATGCTCTACTCTCACAATTTCTCCACCATTCACTCTACAAACTTTTATAGACTTTCAATTTGAGAAGCAATAACGTACGGGGGGGTGTATTCAATTTTGACTTTTAATGACTTTTACAGACTTTTTTTAAGTGATAGATTTTTATAGACCCCCCTTATGGTTCAAGTTCTGGGTAAACAAATCGTTTTTCTTATTTATATATATATTAAAATAGTTGTTCTTGATTTGTTGATTTTGATCTTATAGCTTTTTCATATTGCTCTTCTTTTGTTGATTTTGATTTTTTTTGTTTTAAATAAAAAAAAAATTAACAATGTAGATAGGATATAAGTTGAAGTTTGGTTATCAACATTTGCACATTGGTTTACATTCTATTTAGATGCATTGAAAACATGTGTAGGAAAAAAGTTTTAATTCATATCTCCTTCTTCTCCACTATTTTTATCTCAATTTGCCTAAATTTATATGTTTATTATTATCAGCTAGTCTAAAAACAAATTAACTTAAGTGATTTGAAAATATAAGGATCAAGAAACAGCCTAGATGGAAAATGACACTCATTCAACCTGACAGTGTTTTAATTTCGAATTGTTAGACCATATAGCAATAGTTCTTCTTAAAAGGATCAACTTGGTTGGACTGGACATACAAATTATATATATTTTTTGTAAAATCCTATTGAAGCTTTTTATTATAAATTATAGTAAGGAGAGTGCAACAATTGATATAATAAATTTACTACAAATAAGTCAAAAAATAAATATAATTTAGACAAATCAATAAATTATTGACATGCGTAATTAGAATAATATGAACTTATGCAAATAATTATTAATAGAAGAAAAACAAAAATAAAAAAGCAAATAATTTTATGTTCATATGACATCAAAATACATGCTTATTAAAAAGAAAAAAAATCACCGTAATAGAATAAAATTAAAATATCATATCTTATTGTTGCTCAAAAATTAGTGCAACTCCACAAAAATAATAAATACAAAGAGGGATGTATCTCCCATTTCACTTTGTTCTTTCCCTAATTGTTTTCTTTTTATCGAATTCTTTTCTCGTTGTTTATCATTTGGGTTTGGAGAAATATGGTTCATGAAGCTTGAAATTGTTAGGGTTTTTTAGGTTTTAATTCTTGTTGCGGTATTTGTTTTATTTTGGATTAAAGATATTAGATTAATGAATAATTAAATTATTTAAGAAACTTATTATTTTGGTTATTAAGTCATCAACGGGTATGTATTATTTATCTAAAGAATGTATCATATTTTTTTATATTATGTACTTGGTTTCAATACACCATCCAACAAATTTTAATATAATATGCACTTATTTTAAAATGCAACTCTATAAAAGTCTATAAAAGTCATTTATATAATTTCTTTCAACTCTATAAAAGTCAATAAAAATCTATTAATGTCAATAAAAATCTTTTAAAATGAAAGTCCATAAAAGTCTATAAAAGTTTGTTAGAATTCTGTAAACTCTATAAAAGTCAATAAAAGTCGGTAAAGTTTATAAAAATCTATCACTTAAAAAAAGTCATTAAAAGTCAAAATTGAATACACCACCTTTAAAATTATCCCATCTCATTTTTAACACATTGTCATGGAATAAAATTAACCTATTTAATAGATGGATTAAAATTAACCCATTATTATTTGTCTTTTTTTTTTATTGACAAAATATCATTTATATATAAAATATAATATATATATATATATATAATATAACAGTGGCAGGACTAATTTTCTGACTATAATTTTTTTTAAATATTTAATTATTTATATATGAAATATTATATTTATTAAATATATATTATTAAAATATTTTAAATTTTAATATTATTTAATAAATATTATTTATAATATTTAAATATTTATTTTATTTAAAAAATAATCATATCCTACGTTACATTAAATATAAAACAATTTTTAAATTTATCCAATCTAATTCTATCTAATTTTATATAAATAATTTAATTTTATCCCATAGAATAAACGAGGTCGTGCAACAAACGAGGCCGTTGTAATAATCCAATAAGAGCGTGTTTGTTGCTTAGGATTACTTCGAGAATCGCGTGTTTGTTGACTAGAATTACTTTGGTATTAGACTAAAATAGTCAAATTTCATATAATTTTTAATTTTTTATCCTGTCTAGTCAGAACTTAATAGTCTCGCCTGAAAGCACAGTGCAAATTATTTGGTCCATGCTTTCTCTCTTTTTTTTTTTTACTTTTCTTATTTAATTATTTTTTAAAAAATATTTTATTTATTTAATATTTATTTTTATAAAGTAATATTTTTTAATATTAATAAAAAATAAATATTATTTTATAATATTTAGATACTTTATTTTGATTCAAAAATAATTTATTAACCAAATTTAAGTTATATAATTTTATTTTTAAAATAATTTTTACTTTAAAAAAAATTTTATTTTTTTAATATTAATTATCTAACTTTATACTAACCAATCTCATACTATATAAAATATAAAATATATTTTATTTAATATTATATTACAGTAAACAAAGCGAATGACTTGATAGTAGTATATTTTTACACTTTTTAACTTCTTCTTTTTTTTAATATTTAATTAATTAATATAATATAATAATTAAAAATATTTAATTATTTAAAATATTTAGACTTTATTTATATTTATTTTGAATGATTTTAATTTAATTATATAATATTTAAAAATAATTTTATTTTATATGAAAATTAATTTAGTACAACTTAATTTTATACAATTTCATACTACAGTAAATAAAGGACAATATTATTATTAGTCCAATTCATTTGATATCAAACACTACACATTACTAATTAATTCAATCCAATTCAATTCAATTCTATAAAATTAGTTCAGTCCAATTTTATCAGGTTGTATGTACTAGCATGTCAATATGGTTGATTAAATACATAAAAGATTCTTTTCTTTTTTTTAAATCTGACACATTTACATGTCAGATGACTAACGGGACCAACTGAGAACAAATTATACAAGTACTGTCCGGACAATTACTCTCAGCAACGGGAGATGAGAACTATCAGAACTAACGGCCTGGACTACTACTCTTAACAATAGGAGGGGTCTACTCCCAATACGGGAGATGAGAACTACCGGGACCAATGGCCTGGACAACTACTCCCAATAATGGGAGAACTCTACTCTCAATACAGAAAAGAGGTCTACCCATACAATTACATTTTTATGGGTAATAGTGAAAATATATATTTGCATGGCTATACAAGGATTTAAACCTTACTGACTTTGAGAATTTTGAGAACTTTATCCACCAAAACAAGATATCTTCTGTACACAAAGAGATTCTTTTAATCAGATAAAAGTGAAACTAACAGTCACGTATCATATGAGTTGCACATGCTCATTTACGTGCATAAGAAGTATTTAAATGTAATTAATTAGTATTCATTATAATTATTTATAGAAATAAAACATGCCTTTTTTTATTATTAACGCAATAGATGACGTTAACCTTTACGTCATTGATATGTACATGATTACTTCAATGGCACCCAACATCTACTGTTATACTTGTAAAAGGGGAAAACTTTAATTTTGTCCTTATTTTTAAGGAGAAATTACGCCAAACTACTTGAAGTTTGCAATTCTATAGTTAAAAATAACTTTATCAAAAATTGACAGCAAACTCCTCTTCAGTTATCTTTGACTGTTAAAAATTAACAGTTGACCAACTTAAACAGTGCAAAGACGAAAATACCCCTAGAAAAAGATAAGGTCAGGGGTATTTTTATCTTTTTAGAATTTTTAAATTTAATTTTATTAAATAAAAATTAAGAAAAATTAAGAAAAAATCTCCTCCCTCTATCTTTAAAATAACGGACGGTTAAGATTTATTTAAAAAATTAAAATAATAATAATAAAAAAATTAATTAAAAATAAAAAATTAATTATAATTATATAAATCCATTTTTCATATTGAATCTCAATCGTCCATCAAGATTAGTGGACGATGGAGATCCAATCTGAAAAATGGATCTCTAAAAAAAAAAAATTATTTTTTTTAGGGATGAAGAACCCATCTCTCTGGGTTCTTCGGGGAAGAACCCATCTGGGTTCTTCGCCACAGAACCCAGACCCAATCTGGGTTCTTCGAGAAGAACCCTCTCAGGGTTCTAAGAATTAGAAAAAAAAAAAAATTGAATTCTTCGAAGAACCCAGAAGGGTTCGAATTAGAAAAAAAAAAAATTTTGAAGAACCTAGTTTCTGGGTTCTTCGAAGATTGACGAACCCAGAAGGGTTCGATTCGAATTGAACCCTTCTGGGTTCGTTCGACGAACCCAGAAGGGTTCTTTGAAGAACCCAGTTTCTGGGTTCTTCGAAGAACCCAGAAACTGGGTTCTTCAAATTTTTTTTTTTTTTTCTAATTCGAACCCTTCTGGGTTCTTCGAACGAACCCAGAAGGGTTCGAATTTAAAAAAAAAAAAAAAAATTGAAGAACCCAGAAGGGTTCGAATCATTCGAACCCTTCTGGGTTCTTCGAAGAACCCTCACTGGGTTCTTCGGTTCCCCCAAAAAATATATATATTTTTTTTTTCGGTGGAGATCCATTTTTCAGATTGGATCTCCACCGTCCACTAATCTTGATGGACGATTGAGATTCAACCTGAAAAATGGATTTACATAATTATAATTAATTTTTTATTTTTAATTAATTTTTTTATTATTATTATTTTAATTTTTTAAATAAATCTTAACCGTCCGTTATTTTAAAGATAGAGGGATGAGATTTTTTCTTAATTTTTTTATTTTTATTTAATAAAATTAAATTTAAAAAGTCCAAAAAGATAAAAATACCTCTGACCTTGTCTTTTTTTAGGGGTATTTTCGTCTTTTCACTGTTTGAGTTGGTCAACTGTTAGTTTTTAACGATCAAAGATAACTGGAGGGGTGTTTACTGTCAATTTTTGATAAAGTTATTTTCAGCTGTAGAATTGCAAACTTCAGGTAGTCTAGCTGTAATTTCTCCTATTTTTTAATAAACTATTCTTTTTACTTATATTTTTTGAGTCACGTGCTTTTTAATATCTTTTAAATAGATTAAGTTAATATTTTTAACCCATTTTTTAACCGTCAATTATCATAAAATTATCTAAAAAATAATTTTACTTTTAAAAAATTTAATTAATAAAATTATAATTTAATTCTCTAATTAAAATATAATAAAAATAAATAAATAAATAAATTAAAAGTATTAAAATAAATTATAAAAATTTAGAAATATAAAACCTATTAAAAACGATTCGAATTCAATCATTATATTAGAAAAATTACATTTAAAAAGTGAAGAATAAAAAAGGTTAAAAATACTAAAAAAAATAAAATAAAATAAATGGAGAATTACAAAAATAAAGAAAATATTTTGAAAACACATAAAAACATTTCCTTTATTTTTTTTAATTCTACATTTTCTTTATTTTATTTTTTAAGTGTTCTAATAAAATAACTTAATTTAAATATTTTTTAGCAGGTTAAGATTTTTAAATTTTTATAATTTAGTTTAATATTATTTTATTAATTTTTCCTATTTATTTTTATGATATTATAATTAAAAGGTAAAATTGTAATTTTATTGATTGAATTCTTCCAGAGTAAAATTGTCTAATAGAAAATTTGTGACCAATTTGATCTATTTAGAAAACGTTAGGGACCACGCGAATCAAAAAAGAAATTATCAATAAAAAAATAATATTCCATCAAAAAGTGAGAGTCAATTAAAGTTTTCCTTAAAAAAAGCCCTCGTATTATTAGATGTAGTCGTAAATATAGTATTGTAGTAATCACATCTTTTAAAAAATGTTGAAGTCTTAAGCTTACATACTTCTATCTAGTTTAGGTTGATAAGACGAGGTTACTCCAGTGGTATGTCCCTCACACTTACACTAGTAGCCCGTTTATTACACGATTTTTTAATCCAATCATGTGTTTAGGAACGTGTTGTCAATCCCAACAATCCCCAAATCCTATTGAGATAGTCCCGCCGTAAGAGATGGTACAAATTTGCTTAATCTCTTTTTACTTATTTTTTTTTTACTTATTTATTTAATTAATTAATTTTTATATAAATATTAAAGTTTATTAAATATTTTCTAACTATTATATATTTTAATATCAATACAAATAAGGGGTCACTTTAATTTAGTCCCTAATGTTTGATAAAATATCACTTTTTTACTTACTTTTTCTTTTTTGGTTCACGTGGTCTCTCACATTTTCTAAATAGATCAAATTGGTTATTTAACCAACTATTTGATAATTTTACCCTTGAAGAATTAATAGAATTATAATTTTACCTTCTATTTAAAATATAACAAAAATAAATAAATAGAAAAATAAATAAAATAAAGTTAAACTAAATTATAAAAACTTAAAATTATAAAACCTTAGTCATACGCAATACGTTTGGGTCAAATCGCGTCTTATAAAGGATTACGCAAATTGTAATACATTCGAATTGAGTACCTTTAGTCCTACGAAATAAGTTTGGGTCAAATCGCGTCTTACAAAAGATTACGCAATAGGTAATATTCTCGAATTAAGTACCTTTAGTCCAACTCAACACGTACGTATCGAATTGCGTCTTACAAAGGATTACGCAACATGTAATAAGCTCCAATTGAGTACCGTTAGTCTTACACAATATGTTTGAGTCAAATCATGTCTTACAAATGTAATAGACTCGAATTGAGTACATTTTATCATACGCAATTCGTTTGGGTCAAATCGCATCTTACAATAGATTATGAAACATATAGTACACTCGAATTGAGTACGTTAGTCCTACGCAACACGTTTGGGTTAAATCACGTTTTATAAAGGATTACGCAAATTGTAATACACTTGAATTGAGTACCTTTAGTCCTATGCAACAAGTTTGGGTCAAATCGCGTCTTAAAAAAATTACGCAACATATAATACTCTCGAATTGAGCACCTTTAGTTCTACACAACTCGTATGTATTAAACCGCGTCTTACAAATGATTACGCAACATGTAATAAACTCCAATTAAGTACCGTCGCTCCTACACAACACGTTTGAGTCGAATCGTGTCTTACAAATGTAATATAATCGAATTGAATACCTTTTGTCCTACGTAACCCATTTGGGTTAAATCGTGTCTTACAATGGATTGCGAAACACGTAGTACACTCGAATTGAGTACCTTAGTCCTACACAACACGTTTAGGTTAAATCGCGTCTTACAAAGGATTACGCAAATTGTAATACACTCGAATTGAGTACCTTTAGTCCTACATAACAAGTTTGGGTTAAATCATGTCTTACAAAGGATTACATAAATTTGTAATACACTTGAATTGAGTACCTTTAGTCCTACGTAACAAGTTTGTGTCTAATCGCGTCTTTCAAAGGATTACGCAACATGTAATACTCTCGAATTGATTACCTTTAGCCCTACGCAACATGTATGGGTCAAATCGCGTCTCACAAAGGATTACAAAACATGTAATAAAATCCAATTGAGTACCATTAGTCCTACGCAATACGTTTGGGTTAAATCGCGTCTTACAAAGGATTACGGAACATATAGTACACTCGAATTGAGTGCCTTATTCCTACGCAACACGTTTGGGTCAAATCGCGTCTGACAAAGGATTATGTAAATTGTAATACACTTGAATTGAGTACCTTCAGTTCTATGTAACAAGTTTGGGTCAAATTGCGTCTTAGAAAAGATTACGCAATATGTAATACTCTTAAATTCAGCACCTTTAGTCCTACGCAACACGTTTAGGTCAAATCGCGTCACGCAACCCGTTTGGGTCAAATCACGTCTTAAATTCACATTTAAAAAATAAAAAAGGTTAAAAACTGCTATAAAATAAAATAAAACAAAATAAATAAAACTGAGAAGTAAAAAAATAAAAGAAATATTTTAAAAAATACAAAAACAAAAATATTTCCTTTAACTTTTTTTAATTCTCCATTTATTTTATTTTATTTTTTAACAGTTTTTTTATCTTTTTTATTATTTACTTTTTTAAATTTTAATTTTTCTAATAAAATAGTTTAATTTGAATATTTTTTTTAACATGTTTAATATTTTTAAGTTTTTATAATTTAGTTTAATGTTATTTTATTCTTTTTTCTATTTATTTATATTTGTTATATTTTAATTGTAAGGTAAAATTATAATTCTATTAATTAAATTCTTTAAGGTCAAAACTGTCTTTTAAAAAAATTTGTAATGGTTGACCATCAAATAGTTGTCCAAAATGACCAATTTGATTGTGGGAAACGTGAGGAACCACGCAAACAAAAAATAAAAAGTAAGTAAAAAAAGTAATGTTTTATCATTCATCAGGGACTAAATTAAAATTATCCCTAAAAATAAATGTTATTTTATTTATTTTTAAAAATTGTTTATTTCATTTTATTCAAAAAATTTAATTAAATTTAATTTAAATATTTTTAGTTCAATCCATACTGCACCAAACATATCATAATACTAATCTAGTCCAATCCATAATGCACCAAACACATTAGAGTACTAATTTAGTTCAATCATATCCAATCCTATCATATTCTATAAAAATATTCTAATCCAATTCCGCACACTAAATATACTCTAGAGGTTTTGAATTTGAATTGTGTCCTCTTATTCTAAATCCTAAATTAATTGTAATTGCTAAAAAAAAAAAATCTAGTTTAGGTCAAGTCGAGATGAATATACTAGGAGTAACGTTAGGTAACAATTCACATGTCACACCATCTGGATATGAATTTATACAAAACAACTTAACATTACTCATAAATTAATAAAAACATCATTCATAAATTAATTCTAAATTAACTAAGTTTTAGAATTTGATAAAAATTCTCTCAATCATTAAAAATAAATAAAAACCAATTCTCTAATTAGATTTTCTCCAATAAAAAAAATTTATTATATAATTAGGGGAATTTTAATTAAATTTTAAAAATAATATAATTTTCTTTTATCTAAATTTAAAATTAGAAAATTAGATTTAATTAATAGTAAAATTTTGCAAATCTCCCGTGTGATTTCATTTTGGTCGAGATAAAATTGTACATATAGAAGTCAGTGATTTTTTTTTTTAACAATTACAATTAATTCGAAATTCGAAATGAAAATATGACTTGAAGTCACAATCACAAAGGTATAAGTGTAAAGGATAAACCACTCTTAGTGATTGAAGTGGCACTCCTCTTCGTGTCTGGCCCATTTAAGATAGTAACTCCGTGTCTGGCCCATTTCTGGGACACGTGGTTAATTGACACGTGTATCTCGTAGCACTGGCACTAGCACCAGCTTGTCTCTCTCAAGTAAGAGTGGAAAATCTAGTGTAAACGAAACCAGGATATAGTGGAGAAATTTAGATATGGCAATTTGAGTATCATGTCAATCCTAACCTAACCAAATAAATTAATCATGATAGAGCCAACAACTTTTTCCTACTCCATATTTTATGTATTATTGGAAAATTGTAACAGTTAAAACTCAATATCTTATTAGGTTGAATTTGATTCAATTAAATTTAATATAACACGTATCATTAAATTGAACTAAAAATAAATTTAATAAAATTAGATAAATTAAATTACTGTTTAATGTAATTCAATAATAAATATGCTCATTCAATCTGACAATAATTCAGTTCGAATTACCAACACTGTAAATAGTATTTAAAAAAATAGATAAATTAAATTTTAAATTTTAAATTAAATATTAAAATTAAAAATTAATTTTTAATGAAACGAAATTATTAAAATTATTTAAAAAGATTACAATTACTTCTAAGAATATTTTTTTAATAAATTAAAATCATTAATATTTATAAATTAAGTTATATACATTATTACATTTTTAATAGGTTTTCTTTTTTTCTTTTTTTTGACAAAAAAAATAATCATAAATTAATTAAATTGATTTTGTGTTGTATCATGTTCATAGATTAGTCAATAATTGGAGTGGTGGCGGCCAATGCTTCAGGGTTGGATTATAGGATTCTCTCGAGGTTCGGCGCCTAATAGAACGACGGACAGGTGAGTGTTGCAGAGAGCGAGTAGTTTTGGGTTTTGTGTACTCTCGAGAGTGGGATAAGAGGTTCCTGAATATACTCGGGACGAAAAGTGACTCTTCGCTGGATGACGTGGCCACCGTCTGCCGAAAGGACGTGTCACGTCAAAGCAAAGCGTCGCAGCCATAGAAGCCAAATTGGATAAAATGACGATCGTACCCTTGTTAACTTTATCAGTTTGACGTTTTGGTCCCCGTTTGAATTTCAAAAAGGCACCAACAAAAAGTCAGTTTGAATTTTTTGGTATTATCAATCAATCTCACCAAAACCATGGAACCTACTTCCTTGTAGAGCTGGAAAATTGCGAGTAAAATGAGCTGTCATCCAACTCATGTATAAGATTTTTACTTGCTGATCACCATTTGATCTTAGTTTATAAAAATATTTAAATTTAAGATGGTAAAATTTAATTCTTTTTTATTTGATTTTTATGATGCTGACTTGTTATAATTAGATTTTATGTCTTAAAAAAGTTAATTTAGGGTTTGCTTGTCATTTAATCAACTTATTTTTTTTTTTTGTTGGTATATTCCTTTTCTCTCTCGAAAGTAAAATTTAATCAAATTCACTTGATTAAAGATTTTTTTTACTTTGCGGTAACAACTTTATTAAGAGTTATGATTACTATAGTATGTATGCGACCACACTATACCAATAAATATGATGATTCATAGCAATTAAGATTGATTATTTTTTATTTTTAATTGTATAAGCCGGTTGATACATGTTGAGATCAATTACTAAATACATAATTTGAATATCTACTCTACTGAGATAAGACTTATATTCTCATAATAAGAGGAGAAAACTACTCACATATATTGGTTAATGCGAATTGTGTGATTTTAACCCTCACTGTTAAAATGGAAATATAGTATACTTATAATTTTTTTTTTTTTGTGATATTTCATATATTCTTACACATGTATATAACTTAATATTGAAATTTATAAGATGATAATTATAATTCATGTTTATTTATTTTTATAAATAAAATTGATAATGAATATTCTAAAATAAGCATTTAAGTGTATATTTGATTGGTTGTTGCAGAGGGCATGCTTGAATCAATGGAATCTTAGTCATGTAACACAACCTCCAACCACCATTACCCAAGCAATAGATAGCCGACATATGCAGCTTTAGTTTTCTGCTTACAACACTCACCAAGTTCAATTGCAGGGTTGTTTGAAACCTTAAAATATGGATGACACGTGTCCTCTTAGCTCAGAGTGTACAACTCTTTACTTTTATCCGTGATAAGAGTTTAAATTCAATCATATACATTTATTAATTTAATAAAAAATATTTTTTTATTATAATAATAAATATTCAAATGTATATAATAATTAATCTCAATCAATTTGGACAGAAATTAAATACATTTAGGTGAGGTTTTCTTTTATATAAAAAGCAAAAAAAAAAAAAATCCTTAAAACGTGTATGAACCGAATAGAATCCTCAACCAATTTAAAAAGATATATGTCATGTCATTTAGTGAAACCAATGCCTCCCCACATGCATATAGAGGGTTTGACATGTGTTTACATTGATATTAAGGCTTGAAAAGGATATGACCAAAGTTATTTAATTGAATTTGAATTCTAATTAATCTATAATATCCTCCATAAATTCAAGGATTAAGGTTCATTTGTCGTATTTATAACATTTAATTCCTAGATTTTGTGTCCAATGTAACTTGTGGAGTGCTCATTCAGTCTAATAATATTTTAAGTTCGAGTTATCACCGTCACAAATTATATATTAAAAAAGAAAATTGTTAGATTTTGTGACTTCTAATATTATATCAAACTACAAAAATTATAATTATAAATACATCTTTACCCTACAAATATTATACTCCAGGCAGGCAACAAATTAAACCAATTGATTTCTTGAATATTTTCTATAGTTATATAATATAAAAGTTTAATTATGGTCTCCTGAGAAAACCAGTTTTGAACGTAAAATTTGTAAATTTGGACACAATTTCATATTATAATTGAACGTGTAGCCATTAATGTTATATTTTATAAAATTGAATGTTCAATTTGTTGAAACTTTGACTGATTACCTTAGAATATGTAATGGGACTGTAGCAAGACACTATTATATATATATATATATACACACACACACATTGCATTGAGAGAAATTTTCTTGCATCACTTATAAAACTATAATTAGTAAAATGTGGATTTTTTATATTGTTTTAAATTAGCAATTTATTGAGTAAATTTATAATTACATGGGTTTTATACCATATAATATTTTTATACAAATTAAAGGTTAACCAAGATGATTAACAAATATCAAAGCCTTAGGAGAAAGCAAGAACAATGTACTTGTTTTATTTATTTATTTTCAATGTGAAAACACAACAAAAGTAGGAGAACATTTCCATTGTTTGACTTATTTAATTTACATTTAATTATATGATAATACACTACACCTTGTTTACTTCAAATACTTCATCAAATTGATCACAATAAACATTCTTATTAAATTATTCACATTAAAATGGAGATTGGAACAACAAATAAAGTAAAGAAAATGACTGTTATTTAATTTTGTTGTGCATATTCATGCCTTAATATTGCATTTATTTATATTGTAGATATGAATTATGCTTTTCAAAAAGGAAATGGACCATGATGATTATGGTAGCATGAATGGTTAATATTAAAAGTGTTTCATTTTTATATTCAAAATTGTGTCAATATAATAGCTGTGGGGATGATGAGCCTTTTAAGTCTGCTTTCAAGTTTTTTAATTTTTTATTTTATATATATATTTTTTATGGTAAGAGTACAACATTAATTATAAATCTATTAGGACTCGTCAAAATTAATTACTATATGTAAAGGTTAAATACCTACTTTTATAATTGAAAGTCATTTACTCTTATAATACGAGAAGAAAAATTTCTCATAAAATACTGTTAAATATATATGATGAGACTTAAATACTCACATCTGAAATAAAAAGTACATATAAGTCTAGTTTTAAGTTTAGAAAGCAAACTTGTTTTTCTATTAATGATTTTTAAGATGTGGGCATTATTAGAATTATGGTTGAAGATTGTAAGTTGATGTTTTTTAATACATATTTATGTCACATGAAAGGTGATTTTGACTAACTAAATTGGATAGAATTATTATTTTTTGAATACTTGTATGTGTTTTGAAAAAAAGAAGAAAAGAAGATGTTATTAAAATTGATTAAAAAAATAAAAATAAATCTACTTATAGTTTCAGTTATTAATATATCTCCTTTTCAATACCTCCCTTAAAAAGTGTAGATATTTATAACTTTATGTTTTAAAGATTTCATTAGATTACAAGTAATTTTGATTAGTCTTCTTTACTCGTTACTAAACCTTTTTATAAAAAGAGATTTAACCTTCAAATAAAGTTTTATAAAAGTTTAAAATTATTTATATAAAGATCTAAAAAAAATTATATAATTTTGCCTTGGTTATTTGTAAAAGGATTATGTTAAGACACATCAGCCCTATTTGACAGCCCTTTTACTTTAGATTTCTTGAAAGTTTTTTCTATAAAAGTTATGACTCTATTTGACAAAGTTTTTACTTTGAACTTTGAATTTTTTGGAAGCTTTTCCTGTAAAAGCTATATATTTTGACTTTATCTAGAAGAACTTTTAAAGTTTAAAAGTTATGGAAACATTCAAACAGTTCCAAAAGAGTTTTTGTTCTCAAAAAGCCATAAACAGGCTTTCAAAAGTCTTACCAAACAAAATATATATATTTTGGTTATGTTTGGAAGAGCTTTTAAAACTTAAAAACTCTTCTATGGGAATATCCAAATACTCTCAAAAGCTCAAAAAGTTAAAAACAGACTTTTAAAAATCCTGTCCGTCTCCTAGTACCTTAGCTTATATATACTTTCAATTTATATTAGTGGTGGGATTCTAGGTAGAAATATATGTCTTTTAATTAAAGGAGTAAATAAACATTATATTGCTGTGTGATTTTTAATCCGTTTAGTGTCACTTAAAAAAAAAAAAAAAAAAAAAATCACCTAACCATTTTACCAAACCCACTTTATCCTCCTACCCTTTGCTTTACCAACAAAGCAAAGAAGGGACAAAATGGTCAAACTACAACCAAAAGGACACCACCGTAAATTCGGAAAACAACTAGGGGCAAACCAAGTCCAAGAAAAAAAAGAAACAAATAAAAAAGAGTACCGTTGGGGCCAAAAAGGATGACGTGGCAAGAACACAGATAATTGAAAAAGAGAATTTCATTACACACAACATAATCAACACGCTTCTTCAATCACTCTCTTTTTCTTTCGTCTCTTTAATTCCAATTCAATTCTCTCTCTCTCTCTCTCTCTAAAAACATAAATAAATTCAATTAAACCAAACCCAACCCAACCTTACTATTCTTCACGCTCTTTTCGAACTGGGTTTTGAGTTTTGAATTCCAATTCTTTCGTTTTTCGAGACGTAAAATTTGTTTTTGATCATTTTGTTGGGTGTAGTGGGATTTCGGTGATGGAGTCGTCATCGGAGACGGTGAGAGGAGTGGCGGCGGTGGCGATGGAGTTCCCGGTCAGTGACGAGGCGGCGCCGTCGTCGTTCTCCACGCCGGTGAGGGTCCCGACGAGGATCAGGAAGAGGCTCTCGGCGGAGTGCAAGACTCCCAGTACTGTTGAAGAAATCGAAGCCAAACTTCGACACGCTGATCTTAGGAGACAGGTTTTTCACTCCACTTTTTTTAATTAAAATTATAATCTTTTTTGGTGAGAATTTATGAGGATTCTGGGTTTTGTGTGTTTGATCACTTGTGGTTTGAAATTTTTACATTTTAATTGCTAATTAGTTATGCCGATTGCATTTAAATGTGAAAATTATATTATTTCTAAGTGCACAAATTCCAAAAAATCTATTTTGAAGAGTTGAGAGTAATCACGAAATTTTTTTTTTTCCTTCAAGACTTGTTAATTTCGTTTTAGTTATATTTTCCTTTGACTTTACGTTTTTGGGTTCTGATAATATTAAACAAACTGAACTTGACTTTCAACTTTTTTTTAAAAAATCTGAAGATTCAAAGCTTGTGGACGGTTTGCTTTTTCTACGGTGATTTTTGAAATCTTTATTTTGAAGGTTTTAACTTTGTTGTTAGGTGAGGGTTTGGTGTTCTCTTTTTTTGAATGTGCTTTGCCACTTTTTTGGGGTCTTCTATGCACATGGGTTTCTCTTTTTTGTCTGTCTAAAACTTGTTTTTTAATTTTTGTTTTTTGAACATTCGATCCACATGTGTGCTTTTAATTAGTTTATGTTTGTTTTTGGTAATTAAAGTATTCAGTTTTCCAATTTGAAATAAATTATTTCCTCTTTTGTGTTCTAGAATGTCCTTTACACCATTTCTCTTTATGAGTGCAGCAATTCTATGAGAAGTTGTCAAGCAAGGCGCGTCGGAAGCCGAGAAGCCCCTCACGGTCTTCTTCATCCCATGAGGAGGATCTTGGTCAGCGTCTTGAAGCGAAGCTTCAAGCCGCTCAGGAGAAAAGGTTAAATCTTTTTGTTGCATTACTTGGTCCCTGATATTGTAAATGAATGCCTCATGTATTCCTGTTTACGTTCCTGAAATCATTAGTCCAGTTGAAAATTCATATGCTGGTCATTACTAGACAAGTCTGGGTTCGGTTGAGATCAAGGCCATTTAGTCAATTGTTTAATTTTCTAGAGGTTTTGCATGTGATGATGATGTGTCACTTTGTTGTGGGAGCCTTATCTTAATTCTATTTGCTCGATGATCATCCTGCTTTACAAATGTGTCGTGATATGGTTTGTGGGGTTATAGTACTTAATTATTTTTCTTCAATATTTTGATGGCCCACATTCTCTTGTATGTTTTCTTTTAATCTGGTTTTGTCTACTCTTAAATAGTATCTTATGAAATTAACTTCCTGTGATAGTGTGATTTATGCAATCATAGCTATTATACCTCAGATTTGGGCCATTTATATAACCATTCTTGGAATACTCAATTTATATATATATATATATTATATTTTTGATTATTATAAATTTTCTTGTTTATATGACCTGAAAATTAATTAAAAGCTTCCCTAAATCATAATAACTTCTAATTAGGAATTATGACACTGTCGGACCAACAACCGTTGCCATCATAGCAACATCACCATATAGGTTGTTCTTTGCATTACATTTCCCTTAGTTAGAATTTGTTTTTTATGTCAACATTTGCGCAGAATTTAAGTTTGTAAGACTACTCATGGTTGAGCCAACAGGTTGAGCATTTTGGCGAAGGCTCAGATGCGCCTAGCTAGATTAGATGAATTGCGACAGGCAGCTAAAACTGGGGTAGAAATGCGTTTCGAGAGGGAACGTGAGATGCTGGGCTCAAAAGTTAAATCAAGGGTTCAGCAGGCAGAGCTAAATAGAATGCTTATCCTCAACACTTACAACCAAAGAAGAGCCAAATTAAAGGAGAGGTCATCACAATCATTATTACGAAGGATGGCCCGTGAGAACAAGTATAAGGAGCGTGTGCGTGCTGCAATACACCAGAAGCGAGTAGCTGCTGAGAAGAAGCGACTGGGATTGCTGGAAGCGGAGAAGAAAAAGGCACGTGCTAGGGTGTTGCAAGTGCGACGTGTAGCTAAGTTAGTCTCGAAACCAACGCGAAGTTGAGAGGAGGAGAATGAGGGATCAGTTGGAAGATCGACTGCAAAGGGTATGAATGATATCTCAAGTGAAATACATGTTTATATGCACTTGTATGAATGGTGTCTTTTCAAGTACTTGATTTTCTCATTGAATTTTATGATATCAGGCAAATATACAAAGGGCGGAATATTTGAGGCAGAGAGGAAGGCTGCATAATACTATTCGAGTGAATTTGAATACGATGTACAAGCAGGCTGATCTCCTTTCAATAAAATTAGCAAGGTACATGAATTTGATGAATGTTACCCTCTTTGAGTTTCACAACGTTGTGACCATCTTTTGCAAATTTGAAGCTTTACGGACCTCAGCCTATGAGCTCTTATTTAGCTTGTTAGGTTCTAATATTTGTTCTGTACAGGACAAAGGTTTGTATATATCATAGAATGAGATAATCTATTTGACTTTTTTCGGATGTATTTTGTTTAATGCTTCAGTATATTTTCAATTTTGGGTTTTATTTGTTGAGTTTGAGGATAAGATTTCAAGCCTAATATATTTGTTTCTGTTAGGTGCTGGAGGCAATTCCTCAACCAGAAGAGAACTACCCTAGCTTTGGCAAAAGCTTTTGATGCCTTAAAGATTAATGAAAGTTCCGTTAAGTCAATGCCATTTGAGCAACTGGCTCTTCTCATTGAATCAACTACCACGCTTCAAACTGTGAAAGCTCTACTTGACCGGCTTGAGAGCCGCTTGAAAGTTTTCAGGGCTGTTGCTGCTGCTTCTTCCAATCAGCCCGGCCTTGATAATATTGATCACCTTCTTAAACGAGTTGCATCACCTAAGAAAAGGCCTACTCCAAGAACTCCAAAGAGTAGAGGGGCAAAAAAAGTAGGTTCCTCCAGGGAGGCAGGGAGAAGTCCGGCTAAATTATCAAGGTATTCAGTTAGAGTTGTTCTATGTGCTTACATGATATTGGGTCATCCAGATGCAGTTTTCAGTGGTCAAGGAGAGCGTGAGATCGTGTTGGCCAAGTCTGCAGAAGAATTTGCTAGACAGTTTGAGTTGTTGATAAAGATTATATTGGAAGGGCCCATACAGAGTTCTGATGAAGAGTCTGAAACTTCGCTGCCAAAATGCTGGACCTTCAGGTCTCAGCTTGCTGCATTTGATAAAGCATGGTGCTCCTACTTGAATTGTTTCGTGGCATGGAAAGTTAAGGATGCTCAGTCATTGGAGGAGGATTTGGTTAGAGCAGCTTGCCAGCTTGAGCTCTCCATGATGCACAAATGCAAGATGACTCCAGAAGGAGATAATGGTGACCTTACTCATGATATGAAAGCTATTCAAGAACAGGTATTTACCCACTTTTTATTGATATTTTTTTTAGGGAGGTAATTAAACACGCTTGACATAAATAAAATTTAGAACAAATATGATCTGGTCAGGTTAAAAATTCCTCATAGTGAACTTGTGATTTTAATTTTAGATTTAACACACTGTTGCAGTATTAATCATAGGAACTATTCTGTGAGGTTTAGTGTTCTTTTCTCCTCGCCAAGAAGAGGCTTTAATAGGAGGTTATTTAAATATAATTTTTTTTCCTTTGGCAATTTTTTTTTTCGTAGGCATTGGTATCCAATAATTTTTCTTTCTGCTGATTTATTGGCTAAAATTATCTATAAATTTTTCTTTTCCTTTATTTTAAGGTTACAGTAGATCAGAAACTTTTACGGGAAAGAGTACAGCACCTTAGCGGAGATGCTGGGATTGAGCGTATGGAAACTGCACTGTCTGAAACACGAACTAAATATTTTGAAGCAAAGGAAAATGGAAGCCCCGTGGGATCTCCTAGCACGAGCTTTTTATCCCCTAATCCACCTAGTTCCCTAGTTCCTCATTCATCTGTTCCTAGCTTGGATAACAGAAATAATCTGATTGAAGGCACTGAGAGACCAAGTCGTGTTGTCCGTTCCTTGTTTAGGGAAGATGCCACATCCTCTCCTAAAAAAGTTCGTGCTTCTGCACCCAGCAGCAGCTCTATAGATGGTCAATTGGGTGCACCTGTTGAACAACAGCAGGTCACAGAGAATGAATTGATTGTTAATGAATTTCTCCATAAGCAGAATCATGCTTTTGTGGATAGCTCAAGTATCATTGATGAGGATCAAAATAGTATCAAGGTTAGTATGCTTTCTTAATCATAATTATTTCTGAGCATGAATTATTTTGTTTAGAATAACTGGAAATCTATCATTTTGTTAACATTTTTGCTTGTTTCAAGTAGTTAAGGATTGGCTCTAGTAATTACTTGTTGTTTCACATATGTAACTCTATGAATAACATAAATTGTTGGCACACTAATGCTTTATGCAAGCATAGAATGTGGAGGTGCATGTATGGAAACTTTTAACAAAGTCACAACCTTTGGATATGACTAATTTATTGGCTGCCACTTAACATGCGGTTTTGCAATGTTTGGCTTCGTATCACTCATTTCTTTTTGAAAAGAATGAAATGCAAAATTGTTTATTACAGTGATGAAAATGTCAAAAAGTCTGGAGACTGATTTGTTTGCTCATTTCCTCACTTTGCAGGCTAAAGTAAGAAAGACAATGGAGAAGGCCTTTTGGGATGGCATCATGGAATCCATGAAACAGGAGACACCCAACTATGACCGGGTTATTCAACTCGTGAGAGAAGTGAGGGATGAAATTTGCGAGATGGCTGCCCAGAGCTGGAAGGAAGAGATTACTGAAGTTATTGATCTAGAAATTCTTGCTCAGGTAGTAGCCATTACTACCCCTTATGGAACTGCCACATCATATATTCATATCATACTATGATAATTTAATATTATTTCTTTTATCCTATTTTTCTCCTTAGGTGCTGAATTCAGGTAACCTGGACATTGATTACCTTGGAAGGATTCTTGTGTTTGCATTGAGCACTTTGCAGAAACTCTCCTCCCCAGCCAATGATGATGAGATGAAGGCCAATATGCAGAAGTTACTGAAAGAGTTATCTGAGATATGTCAGGCCAGCAATGAATCAAATTCTCATGTCATTGCAATGATCAAGGGTTTGCGTTTTGTTCTAGAGCAGATTCAGGTGGGGATCAACATCTTTTCCATCCACTTATTAAGTTTACTTCAAAGCTTCTTTTAATATGCTTTTTAAAGTTAGAAGTTTACTGAATTACTGTCCAACTTTTTATCATCCTTTGTTTCCAAGATTGATAAATTTATGTAATCAGTGTCTTAATTCTTGTTATGCGATGTTCAAATATGAAATTAACTAGCTTTTGGATTGGTACGGACTTGCAACTAATTTAGTTTCCTCAAATATCAATTTTTTAAAGTTTCTTTTGTACCAAAGCCTGGTAAAACATTTTATGAGCTAATTTGAATGATTCAATTGGATTGTTGATGTCCATGTTATCTTGTTTGTTTCAGTATGGAGCACGATTACTTTAGAGGTAGCATTTGTGGATAGAACCCCTAGCAGTGTTAAAAGAACAAACTTTATAATGAAATAAATATATTTTATCTAGACCATGTGCTTGGGATTTTCATATGGTATATTATGTGCATGGAGGATATTTCATTTGTTGAGTAGAACACTCGAGTTATAGTAGGAAAAGGATTATAGGGTTTAGAAACATCATACTAGGGCATTATAGTTAGAGCAATAGAAACAGTAAAGATGATACCCCTTCAGTAGTATAACATGGTTTATTTTCTGACAGGCTCTTAAGCGTGAGATAAGCAAAGCACGCATAAGAATTATGGAGCCTTTGTTGAAGGGTCCTGCTGGATTGGATTACCTTAGAAAAGCTTTCACAAATCGTCATGGGCTTCCCTCTGATGCACACAGCTCTCTGCCATTGACTTTACACTGGCTTTCATCTGTGCGGGCTTGCAAAGACCAGGAATGGGAGGAACACAGAAATTCTCTTTCAGCTTTGATGAGGCAGGAAAGTTCTCGTGTGCCTCTGCCTTCTACTTTTAAAACTGGTGGAAGCTTTCTGGTCAAAACAAGTGGAAACCAAAACACATCTCCTCATACTTCTGGTGCTGCAAGTAGCACAGGTATGGACATTAAATTAACTCTGCATTTTCTGAAGGAAGCAAATGCGAATTGAGTTGAAAAGCAATTCTGTCGATGGAAGTATGAATGGAATCTTATTTTCATTTTCTCTTCCTTTTGATTCCCTTTTTTTCTGGATCAGGTAATCAGCAACCGGAATGCAAGGGCGAAACACTTGATTTGTTGGTGAGGCTTTGCCTGTTGAAGTTAGTAAGTGGGATATCTGGCATAACACAAGAAGCTTTACCTGAAACTTTCATGCTTAATCTCCCAAGGTTGAGGGCTGTTCAGGCTCAAATTCAGAAGATTATTGTAATCGCCACCAGGTAAGTGGCTTGAAGAATTTTATGCCTATTATATTGGTCATAGGAATGTAAAAATCTATTTTTTAAATAGCAATATTAACATTTTTCTGATCTCAGAAAAGGTCAACATTCAGTTTTGGACAAGACATTAGAAATTCATTGTTTTCTACCACAGATCTGAAATTTGCTTAGTGGGTCTACATTTTTGTCTTACTACTTGGTTTAATAGATACTAATTATGAAGTGATCTGAATTCCAGCATTCTTGTTTGCCGGCAAACTCTTCTAAGTGAGCGGGTAGTGACCAGCTCTGCGGACATGGAAAATATTATATCAAAGTGCACTGAAAGGCTCCAAGAGCTTTTAGACCATGCTGAAGATGCAGGTTAGAAGAGATTGTTGAGATAATGAGTAATTTCTCAAGTGATGATGACAAGGAGGTAGTAGACACCGAGAAGATTCACTCAAGGAAGGTGGTAATGGCGCGAATGTTGGCAAAGAGCTTACAAGCCGGGGATCCTGTGTTTGAAAGGGTGTCCCGTGCTGTTTATTTGGCTACAAGAGGAGTCGTACTTGGGGGAAGTGGGACTAATGGAAGAAAATTGGCTGAATTAGCCCTACGGCAGGTCGGAGCTGTTATGCTGACTGAAAGGGTGGTGGAAGCTGCTGAAGTGTTGGTGGTGGTTGCCACTGTTTCAGTTAATGTTCATGGGCCATGGTATATAAATCTGACTGATAAAATGTGATTGGATTTGTGAATTTGTGAAGAAGGAAATAATACACATTGTAAATAGTAGTGTGTGAAAAGTTGTGTTTAAGCTTTTAGCCACAAGTGTGTGTAGATTTCACAGTATCATTATTAACTTTTCTGCAAACTTTATGTTGTAATACACAGCATGCATGCTTGTAAATAGCATTTAGATTCTAATAAAATCCTTATTTTTAATTCTTGAATTTTCTTTTCTTTTCCTTTGCTTTGTTTCTCCTTTTAATCCTTTAGCAAAAGCTTATATAAGCTACGAAAATGCAGACTGCATTGTGTGGCTCAAACTCATGTAAGCTTTAATACACATATATCGAGGTTATACGTGCAAGTTGGAACTTCCTTTAATATGTGGGTTTAAGTTGTCTCCCTCTTCCTTTAATTACTATAAAATTAAGAAACCCTAGAATTTGTAGGGTAGTAGAAAAGACATCTATAACCTGTGAGACTAGTAAATGAGAGTTCGAAGGATCACTTGGACACGAGAGTGGTGCTGGCCAAGGAAATTCCGACACTCAAATAAGAGATTTAACAAGAGAAATAAGAGTAAATAAATAGGTTTAATAATTTACTCCCTGTAATGGTCTCCTTAGAAGAAGATGATCATATTATGAACTGACCAGAATGTTGATTGTCGGGACGATAGGACCACCGGAAGGGACTGTAACTATTACATTACTAAGAGAAATATAATCAAAGTAGGAGAGAAAATATTAGAGTCTGATTATCAGGCATCCTACTATCAAGATGGAATCCCATAATAAATTGAGTATCCCCATATCACGAGACCGTTCTACCCTCGATGATCCTTTGATGAAAGGCTGGTTATTATGTATTTTACTATTCCTTAAACCCTTTTTTTCTGCGTGTTTTTCATGCTATACGATTCTTGGGCCTCTTCGATCTATTTATGGACTTCATGGGCCCTCTGTTGCTTTAATGCTTCTGAGGCCTTATTTGTATAATTGATTCCTGCGCTTTTATTTCTTGGGCCCGTGGGTCCTTGCCTTTGGTCTGGGCCCAGTACTATTTTTAGCTACTGCACCACCAATAACTTTTTATTTAAATTCTATTCACAACTATAACATTTATTTTAAAGGGTATAATTATAATATTAATAACTGTCACAACTTATCGAGTTACTAAATATACGGTCTGGATATCTACTTCTATATAACGGGAGACATTTACTTTCTCAATAAGAGAGAAAACAACCTACATATACCGGTAAATACGTATGATGGGACTTGAACCCTAATCACTGAAGTATGAAAAAGGTGCACATCCATCACATTTATATTATACCCCTTAAAAAGAAGTATAATAAATAAACATTTAATCAACTAACTAATGACAATGGTTCATCAACAGAGAAAAAGATACTCATGAGTCGTGACTATTCTTTAAATTTATTTATTTACTGATACTTCAAATGGTCACAAACAATCCTCAGTTACTGGATTGCATTTCACAATCTCAAACAAAAACAGAATATAAAATAGCCAACATTAATTAACAACTAATTAAGGCAACTTAGAGAAAAAAAATGTAGAAATATTATTAACAAACTTATTGACAGGAGGAGTCTTATTAACACCTTGAAAGCAACAGAAAACACCTAAACATTGACAGCTTCCTACTTCACTACTTGAAAAGCAAACAGAACCACATTCTCTTTTAATCTTCCCTCTTCAGGACTTTTTGGAACCAGTAGGCCGACATCTTCGGGTGCCTCTCGAGGGTATTGAAATCGACATAGGTTATGCCAAATCTAGCCGTATATCCTAATAACCATTCAAAATTGTCGAGCAATGACCAAGCGAAGTATCCCTTTACATTTGCTCCATCATCCATAGCCTTCTTCATTTGTGATATGTAATCTTTGTAGTAATTTATTCTTGTGGTGTCATGTAATGACTGTGGAAGTGTGAGATTGCCTGGATCGTCCATACCTATTTATAACATTCACAACATTAGCTGAATTCATCGAGAAGAAAAACATTATGATACTAGACAGATTCTATTACCATTCTCTGAGAGAAACACGGTGGGGTTGCCATAACGCTCTTTTACGTATGTTAATGCCTTGTACATACCCCAAGGTACAATATAGAGCCATCCAGAGTTTGCCTACAAGTGTTTGAACATTTAAGAAGCTTAAATATATGATTCATGAGTTGACAAAATAGTGGATTCAATGTCCAACAGAAACTACTAATGTGAACTCAACTTACCCTTGGACCAATTGGCACCTTATTCTTCTCAACTGCAAAAATTTGAAAACAAAATTAGATGACAAATCATGTATTTGTCAAAACAAATAAAGAAAAATTATACATGTCAATGAGACTTACAAGCAAAACCACAATTCCAGTCAGCTTGGTAGCCTAAGTCTGCAGATTTAGGCCAAGTAGGCTCAAACATGTAATATGAAGTGTATTGATTGATACCAATGTAATCTGTTGAACCCTTTACCAACAAAACTTCTTCATCTGTAAATTTTGGAAGCCTATTTCCAACAATCTCTTGCATTGTTCTCGGATACTCGCCATATGTGATAGGGTGTAAAAACCTGCAAATTAGGAGTTCAAAATTTTAGTAATGAGATAAGCTACATGGGAAATTCCAAATTGAATAAGGATTTACCATCCAATATGAAAATCTCTGGCTCTTTGAGCTGCATAGTTGTCAGCCTTTGATCTGGTAAGAGGCTCGTACCAAACGAAATCCAAGAGAATTCCAATTTTTCCTCCTTGTTTCTCCTAAAAGACAAAATGCACACATTCCTCTATTAATTACACAACCTACAATATACTAATAAACAGAATGAGAAGAGAAACATACTTGGTATTTCTCACGATATCTTTGAACAGCTGACGCGTGAGATAGAATCATATTATGTGCTGCAATATAAGGCTCGGTTGAAGAGTCTCCGTCTGTGCAATTCCCAAAGGCTTTCGAACACCTTGAAGGAGGATTTATGCCATTGTCAAATCCAAGCGCAGCTATAACCCTTGGCTCATTAAAGGTGAACCAGTTCTTAACTCTGTCACCAAATATCTTGAAGCAAAAGTCCGCATAATCTGCAAAATCTTTCCTGAAATATATATATTTCCATGTTAAATTAAAACTCCATTAACAATTGATTTTAATGAAGATGTTTATGAAACAGAGAAAAGATTATATCTATATACTTACACAACTTGACAACTTAACAAGCCACCATATTTTTCTTGTAGAGCCAATGGCATATCGTAATGATATAAATTCGCATATGGCGTGATCCCTACGGTAACATATAAAATTATGTTATGAGATTTATATCATTATGTAAATATAATTTTACATAAATTTGTATCTGTTCTTGTTACCCTTTTCAAGCATGTAATCAATCAATCTGTTGTAATAACCAACTCCTAACCAGTTGACATTTCCAGAGCCATCTGCAAATTTAAAAATTTCCAGATTTGAGTCACAATGGTTTTAATTTAAGAGAAATTATGTAATAGTTTCTTCTTTTTTTAATTAAAAAAAAAATAAAAAACCATACTTGGGAAGATCCTGCTCCAAGAAATCGAAAAACGGTATGCATCAAAGTTTAACTTGACCATAAGATCAATATCTTCCTGCATAAACATACATGCTCTATTTTAAGTCATGGATTTATATTTTTTATATAAATTACAAAAGGTTCATAGCAAATGCTACTTAAGTCATATACCTTGTAATGGTGATACTGATCAACAGTCTTATCACCAGTAGCATCTCCAGCAATGTGACCTTTTTGTTTTCATCAAACATACCAATAATCATAAACACACGAAAACAACAAAGTAAATTTAAAACCATAATCAAACAAAAGTGATCAAGTTTTACCAGGAACTTTGACATAAGCATCCCAGATACTAGGACCTCTGCCGTCCTTATTGGCCATTCCTTCAACCTGATAGGCAGATGTTGCTGTGCCAAACAGGAACCCCTCCGGAAAACCTTTGCGGCTGAGGCCACCCGTGTCAATTTTACCACAAGATAGATCGGAACTAGAACAGTCAGTGGCAGTGGCATGTACTGTAGTGAAAATAAACATGATAATAAAAAAACCACATGAAAATGCAAATGTCTTCATGATGTTTAGCATGAGAGAAGAATACACAAACTCTGATATGACACTCAAAAGTCTGTGTTTATGTATTTATAGTATCAGAATGGAGAAAGAGTCTAAATTTAAATGAGGAGAGAATCAAGGTGAGAATCACAGTTTTGTTATTTTTGATTGTGTATCAGCTAGTTAGGATTATAGTCAAAGCTGTTATAGATTGTTAGTTGAATTCTTTGAAGATATATACATTGAAGATAAACTTCATATTTAAACTGTAATTAAATTAACTTTTAAAATGTGGATATAAAAAAATATAATAATAATAATTATAATTATTAATGAACATACCAACTAATAAATATATGGGTAAGTCATACTTTTAATGATGTGTTTTTTTTTTTTTTGAAACTATACTTTTAATGATGTTGATGTTGATTTTGCATGATTAACCATGTAATCATCAGGAACACTTAATATTATATGAATACTGTTATACAATCACAAATCTAAAATTTGTTATAGTATATGATGATTTTTGTTTTTATTGTTTTTATTAAAGGATATACAACAGTACATGATTTTTAGAGTGTCTGACCCTACTCTTAAAAACCAAAATTTAACAAAAGCAAAAGCAGCACTCAAAGAATTTTGCAACATTCTACTTTTTAAAGAATTTTACAACAAAACTTGAGAAATCTGTTAACATTTTTTAAATATATGTGGATTATCATATGTAATCTTCATGATAAATCAACTTTTGATTTTGTAGAAAAATTGGGTTTATGATAACGTTGGAGTAGTGTTGTAGTTGGAATTAATTTTGTATAGGGCTACTTCAAGTTATAAATTTATTTTTAAATTTTTATATTGGTGAACAAACAAATTTTTAATTTTTATGTGCACAACTTCAATAACAACTTGATATATGGTTAAAAACATGTATATGTATCACAAGTAACTATATACGTATCAATCATATGTCAAGTTTTCAGCGATCCAATACACCATCCTTCAATGCATTCAGTGCATCTAAAATAAATATAATACAAGATGCTCAAGTTAAATAGGTCAATTATAATTATAATGTGAAACAAAACAACTTAATTTTTTTTAATATTGTTTATAATGCAATCACATTTTTACAATCATTGAGAATAAAAAAAAGGTAAACAAAAGGAACATTTGAACTTAAAAAAATCTGTTTTTTTATATATCCATCAAATTAAATTCTGACACTGTAATGAACTCAGCATATTGTTTTCTGTTTTCAATGAAAGAGGAAAAAATCTTAACCCATCAAGCTCTGTGTTTCTTCCATACAAGATACACAATTGAAATAATTTTTTGATCTCCAGAAAAATAATAAAACCAAGTCAACCATCAAGAAAATACTTGCAGAGTAGAGAGTTCAAACCCAGAAAGGAAGCAATGTTCAGCAGAGACGGTCCATTTTCAATATGTTTCCAAAAAGCATACAAAATTGATGATATGAAGAAGAAATGAAAAATGAATCAAATAACCTGGCACCTTATATCAATTTTATTCCTTAAAAAGAATACATTAACTATGTGTAGGCGCATGAAGAGATTTTCGACCCAGTGTAGCACTCACTTCATCAAAAAAATAGTAAAAACAGATTGGAGATTGAAGACAATATATACCCAATTCAGCATATTCTGGTTTTCAAGAAAAAACTAAGACGGTTTGTACTATCAAGGGGTTTGGTGCCCCTTGTTCGCTTGCCATCTTGTCACCATCATGCCATGCCAACTCATTTTTCAGAAGAATGCTGACAAAATTTCTTCACAAAAAACAGCAGGGTGGGTTTATTTACTGAAAACTATCCACAATTCTCCATGGAAACCGTAACAAGATAGCTCTGTGCCATTTTGCAAGCATTGTAATTACTGAAGGTTGTCGTAATTCAGAAACTGAAGAAACAATTGCAAAGAGGGTATATATGACAACCAAAAGATGCAATTTTGGTAACAACTCATTACCATGTCGAGAGTAAGTCCATCTGGGGTACAGGATGGTGGTACTCCTTCGTAAATAGCATCTCAAAGATCCCGCTTAAACATCAAAACCTGGCATTGCAAACTGAGATGCAAAAGTTTCAACTTGGGTTCGAAGCTCTAAGATATCCCTGTTGCTCTGTAGACCTGTCAAAAAAGCCTTCTGCAACTTGCCATGCTCACGATGCACCATATTTGCAATATGTGCAGCTCTCAGGAGAAAATCAGCAATTGTCTCAAAATCTGACTGTACGCAACCTCTTGATGTCATTGCAGGAGTACCTGAGGACCATAAAATCTTATTATAAGTGCGCAACCCTCTCCAACTGAAGTCGACAAGTCAAGGTTACAGACATGCAAACAAAAACTTAACGACATCTAGACTTACCAATCCTTACTCCTCCAGGGGTAATAGTACCATTGTCACTGAAAATAGCAACTTTGTTGAGAGTAATATGACACAATTCACAGACCTTCTCATAAACTTTCCCTATAAAAATTAATAGTAAAATAAATGTTAGATCTTATTGTATTTTGTAAGTCATAAAAGCAACTAATGTCCGATGACTAACAGGTAAAAGGACATGTCACAAATACATGCAGAGAAAATAATCATTTATCACTCTGACATGCCTTCAATTCTTGGTTCTTTTATACTTAATTTCACAATTTTAGCATTTACAACATCCCAAATTATTCCTCAAACCAAGGTGATGCCTACTAAGGGAAATTTTGTCACTCATTTAAGAGCCACCGATAGATAAAATCAAGACTTGGTGAAAAATGTCATGGAGTCTGATCCTGAAATGATGCTATACTAACCATATATCATACCCCTTACTTATGTTTAGAGGCCGAGCAAAATGATGTACACTTGTTCTAAATCAAAGCCACTATATTCTCTTACCCTAAGCATTGGAATATCAAAAAGCCAATACAAATCTATAGTTTACTTCAATATTCCCCAGAATTAGCTTCATTAATTTTTTTAGAAAAACATATATAGGTATTTTACTTTCATATCTTAAAAAGGAACAATGGCCTCTCTGATTTATTCACTGATATTTGGCATGGCAAGTCAACTTTCATCTTTTTCAGCAATTCCCACGAGAATATAAATAAGATAAGGAAAGGGAGGGAGGGACATATAGTGATTTATGATTTACACAAAGACACAGAGACTAGAGAGAGAGAGAGAGGTGTACAGAAGTTTAAGGGTCAGCAATAATGAGTTCTAACAGGCAAAAGAAGTGATAACAGTCCTTATTATAAACTAAAAGCCAATTTTACAGTTACAAATACACATAGGAGAAGCTATTTCCACAGTGCTGGTAGATGGATCCACTGTCCACACCCTTCCCTTGGAAAAGATGAGTACCATAATACTTGGCAGGATGTGGAAACAGCTATATAAGACATGATTCTAACATATACAGACACATACATGTTCTAAATATGTATTACAGTTTTACATTGACATCTTTTATTCTGCCTAAGTGAGGTAAAAGAAGCCTAAACCTCATCATACCATGTTCCATTCTGCGTAAAATGCCATGTAGTTGATTGGGCCCTGGGTACTACATCTTTTCGCATTCAAGAAAAATGGCTCCAAATAACATATAATACATTATAAATGCAATTTTATTCCATGGGATTTACAACATCATTTAGTTTCAATGAAACATGAACTCAAACATCAATCGGAAAGGCCAAAAAACCACCTAATTCGTTGGCGGAAAGAGCAATCATTAAAAACATATAACATCTATGACAGTGAACATGCAGCAAATGCTGTTATTTCCTCACAAAACCCTATTACAACTCCTATAGAGGACTTCCAGAGAGGCTCAGATTGCAACTGAATAAAGCAACCCTTATCCATTAAGAAATATCAGAGTTTCAGGGCATAGGACTACCTACGAAGAAAACTAATGTGGATTTTAAATCTTTTGAGTAAGAACTGTTTTTTTTTTTGGTTGAAACTCTTGCTGGTCTTCAGATAAATCAAAATCTTGTCTTTAACTCTATATTGGATTTGAATCCAATTTCGGCAGAATCATGCACCTTTTCGGTCTAGTTATACTTACAATGAAAAAAAGTACAGCTAAAATGGAAATGATTATCTTGCATTTTATCTTGTATGCATTCTCTCAACCAAACTAGATCATCAAGTCCTCTCTGGCAAAATATAACTTGTAAGACTTATGATAGTTAAGAAAAACCTCAGTTGAACATCAAGGAACAACACGATAATCATAACATCAAGTTGTAAAAGCATGAATTAATCAACTAAACAAGGAAAAAGAACAAAGAAATTGCAATTCAACTAAACAAGATGAATCAACATAATGTCTTAGTTAATTGACAAGAAACAAAATAAGTGATCTATGATGCATGAAAATGTAATATCACTACACCTGTTAATCCCAGAGGGCTTAGATCCCAAAGCAACAAATGATTGTCTGTGCCGCCAGTTACTAGCCGGCATTTTCTTCTCAACAATGCACATGCTAGAGCTTGTGCATTTTTCTTGACCTGTTGCATATATGCCTTATACTCGGGGGTAGCCACCTGCTTTAAAGCTATAGCAAGAGCAGCAATGTGGTTATTATGAGGTCCACCTTGCAATGATGGAAAAACAGCAAAGTTGATCTTTTCCTCCAAGTCATAATGATCACTTTCAACTCCTTGTGTTAACAGAATTCCTCTTTTTCTTGGCTTTCTGCCCTTCCTATAAAAAATTATACCTCCCCTAGGACCTCGAAGGCTTTTATGAGTTGTTGAAGAAACAATGTCACAGTAGAGAAAGGGGCTTACACATTCCTGTGAAAACATCAAATGCCATGTTATTGGTAAAATTTTCAGGTAATATTTGCCCTAAAAATTAAATAACTGTTTTCAACAAAACCCATAATTGGATTCAACTTCCTGAACAACTACCTTCACAAGATAATAGTGGTCAATTTAATACATATATTCACGACTATGTTGCTGCAAGCTACCACTAATGAAAAAATTATGAAACTGTAAACTTTGTAGAATGGAAGATGTCCTTGTATAGTGTTTTCTATCCATATCTAACGCCTAAAAGTGAACCAACCCTCATACAATAATATTATACAACCAATACAAAAGAACAAAAAAGATGCAGCTTGGAAAGTTAGACATAGTAAAGAATTTAAAAAAAAAAGAAAAAAAGAGAAGAAGCAATGCTGTCAAAGGAGGCAGAAATCTAAAGCCTAGAGAATAGTATCCCATTTTAATCCCATCTCTATTTGCCTTTTTAGGCTGGATATTGTGTACTATTTCTGCATCCTCAAAGCAGGAGATCCCTTATTATCATTTGATCAGACATAATAATTATCAATTTATACCTGCAGATGAAGACCTTGGGAGCATAAATTTCATTCTCTTACCCCACAACCTCATTAGTTAGTGCAGAGCCCACCATAAACAATCAACAATTTCTTTCGTTTAAGGAAATTATACCAAGACGAAATCTCACATGATGTCAGACAGGCACACATCAGAATTCATGCCAGCAAAAAAGAATACAGAAATTCAATCAAAATTGGTTTGAAAAATCAATTCCCAACCATGCAATCACACGTTACCATGTAAATGCAAGCTTCCTATCACTTGAAGTTTTAGATATCTATCATAACGTGCAGAATATAATAACTTGCCCTTGGCTACAATACGATCTTAATATAACAGAAACATAGACAGTAAATCACTCGAGTCTTCTCAACAGCATGCAGTGGCAAGTGAACTCCACTAAAAACCAGAGTTATGAAAGCAATCATATTTTCACAGATACGAAATATATAGCATTTCAAACTAGTCTACACGCTATCCACACAAACAACTATGATAAATAACTGAGCCCAAAATGCATATAAACACCAAGAAACAGAACTCTACAACGATTTCCACACCTTTGCTGCAACAAGTCCACTGATTTGTGCCATATCGCACATCAACACCGCGCCACACTTATCCGCAATCTGCCGAAACCTAGCATAGTCACACTCCCTAGGATAGGAACTCCCTCCGCAAATCAGTATCTTGGGTCTGAAATCCAACGCCCTCTCCTCCAACTTGTCGTAATCAATCAAACCCGTATGCGGATTCACCTTATAAGGCAAACTCTCAAAGAAAATCGAAGCAGCAGACACTTTCCTTCCACTCGGCATATAGCAACCATGACTGGTATTCCCTCCGGAGGGCGTGTCCAGCCCCATAATCCGATCACCGGGCAACAACAGCCCCGTGTAAACAGCCAAATTCGCCGAAGTACAAGAATAGGGCTGCACATTGACACCCCAATACTCCTCTTCCAAATCGAAAGCAAGCAAAGCTCTCTTGCAACAAAGCTTCTCAATCTCATCAATGTAATCATTGCCACCATAGTATCTGGCTCCGGGCATGCCCTCCGAGTACTTGTTGGTCAAATGGCTCCCCAGAGCTTCCATTACAGCCCTGCAAACGTAATTCTCCGACGCAATCAGCTCGATTCCGTTGAATTGCCGCTTCTTCTCCTCCTCCATGACGCCGTATATTTCCGGGTCCGCGACGCGTATAGGCTGGTTGCCCCACCAACCGGTCCCGGTCCTCGACGCGGAGGAGGGATTGGTCGTATTGGCGGTTGTTTTCTGCTTCTTGAGGCACATCGAGTGACCCAGAATCCGGAACTCCTCGGTGTCGTTGTCGTCGTCATCGTCGGCGCCGCCGTTTTCGCTGTCGTGTTGGGAGTGGGATTTGAAGTTTCCGTTTTGGAGGAGCTGGAGAGGGAGACCTAGAGAGAGGTCGTTTGATTGCTGGTCTGATAACGACAAATCCATGATTGGATTTTCAAAGTTGAGAGCAGCAATAGCAGCAACAAAAGCAACGGCAAGAGGGTTTCAAGAAAGTACAGTAACAGTGCTTGAAGATAGATTTCATGGAGTTATCATCAAATTTGCTGATAAACAGAGACAGAGAGGTGTTGGTAGACCGGTTCATGTGTCCGTAATGTTCATTTGTTCTATTATTCTATAACAAGCTAATAATATGGCAAATTGCGATTCAGTACCCTAAAATTTTGTATAAAGAAACGAGAAATGCAACAGCATCTCCTCTTGTGGCAAAAGGATTCGGATTGTCCGGTCCGATTCGGTCCGAATTAAAATTCGAATCCTAATGAAAAATTGGATAAAAAAAAAATCTAAATTTGATTGTGTCGAATGCAACTGTATCTCCGTGATCTAACTGGATCCACTACAAATCTTGCTGGATTCCCTCTAATCTTTTTTTTTTTTAATTTATTTTGTTTTAAATTTCTTTGTTAATTTATTATTTTAAATTATTTTTAAATTTTTTGGGATGATGTTTTATGTTTTAATTGGACATTGCAATTCTTCTATTAGTTTATTTTTCTCACTTACAAAATACTATTTTTTTACCCTTATATAATTAAGTTGTTTACCATTAATCTAACGGTGACTAATCAGGTCAATGTGTACTTTTTTATAATAATAGTAAAACTAGTATTATTTGTTTCTTTATATAAATCTTTAGGGTACTGAATTGTAATTTACCTTTGATGGGGTAAGAGTCAAACACTCATTGTGATCATCGAGTCATCCCACATACACTACTACATCTACACACAAATACAAAGACTCATTAGTCCCTTGGATGCATCGGAGAGACTCCCTATATACCACACACATAACAAATTATATATCACATATGACACCATGCAAAAATCATAAGATTGTCTACTAACAGTAACAAATAATGGTAAGCCTAGATAAAACCATATTTTCACATATTTCAAAACATAGTGATTATATAAACACATTTCAAAAGAATACATAAATACATTTATTATACATATAATATTGTAATTCATATTTTGAAAATTAAATATTTAGTACGCTTACCTTTCAGCAATACAAACAAAACAAATCATCCATAAAGATAACGATCCAAACATTAGCCTAGATAACATTATCATACTCATCTGAGTCAAAATAATGTCTTAGGACCAAAATATGGCTATTAAAAAGTTCCCTAAACCGAAAACTCAATACTAGAACGAACCAATGTTGTTTTGGAAACGGGACAGTGTTCAATGTAGGATTAAATTACTTAAAGGCTGAAAATTTTAAAACTTTGCAGAAAACTTATAAACAAACATAGCTCCTTAAATAAAAATTTTCATAATTTTATAAATTTTTAAAATGCCTTAAAATAATTTATGAGGAGCTATATTTGTTTACAAATTTTCTATAAAGTTTTAGAATTTTTTAGCATTCGAGTAATTTATTAAAAATTCTACAATGAATGTTGTTCTGTTTTCAAAACATCATTGGTTAGTTCTAGTATTGATTTTTCAGTTTGGGAAACGTTTTGATAGCCATATTTTGTTATGAATACATTATTTTGAGTTTGATATGAGTATGATTATGTGATATGGGCTAAGGTTTGGATTATTATCTTTGTAGAGCATTTGTTTTGCTTGGATTCTTTAAAGGTAAGTATACCAAACCTTTTGTTTTTAAAACTGGAATCACAATATTATATGTATAAGAAATATGTTTATGTGTTCTTTTGAAATGTGTCTGTATAACCACTGTGTTTTGAAAATATATAAAAATATGATACAATAAAGTATGTTTTATTTAGGTTTACCTTTATTTGTTACTGTTAGTAGGTATTCTAATAATTTTTATGTGGAATCTTATGCGATATGTGATTTGTTATATGTGTAGTATATGAGAAGTGTCTCCTGGACACCCCAAGGACAAATGAGTCTTTGCATTCGTGTGTAGGTGTATGAGTGCATGTGGGAAGACTCGTTAATGATCAAAACGAGGGTCTGACTCTTACCTTTGGGCATGAGTGTTCTGTATTTTTAAAAAGAAAGTAATCAACACTTGTACTTTCCTGTATATATTAATTGCCGACGGGTAACTTTGGCTCTAAATATGTGATATGTGCTACTTAAGTCCTATTATTGCAGTGTTGGGTAAAGGGAACCTAATATTATTTTGATATATGATAAGTATATGATTGTTATATTTCGATATATGATCAATCTTATTATTTGTATTTTGTATGTTGTTATAAGTGATTTTTCAATTTGAGTTTGTCATATTATAAGTCCAATATGAGAACCCATACGTACGGTTTGGGGCCTAAAGTATCCAAAAGGCCTAACAAACCATTCTAAAGGCTGAGAAAGCTCTCGGCAACAATAGATGATCGAGGCACTGAATATCCGCTTGGGATACCTCAGATAATTCAAATAGTAAGGTATATAGCATCCTAATCGCAATAAATGCTCCTGCAGACCCCTGTCACATGTTAAATCAACGCCAATAAGAATATTGGCTCAGCCAAAGCTACACGCATTTAATGCACATGACAGCATTCAATGCAATTGCTTCTAAGGCTAAATATGCCAATACAGTGGTATTAATTGCGATACGACCCGAGCCCCCTAGCAGGGCTTTTCCCTTAATACCGCTTTAAGAATGTCATGATTAAAGAAAGAAATAGATGACCGACCATTGGTGTCTACGGCTGCCCATACCCTAATTAATTAGGATAGCATCAAAATGATATTGGTCCTCTATAAATAGCACCAATGAAGAGAAACTAGGTAACATTTTTACTCTCTCAAAAACCCAAAACTCTGTAATTTTTATACCATTTCATTACACTAAAACTGATTTGATCGTCTGAGCATAATTGCCGGCATAAATCCGACACTCCTTGACGACCTTTCTTTTCTTGCAATTTTTGTTGACCGACAACTCCATCTTCAAGTTTTTATTGTAGCCGAGCCCCTTAACACAATAGCCAACCGTTTCATTGTCTTAGTAATTGTGTTTGACTATCGTTGACCACCTGATCCAACTTTTACTGTCAACATATATTATTTTGATTTGATAAAAGAAAAAAAAAATGTTTAGTGTGTTTACTAAGTATCCAATTCATTTAGTCCATTATGATTTCAAATATTTGAGGTTTTGATTCGTGCATATCATAGATTGGCATTTCGGTATTGATCAGTTCTTGTTTCCATAGACTTTAAGAGTTTATTTATTTTTCAGGCCGTTATTTATGTTATTTGAATATTTCGTTGGAGGATGTATTTTATTTTTAGATGTATGTTCGGATTTATTGCAATTTATTTGCTAATAAGAAGATTACGTTTTGACTTTCGGGTTGAGATATGACAATTTTGGTATCAGAGCTAGTGATACTAAAATTCTTCGAATCTCACATAATTTTCTTTTTGGGTAACTATTAAAGCAACTATGCTACTATATACAATGACAATCAGGGATGTCAATGGGTAGGTTCAGGGCGGGGCAGGGCTAGGAATTTCCAGCCTCAACCCTAATAAAATTATTAGCTCTCACATTCGCCCCAACTCCGACAATTGAAGACCGAGGTAAGGATCGGGAAATTTCTAAGGCAAGGGGATGTGGCCCAACCCCACCTTACTCTAACACCAACACACCTTCACCACCAATATATATATATATATATATATATATATATATATATATATATATATATAAAATAAATTTTATATATTTAATAATTATTTTTTATAAAATAAATTATTATGTTTTGAATAATTTAATACCAACACATAAAAATATAGTTTAAATGTTCATAATTGGCTAAAAAAAATAAAATCATGAAAATAATTAATAAGAAACAATAAGAAAGTAAATAATTCAATTCGAAACTCATTGAAATAATGGTTTTTGTTAAAAAAAAATAAAAACAAATTAACATTCTTATAAAATTTATAGTTTATAGATTAATTTTTATAACTTAATAAAAAATATATTATTTTATTAATTAAAAAAATATATTAATTTTTATTAATTAAATATTAATATTATTAAATAATAAATAATTAGCGAGGTAGGGGTGGGGACGGGAATGACTAATCCCAGATCCCACACCCGCCCCATTTTGAAAAAGGATTTTTCAAATCATTCCCAAACATGCCCCCAAACTCATTTATTTTGGTTTAAACCGGCCTCGTATAGGGTGAGGTAGGTCCTCGCGGGTTCTATTTTTTGACATCCCTAATGACAACTCTCCATAAACATAAATTATTTGGATATAAGTGGATGAAATCAACTGTCTATAACACTACTACCTACATGTGAAATTATCAGTTTTTGGGAATGAAACCAAACATCCCCTAAATTACTAAACACAAAGCAAACGGGAAGAGATCAATTTGTTTAGATGTGGGCTGTCATTATAAAATTATTCGGATATCAATTATTTTGTTTGGTAAGATATGTCTATTACACTTTTACCATTAACATTGTAGGTTCGACTTGTGCCCTATCTGATAAATCCGTATGATTCTCATACTTATATAATTTATATTATAATTTCGAATTGTATCCCCTCCTTTAAACTTTAAATTAATTGTTATAGTTAAAATAAATCTAAAAGACTTTTATTTCATTTATTAGTTCTAGTTAACGGTTAAAAGATGATATATGTACAATAATAATGTGTGAACAATCCACACATGAACAAAATTATCAATTCTAGATGAAATATTACAAAGGCAAATAAAAGCGGGAAGGTCACAAAAAATAGAGGGGAGGTTCACAATCTATCGAACTAAAAGTTGGTGTGTGAATATTTGATAATAATCTATAAAAGAATTCATTTTCATTTAGTTTAAACAACACTACAAAAAAAAGTAAACAAAATAAAGATTAAACTATCAAAAGCTCACATCAAAATTAGTTATTTTTCCAATTTTAAATCAATAGTAATGACATTCTAAGAAGGTAAAAACTTTTATGAGTTGCTGAATTGCTTGTCTCATATTTCTTAATGGATAAATTACAGTTCACCTACCTACCTGAGTTATTCTTAATTACAGGCAGAATTAACTTTTAAGGAAATTGATTGTAGACCCCCCTGCTGTTATTCAACGTTAGTCAATGTTAGTCAAAGTTAACAATGTTAATGATATTTTGGTCATTTTTATCTTATTTTTAAAATACTTTAAAATAAACAGTTAAGATTTCATATAAGATGGACGATAGAGATTTATTTTTTTTTTAAAAAAACTTAATATTTATTTTTTAAAAAAATTGAAAATTAAAATCTTAAGATCTCCAGCGTCCATTTTTGAATGGACGGTAGAGATTTTAAAAAGATGAATAAGTAAGGGAGAAGGGTGAGATTCATGGTGAATCCACTATGAATAGCGAATTAGTGGAGGCTCGCACAAACTCACAAAGGTTCGCAAAGTCTCCCCTGGTTTGAATAAAAGAGGAGGTTGGAGCCTCCATCTCCCTCCGATGGCCACATGAGCCTTAATTATTTTTTTTAAAAAAAAAATTAGATAAATATTCAAATGGACGATGTAGAGCTTAGATTTAATTTTATTTAATTTTTATTTTTTAAAATGTTTTCGTGAATAGATCTCCACTATCCAAGCCATCCACTTAGATGATGGAGATTCAAAATAGAGCAAATAACACCTAGAGTCTCTAAAGTTTGTTTATCTACAAGCGAAATCAACCTTTGGGTTTATTGGCAAAGACCTCCCGAATTGTTAGTTAAACTTCATCCAATTTAATGATTCATCATGTTTGACCAGTAGAAAGACCAAAATACCCCCAAATTAATATATATAAAATTAAAAAAAATTCATTAAATAAAAAAACTATAAATAACAAAACTAAAATTAAGATATGTATGAGATAAACGATAGAGATCTTAACTTAATTCTTTTTTATTTAATGAATTTTAGTAATTTTATATATTAATTTGCAGGTATTTTTATCTTTTTAGTGGTCAAACATGGTCAACCGTTAAATTGGATGGAGTTTAACTGACGGCATGAGAGGTTATTGTCAATATATACAAAGGTTGATTCCGCTTGTAAATGAGCAAGCTTTAGGGAATTTAAGTGTTATTTGCTCTTCAAAATATAGTTTAGATTTTTTTACCTAGGGCCAAATTTATCTTTTTACATATTTTTATCAGTCAACTGTCTTTTTTAACGATCAACGCTAAGGTCTGCAATCAACTTCTCTAAAAGTTAATTCTGCCTGTAATTAGGGATATCTTAGATAAATGAGCTGTAATTTGTCTGAGGTTAACTTTTTTATACGAAAGAGGTTGGCTAGTTGCTGGCCTTTCTAAATAAAAGAGGCACAAGTACCTTCTTAAAAAAATAAAAAAGGAGGTGTGAAAAAGAAGAAGATCTATAGTGCACCGAATGCGATGCACCTAACTACTGATAGCATGCCACATAGTATGTAAAATAAATCTGATTGGTTATATATGTCGTCTGCTATATTATTAATGGTTAGGGTGTATTGTACCAGATACATGGAAGATCTCCTTGTGAAGAGGAGGCTAGCCTCCTTATTTATGCACTTCGAGATCATCCTTTATCGAGAATGTTGGAGGAGGCACAACCTCCTCCATGAAGAAAAGAGACATAGCCTCAAGAGAGGTCGAAGACTTCTATAGCCAATATATGGCCTCCGACGATTAAGGAGACAAAGATCAACTGAGAGGCAAGGTTTTTGTTTTAAAATTTATTTTAACTAAATATTTAAAATCATATTTTCTTCAAATATAAAAAATAAGAGTAAATTACGTTCAACTTACCTAAGGTTTTCTCTTTGACACACGGAGTCAACTTTTCTAAAAACGTGACAATAATCTTCATTGGCGTTAATGGTTGAGTGTTAAAGTTAACTAATTGTATAGTAGTTTGGTCATTTAATAAAAAAAACTTAATTTGAAATTTGAAACAAATTAGATCTACACTGTCCATCTAAGTTCATCTTAGATGGGTGGTGGAGATTTTTTTTTTTTTAAAAAAAAGAATTTTTAAGAAATAAAATGAAAAAAATTAAGGATCTCCACTGTATGTATTTTAAGAAAAAATATAAAACTGAAATAAAGAAGAAAAAAAAAAGGAAAAATGGAGGTGGAGATCCATTCTGCTTGCGACGACCATAAAAATCCAAATTGGATCTCCACCGTCTATTTTTTTTTTCTAAAAAAATCTCTATCTTCCATATGGAGAGATGAACGATGGAGATCTTTGTTTTTATTTTTTATTTTTTTTTCATTATTTTTTATCCTTATTCATGGGTTAAAGGTCACTTAACTTTAATTAGAGGGGTAATCTAGTCTTTCAACCTCCGCCAATGTCATTAGGGTTAACGGAAGTCTGTTAGTGAGAAGGGAAGTCAGTACATCGTTTTGGTAAAGTTTACTTTGAGTGTCAAAGAGCAAACCTCAAGTTGTATAGTATAATGTGATCTTAAAATAAATATTTAAGGAAAAACTTTATTCTGCTCCTTATTTTGAAACATCACTTAAATTTTCTATTTTGCTCGTAAGGTTCCTAAATTATTCTAAATAACTCAAATTAGTTCTTCTAACCAAAGTTTTTACAGTCAATTGTCAAATAATCAGTAAAAAGTCAATTTTGCCCTTAAACTTTGATTGAACTAATAGAATTACGATTTACATCTAGAACTAATAATCAGCAAATATATATAAATAATAAATAAAGTCGGCATAGCCAACTTGAGATATATTAGAGTAAATAAAATGCATATACATGAAATTAAATGAATTTCATTAAATCCTGAACTTCAAATTCTTAGTGCTCGTTTGGGAAAGCTTTTATTTATGACTTTTGACAGTAGAAGAAGAGAAGTAAAAGCCTGAACTTTTAATTTACCGTTTGGATGATGTATTTCAGAAGAGCTTTTATATACATAAGAGCTTTTGAGACTGTTTGGCTGAAATACTTAAAAAAGTCTATAAATTATGGTAGGACATTTTTGCCCTTCAATAAGAGCTTTTAATACTGCTTGGCTATAAACATTTTATTATAATCTCTACTCAATATAATTTCAACTTTGTAACAAAAAATATAACTAAAATTGTTAATAAATATTTAATTTATATGGGATAATATAATATATCTAAATTTATATTTTATGAAAAAAAAATAATTAAAATTCATTTACAATTTTAGATACACACATGCATAATAATTTAGGAAACCCAGAAAAGGATTTGAACCAGAAAATCCAAATTAGGTCGATTCAATGAAGAATCCCCAAAACAAGCATCAAAGAAATACAATAAAAGAAAACAAAAGAAGCCCCAAAATAAGCAGGGGCCCCAAATAGGAAATCCAAAAAATAAACGAATGAAAGGGAATGGAGAATTCTTGAATGGAAGGATAAGTATGAGAAATTAAAAGGCTAGGATATGGAAGGAATTGAAAATTTGTTATTTAGTAAAATAAGGTCAAAATGAGAATTATAAAACTTTCATTAAAAAATTTTGGCTTCCCGGTCATTGGTCCAAAAGCTCTTTTGGAAAAAGCCACAAATTTTAGCTTATAGTGGAAGAGCTTTTATAAGTCCAAAGCCCTTTTATTGAACCATCCAAACAAACTTAGAAGTGGCTTTTGGATCCAAAAAGCCCAAAAGCCACTTCTATAAGCCATCCCAAACAAGGCCTTACTGTATTGAAATTCTTAATATTTAAGATTTTCAGCTGTTTTATTTACTTTTGAAATTTTTGGGTTGTAATATTATAAAAAAAATAGAATTAAACTTATTTTCTGATGTGGAAGATCCAGCAAGGTGGCAACCACATGGCATAGTAATAAAACTAATCGTACTAATAACGTGTTATAAATAAAAGAAAATGAAATTATAAACCAAGTATATAATTAATAATAATGTACAAAAGAATAATGAATGCATAAACCTTTTGTGTCTTTTGTCTTTGTATTTGAGAAGATCCAACTTCTAAAAATCATGGTTCTATTTATAGGCAACATTAAGTTGTTGTGTGGCAACTAAACTAAATGAAAGTCACCAAACAAGACATCTATATTGGTGACTTAGCATGTGCCACTTGTATTTGGTCACATGTACTATAACCAACCACTTACAATTGCTGACTTAATACTTTGTAGCACATTCACTTGTAGTAAAGTAGTTAGTGCACCTCCTTTCCATCTTAATGGTGAGGGGTTCAATTCCCACCATACACATACCAGTATGTGTAGGTAATTTTCTCTTCTTATGAGTAATAATAATAGCTAGGTATGAGTAAAAAATAGTTTTTTTTTTTATTTGAAAGTAGTTAAAAATAGTTCACAGAGGATAAAACTTAAGAGGTGGGCTTTAGGGGCCATGTACTCTATGGACTAATAAAATCTCACAGATTTATACATAAGTATGGGCCCTGTAATGGGCCTTAGAAGGCTCCATTTGTCTGCAAACCAGGCCGGTGACTTTTCTCATAAAAACGAAAAAAAAAAAAACAAATAGATAATTTGAAACCTTTATTTTTCAATAACAAAAAATTATGAAAGTAATCATTAGAAATTATAATTATCCCAGCATGAATATTTTCAGAACCATGATGGTGAATTGATGATTGATTAATTAATATTATTGTTTTTTATTATTATTATTAAAAGCAAATCGATGATACAAGGACAGATCATTTTTGTTAAAGCAAAGAACCAGGAAACATATTTAGTCGTATAAATTATAGGTGATAAATATATATAGAGATTATTGTTTTGAATTAATCCCAAGACACGGTAGTGTAGGGGTTCAACTCTTATTATGTATGAGGAGTGTTCTTCCCGTTTTGTGACAGTAAATATTTTTCACTTATAAAAGTAGATATATGCGTTGTGCTCATAATAATTGATACCGACAGATCCTGACAGGCATCTAACCTATCAAGGGTATAGTTAGAATCTTTTTATTAGGTGGTCTAATCTAAATTTTATTTTTCTGTTTAAAAGTCTTACTATTTTGTACTAAACAAAAAATTTCTTTATAATAGTCACTACGAGAGAATTTTCATTAATAATAATAAAGGATAGATATAGTTAGGGGGGACATAATAAGCCAAATTGTTGTGTACAAACCAAATCACTAAAGTAATAATATATTCACAAAATCTCATAACATTATATACTCATTTTATATAATGTAATGATATTTTTATGTCTAAAATGTAATATATAACTTATTCTTATATTGGGTCCTATAATAGATATTAGTGTAAGTCTAAGAGAAATTAATTATTTTAGTTTCAACTTCTATAGTTTAAAAATACATAATTATCAATATATTAGAATTTATAATGTATTTAATATTTTAATTAATAAAATAAAATAAAAAGGCTAAATTTATAGATAGTAGATTGAACCACTAGGGGACCGCATAATAAGATTTTTCAAGAACATATAAAATAAAAATTTAAGTTTCAACACAAAATACTAAACCAAAAATTGAATACATTATAGATATTTAAATAAATAAAATTAAAATTAAAAATAATTATCTTTAAAGTTTTAAATAAAAAAGAGGAATAATATTTAAAGTCTAAAGACTAAAAAAGCTAGGGTTTGAAATTTGGAAAAGTGAAAATAAAAAATAAAAATAAAAATAAATAAAGAAAAGAGTTGTTGTGTGCCTGTGTTTGTGGCTGGTATAAAAAAAAAAACAATGAGAAAATTTATTTTTTATTGAAAAAGTGAAATGTCGAAGGAGATAAAAGTTAATGGAGTTGAGGGATAAGTAGTTGTTTGTTTTACTTGGTTTTATTTATATTTGGGTTATTGAGCTTTTGAACTAGTTTATTGGACTTATCGTACTTTTCTAAACTAACATCATTTTATTAAATTTTTTAACTCATTGGACTGGACTTACTTAATTGGGCTAACATGTTCTTATTAAAATTTTTTCTAAAAATAATATAAATACATAAACTTTATTTTTATTTTTTCAAAACACTTAGTTGGGCTAAGCCCAAGGGCTCCTCCGCCCCTGTAACCTATCCAATGTCAACTGTAGATAGAGAGGTACATCACTCTCAACTAAGTGGTGTGCACCTCTCATTCCACATTTTTAATGTTCAAATTCTACCATACGCATATGACAAGCATGTGTGACGATTTTTCTCCTATGTATTGTAAAATTAATTATCTCCAGGTTGTGGAAGTATATATCTGGACTGCGCATATATAACTTGAATTAGGCAGGTCCTAAAGTCTCTTGATTCATCGGTGTTAAATTAAAAAATAAATAGAAAGGGAGTAATTAGAGATAATAACCTTCAGAGTAGAACATTTTTTTTTTTTTTAATTTGAGGAATGGAAAACACATCAAAACGTAGATCAGCTACCTAGAGGCCTGAAGATAAAATTGTAACACCCCTAATTTTTCCGTAATTATGAAAAGTATTAGTATTAATTATTATTAAGTATGCGACAATTAAGTATGCGATTTAAATTGGTAGAATGTAAAATCTCACTTTTTAAAATCTATTTTTAATTTATTACTAAGGGCGTATTTGAAATATTTTTAAACCTTTTGACGAATTTATGAGGACTTAAAAGATATATTTTAAAAGGTATCAATTAAAATTGTAATTGCCAAAAGCTGAGGGACAGAATGGTAATTTCACGGATCTATACATAGTCTTCTTCTTCCCCGAGAGTATCACTCTCTCTCTCTCTCTCTTTCCACCATTTTCTCTTATTTTTCTTCCAACTTCAACTTCAATTTTCGGTCAACTCAGACCTCCGTTTCAGTCGATCTTGGTATCAATAGAAAGCTCTTGCGACATAGAATCTATTGATACCAACTTTGAAGATTTTCATGGCCGTTTGAGTCTCCGATTTGGTGGAGAAAGTGAGGAATTTTTCAATTCGAAAATCCTCCAATTCCGGCGATTCTAGCCATTTTCCACTCCGGCCACAGTTATAAATATTGACTAGGGAGACGAGGCGAACAAAACCCGACCATTTTTGGAGGTCGCCGGAAAGTTTCCAGAAAGTTGCCGCCAGCCGCCACGTACGGCGGGGGTAAGTTTCCGACCTCCTGAACTTAGAACTTGATTTCGAACCCGTTTACGGACTCGGTTTAAGTGTAGGATATTATTTTGAGGTTAATTGAATTATATGTTCGCCGTATATAAATTAAATAATTGTATTCTCGTGTAGATTTTATTGATCGGGAGAAGGAAGAGGATAGAGAAGGTTTTAGGAAAATCCCAGGTTCAGTGTACACTAGTTTTCGAATTTTCAGATTTTTCAGAATATTTCCGAATAGTTATATGATATTATTTTTAGTTTATTTGAGTTATATTGATTATGATTTATTGTTTGCAATTGATTTTGTGATGATTTGGATTACGTTTATTTGAAATATAATTTGGATCCGTAATATTGTTTATGAAAAATATTCTGAATTGATTTTTGATTATAGTATTATTACGGAAAATATGGTTAAAAGCGATTTGGTATATATTGTTTTGCGATTTGCATCGAAAAGCGATTTCGGGGCATTTGGATTTTCAATGGATTTATGAGTTATATTTGCATGTGGTTTTTAAATGGATTTGATGCGATTTTTGGATTCAGAAATATATTCGGAAATGATTTTGTATAATTAATATTGTTGCGATTCGGATTCTGAAAATACGTTTATAGATATGGATATGATTTGGATTTATAATTCTGAACGGAATAAATTGTATTGTTTTCGAAAAGTGATTTGGCTCTGATATATATGAACATAGATATGGATATAGGAGATTGACATGTCAATTGGGTTCACTTAGCAGTACTGCATTGAGATTTCTGAGATTTTGATGATTATGATACCACTCTTTGGATTATGTGTAGCCACCGTTGTGGACGGTCCTAGAGTGAAGACATTTTCGGCGGGCAGTCCCCGTAGGGTCCGATGTCGGAAATGATGCCTGTATAGGGATACCATTTTATGCTAAAATGGAAAAACCGACTGTATATAATTCAGCGAGCAGTCCCCGTTGGGTTCCAGTGCTGAATAACCCGTAATCCAGTCCTGAAATTATGTTATGTATGTCAGGAGCCTGATATGAAAATAGAAATAAGACTTGAATTGAAATGTGAAATAATTTGAAAAGTGATTTTGAGATTATTAGTGAAATTATGAAATTGATATGTTATTTAAAGTATTTGACTTGATTTGAGCCCCATAGTTGGATATTTATTTGTTATTTATATTTCTGATAAATTGATAGAAATTGTTATAGTATTTGTAAATTCAATTATGTGTACACCCACTAAGCAATATGCTTAGCGTGTTGAGTTTTCTCACACGTAGGTATAAGAGGTTCCAGAGAAGATAAAGACAGAGAAGAATAGAGACTGCAGGAGCAGAGTCCGGAGTCACATCGATTCTATATATTTGGTAGTCCTTTTGTTTTACTAGAGCATACATATACAGAAAATGTTTATATATTTAAAGAATTTCCGTTGTGTAAATATTTTATTATATGTTTATGCAATTTGAATCATGATAAATTATATTGTGATGAATTGTTTTGAGAAGTCGCACTAAATTTAGAAGGGTGCGCAAAAGTGATTTGAGATTTTAGAAGTGTGGATTTTTATGAATTTTAAACTGTAGACAGATTTGGAAAGTCAGAAAAACAGAGGAAACTCTGACGAAATTTTCAGAAATTTAATTGGGTCATCATTAAAGTTTACCTTTTAATTTTAAGTTGTGGTTTTATAAAAGTAAAGCAATAGATTTCAGTATATGGTAGCGCTCCCTAATTCGGTCTGAGCAGATTGGGTTAGGGGGTGTTACACAGACAACAAGAACCGATCAAGTCAGGAAGGAGGATCCTCCAACCAAATAGAAACATCATCAACAACAAAACTATTCATAACCAAGGAATGTGCTACAACATTAGCACTCCTAGGAACAAAAGAAAAGACAACATCAGCTCTAGACATCAGAGTCAAAATATCCAAAATAATCAGACAACTTTTGATAGAGGGGGCTGGTTTTGAATAGGGTTAATTGCAATAAAGTGCCCTGACGTTTGGCTATATTGCAATGAAATCGTGAGTTTAGCCTTAATTGCATGTTAATACCCTTAACTAACTGATTAATTGCATGTTAGTACCCTTGACCAAGTTGACCGGTATATTGACTTTGACTTTTTTGATAAAAAGACAAAATTGCCCCTGGTTAAAAAAAAAATTAAATAAAAATTTAAAATTTTTTTTAAAAATTAAAATTTTTAAAAATAGATCTCGACCGTCCATCAAGATTGATGGACGGTGGAGATCCATTTTTAAAATTTTTAATTTTTTCAATTTTTTTAAATTTTTATTTAATTTATTTTTTTAAACTAGGGGCAATTTTGTCTTTTTATCAAAAAGTCAAAGTCAACATACCGGTCAACGTGGTCAAAAGTACTAACATGCAATTAAGGCTAAACTCACAATTTCATTATAATATAGCCAAACGTCAGGGTACTTTAGTGCAATTATCCCTTTTGAATAATGTTATTAACAACATTCAACGTATCAGAATCTACCAATAAACGATCAAACCCCAACTAAATGGTTAAGTGCAACCCATTTAAAATAACAGAAGCCTCGGCAACTTCAATCGAAACCGAACCAATAAGCTTTCTTGACAAACCTGCTATGGAATAACCTTAAGAATCTCTTACTACGGCCCCCAAATCTACCAAGCAGTCATCATGTCATAGAGAAGCATCAACATTTAATTTATACCAACCGAACTTAGGCATCGACCACTTGGACGAAGCATCTGAAGGAGCATAAGGGATTGAGACAAGTTTTGCTGCTAAAAACTCAGTCACAAAGCAAGGAGACTAAGACATAATATCTGCTGCAGGAATGGGGATCTTCTTGTGTATTAATCTATTACGACGAAACCAAACTCTCCAAAGCGCAGCTGCTAGAAGCCGAAGGTCTGCAGCTGTAGAACTGAACAATAATGATCTCTAAACACTTCCAGAGTATTGCAGGACCAAATAAAATGCAACAAAGATTCAGTCTCTTCCCGTAGTAAGAGCAACAATCAAGCACCTTCAAATGACAAGAGTGCAAGATAGGTAACCAGCTATTGCAAGCCTTCCAAAGGAAAAATATTATTTTATTTGGGATCTTAAGCCCCCAAAGAACTTTCCACCAATTCACACTAGTCAAACCAGAGCTAGAGAAGATGGAGTATTTATATTTATCCTCCAAGGAAATCCAATAATCACTTTTCATTGAATAGTTTCCCGACCGATCGAAGTGCCACATAAGAGAATCAGGGTGATGTGAGGAAGAAGAAGGCAAATTCAGAATAAATGTAAGTGGTATCACTACTACCAATTCTCCATATAGAATCCAAAACCACAAGTTTCCCCACCCCATAATAAATTCCTTCACACAAAAGAGGCCGGGGAGCCAACCGAAGCATGGAGAAAATGACAACGAGGGAAGTACACAGATTGGAGGTGTAACGCCTAGGGTTATTCCCGGTACAACATTACTCACAAGGTACTGTCCGCTCTGGATCGCCCGGGGTATTCCCAGTACAACGCCCTCACAGTTTTGCTTCGTCTCCCCCAATCAAGATTCGAACCAGTTATTTATCCATAAGTACTAATCCTTATCAAGTTGAGTACAACGCCCTCATGGTTTTGCTTCACCTCCCCTAATTAGGATTCGAACCAATTACTTATCCATAAGTACTAATCCTTATCAAGTTGAGTATCAATTGAGCTTAAAATGTAACACCCCCTGACCCGACCCGCATGGATCGAACCAATGAGTGTTACCGGGTTTTCAAGACTTTTCTGAACTCCCTTTATAATTCGAAAATCATTGAAAACCAAATAAATTATAATTTAAAATCCTTTTCTAGTGAGCCCATCAAAAGTTTCAAAAATTTTGCCAGAGTTTTCTCTATTTTTCTGACTTTCCAAAAATCCTGTTTTCAACAATACTCAAACAATATAATATCAAACACTTCAAAATTCCTTTCTAAATCATTTGCGCACTCTTCTATATAGTGCGACTTTCTCAAACATTTTCAAAAAAACAATTAATAAAAAATATTTTCCAAACTATAACTATAACTTCAAAACCACATAAACTATAAAACAGATATTTACAAAACTTATACATTAAAAACTTTCACATTCTTTTATATACATGCATGCATCAATAAATGAATATATATATCAGGACGTGAATAGCTACCCAGAAGTAATGTGACTCCGGACTCTGTCTGCAGCTATCAACTCTTCAATCTTTATGTCCGCTGATTTCTCTATTTCCTACGCATGATAAACATCAATGCGCTAAGCATATAACTTAGTGAGTGTACACTAAAATATTTTTCAATATAATATAAAATAACGGAAATAAATTTCAGAAATGCATATTATTATACGTAAGTAAGTAAAACTTAATATTACAATTATGGAATAAACTGAAGCTATATTAATTAAAACATTTTCTGATGTTTCTGGATTTAATATCAAATAAAATTCTTTTGCATTCATTTCCTAGTTTTCAGTAACGCCTTTATTCATTTCTTAACTGGGCCTCACATAATATAGTGGACTAGATTACGGGTTATACAGTCGGGTTTTCCATCTCAAAATGAAATAGTATCCCTATATTCACAGTCGGTTTCCCATTTCAAAATGAAATGTTATTCGTATATTCACAGTCGGTTTTCCATTTCAAAATGAAATGGTATTCGTAGATTCACAGTCGGTTTTCCATTTCAAAATAAAATGGTATCCGTATTTACACAGTCGGGTTTCCCACTTCAAAATGAAATGGTATCCCTATATCATCAGGAATCTCAGTGCAGTACTGCTAAGTGCACCCAATTGACATGTCAACCTTCTATATCCATATTTCCCTATACATATATCAGAGCCATTATTCAGGTATTACAGATTTCATAATTCATCAAACATGCTCAAATTTTCAACAATCTAAAATAGGGAAACAGAAAACGAAACATAATAGTATATTTCAGAAATTAAAATTGTTAAATTCAACATAAATCACATTTCTGTAATTCAAAATCATTCATTTATAATCAAATTCAATTTTCGATTAAATTCAAATCAAGAAACATAGTTATAAAATCCAAATATATCATCAATAATCATATAAAAGAGACTCAAAATTATATTCAAACTTATTTTACAAATCAATATCGAATCAAATTGCCCCAAAATCGTTTTATTAATTTATCACAAACAATATATATATATATATATATATTCAAAAACCACTTTCAATTATATTTCACATATTACTAATAAAATCAAACCATATGAAAATCAATGTATAAAATCAATTTTTATTTTTTTTTCGAATTTATAGCATATTTCGAGAATACGTAAATCAAATCAAATCAAAGCAAAATCAATTTCAAACTGTGAATTCAAATCAACATAGTTCAAGCAATTCAAAATTAATAAAATTCGCTAAATCCGAAATATTCTGGAAAAATTAACATACGAAAACTAGTGTACACCAAACCTGGATAATTTCCTAACACTTTTCTTTTTCTTTTCTTCTTCCTCTTCCTTCCTCCTCCTTCTTCTTCTTCTTCTTCTCTTCTTCTTCTTCTTGTTCTTTTCTTTTGTCTCCTGGCTTTCTTCTCCTTTTTTTTTCTTTTTTTCTCCCACGCCGATCTCTCTGCTTCCTTTGTTTTCTTCTAATTACTGTGCAAATCTTGTTTTTGTTTTGGTTTTATGGTTGACTTATTTAAGTGAATGGAGCTTCCACTAAGAATTTTATATATAAATATCTTACCAATTGCAATTTGCTCTCTCCTAGACTCTTTAAATTCCTAAAATGGCAACCAATTTAAAATTAATCACATTCCATCTCGATAATTATTCCCAAAAATATTCTACACTTAACTTTTGCATGCTCAATGATAATTAATAATAATCTAAGGATATTTATTCTATTTACGAAAAATTAGGGGCGTTACAATTCTTCCCCTCTTAAGAAATTTCGTCCGCGAAATTTACCTCAGTCGAATAGTTGTAAATACTGCTGCCTCATTGTTTCTTCGCTTTCCCAGGTAGCCTCTTCTACATTATGATTCCTCTAGAGGACTTTCACTAGTGAAATTCTTTTATTTCGTAATTCTTTAATCTCCCGATCGAGAATTTTCACTGGTTCCTCTTCGTATGTCAGGTCTGGTCGTATTTCAATACTTTCCGTATGGACTCCATGGGAAGGATCAGATTTGTAACTCTTTAGCATCGATACTTGAAACACATTATGAATTTTCTCTAGTTCAGGAGGTAAAGCAAGTCTATAGGCTACTGGTCTCATACGTTCGATGATCTTGTATGGCCCAATAAACCTAGGACTTAACTTCCTTTTTTTGTCAAATATGAGTACTTTCTTCCATGGAGATACTTTAAGGAAAACTTTTTCACCGACTTCATATTCTATCTCTTTTCTTTTCAGGTCTGCATATGATTTCTGTCGGTCAGATGTTGTTTTCAGTCTTTCCTTAATAATTTTCACCTTTTCCTCAGTTTGCTTGATCAAATCTGGGCCTACTAACCTGTCTTCACCCAACTTTGTCCAACATACTGGTGTTCTGCATTTTCTTCCGTACAGTGCTTCATATGGTGCCATAGCTATGCTCGATTGGTAACTGTTATTGTATGCAAACTCAATCAATGGGAGGTGATTAGCCCAACTCCCTTCGAAATCAATTACACAACTCCTGAGCATATCTTCTAGCACCTGAATTACTCTTTCTGATTGTCTGTCTATCTGCGGATGGAAAGCTGTACTGAAACTCAATCGAGTACCCAAAGCTTCTTGAAACTTCTTCCATAATCTGGATGTAAACTTCGGGTCTCGATATGATATTATGGATACAGGCATTCCATGCAATCTGACTATTTCCTTTATATACAGTTCTACTAGTCGATCCAGTGAATAGTCAGTTCTGACAGGTAGGTAATGTGCTGACTTCGTCAGTCGATCCACTGTCACCTATATTGCATCATGTTTACTCTGGGTGAGTGGTAACTGAGTGACAAAGTCCATCGTGATACGATCTCATTTCCATTCAGGTATAGATATTGACTGTAACAACCCTGATGGAACCTGGTGTTCAGCTTTTACCTGTTGGCATGTCATGCACTTATTCACGGAGTCTACCACATCTTTCTTCATACCAGACCACCAATATTGAGCTTCAAATCTCTGTACATCTTTGTGCTACCTGGGTGCATCGAATACGGACTACTGTGTGCCTCTGTCAAGATCATCCTTTTCAATTCTCTATCATCTGGAATGCAAATCTTGTCTCTAAAACATACAATTCAATCATTTCTGACTGTAAAATTCGGATGTTTCCCTTATGGGATCTGTCTACATATCATCTGAATTCTATCATCCTGATTCTATTTTTCTGCTATCTGTTGAATTAAACTTTAGCTTACATCTCAACTCAGCTACCAAGGCATTGTCTGGATTCAACTGTAATTGAACATTCATAACTTTTAGGACGAATAATGCTTGTATGCTCAAAGCATCTGCTACCACATTTACCTTTCCTGGATGGTAATCAATCACACAGTCATAATCTTTGATTAATTCCATTTATCGTCTCTGTCTCAGATTGAGTTCTCTTTGAGTAGGCAGATACTTCAAACTCTTGTGATCTGTGTATATGTAGCATTTCTCACCATACAAGTAATGCCTCTACATCTTCAAGGCAAATACAATGGCTGCAAGTTCCAGATCATGTATAGGATAATTTTGTTCATGAGTTTTCAGTTGTCTGGACGCATATGCAACCACCTTACCTTCCTACATCAGTACACAACCCAAACCATGGTGTGAGACATCACTATAGATCACAAAATCTTTACCTAAAACTGGCTGAATCAGGACTGGAGCCTCTACTAACATCGTCTTCAATATGTCAAAAGCTATCTGGCATCTGTCATTCCATTCAAATCTGACATTTTTATGCAGTAGCTTGGTCAACGGACTTGCTATGGATGAGAATCCCTTCATAAACCGTCGATAATAACCTGTCAAGCCTAAGAAACTTCTGACTTCTGCAACGTTCTTTAGAGGCTTCCATTCCTTAATTGCTTCTATCTTCTTAAGATCTGTCTTAATACCCTATGCTGACACAATATGGCCTAGAAATGCAATCTCAGCCAACCATAACTCACATTTTCTCAGTTTACCATATAGTTGTTTCTCCCTCAGAATTTACAATACCACTCTAAGGTGCAAGTCATGGTCCTCTGTTGTCTATGAGTATACCAGGATATCATCAATAAATACAATCACAAACTGATAAAGGTATGATCGGAATATCCGGTTTATTAGATCCATAAAGGCTGTAGGTGCATTTGTCAGCCCAAATGACATCACTACAAACTCATAGTGTCCATATCGTGTTATGAATGCTGTTTTCGAAATATCAGAATCTTTTATTCTCAACTGATGATACCCTGATCTGAGATCTATCTTTGAGAAGATACAGGTTCCTCTCAACTGATCAAACAAATCATCGATTCTAGGCAATGGATATTTATTCTTGATAGTAAGTTTATTCAGCTACCCATAATCGATTCACATTCTCAGTGACCCGTCTTTCTTTTTCACAAATAACATTGGAGCTCCCTACGGGGATACACTGGGTCTGATGAATCCTTTATCCAACAATTCTTGTAACTATATCTTCAGTTCTTTCAGCTCTGCTGGTGCCATTCTGTAAGGAGCTATTGATAATGGGGCAGTGCCTGGAACTACGTTAATCACAAACTCAACTTCTCTCTGAGGTGGCAAACTAGGAACCTCTTCTGGAAATACATATGAGAAATCACACACAGTGGGTATATTCTGAATCTTAGGATCAACCTTTCTGAAATCAACCACTTGAGCCAAATAAGCTTCAAACCCCTTTCTGATTAGTTTACAGGCTGTCGTGGTTGAAATGACATTGGAGAGATAATCTCTCCGTTCACCCATCATTGTGACTTCCGCACCATTGGCTGTTCTGAGTGTCACTATTTTCAAATTGCAGTCAATCACTACCTTGTGTCTGGACAGCCAATCCATGCCTAGAATAACATCAAACTCATGCAATGACAGTTTGTAACACCCTCTGACCCGACCCGTCTGGATCGACCTAGGGAGCGTTACCAGATTTTCAAAACTTTTCTTAACTCTGTTTATAATCTGAAAAGCAAATAATTTATAATTTAATATCATTTCTAGTGAGCCCATCAAAAATCAGTTTTCAAAAATTTTGGTAGAGTTTCCTTTGTTTTTCTGATTTCCCAAAACCTATTTTCAACAAACGTCCAATACAATATAATTTCAACACTTCTATATCAAACTTTCAAACCAATGTGCACTCTGTCGTTTAGTGCGACTTCCAATCAGTTTTAAAATAAAACAGTTAATAATTCACTATTTACAATCCTTTAAAAATGAAAAACAGAAACCATAAAACAATTATTTACAAAACATAGATATATAACACAATTACAAATCTCTGTATATGCATGCGTATCCAACCATATTATACAACTGTATATATATATATATATATATATATATATATATATATATATCTACCCAGAAATGTGACTCTGCTCCTCTGTCTGCAGTTAACTCCTCTTTAATCTTTTCCTTCCTCGGTATCTCTGTTACTTACACGCGATAAAAACCGACGCGCTAAGCATATAGCTTAGTGGGTGTACACTAAACTCAATATCAAAATCATAAAATAATTTCAGAACAGAAATATCACAATACTATCGTATAAAATATTACATTATTCAAATAAATCACTGAAATAAATTATAAGGAATTAGTTTAATAAAAGCATATAAATTTAATCAAAACTTCATACGAAATTCAGGTTTCAATTCTTTTCTAATCATTTTATTCAATATATTCTCAATTTTGGTCATTTGGTATACTTAACATAATTCAGAACTGGAATATGGGTCGTTCGACCTCAGTGGTTGTCTGTCGAATATAACTCCCAACCCGAGGACCGGCTCTTGGGGCTCGTACTATGCAGGGGTGGTACATATAACTCCCTACCCTAGGACCGAGTGTTCGGAACCTAGAGATGTACATATCCCCCTATCTTAGGACGAATCCTTAGGAAGGTACGTGTCTCTCTACCCCAGCATGAATCCTTGAGGAGGTACGTGTCTCCCTACCCCAGGACGAATCTATGAGGAGACACATAATATCACATCAATATCAATATCGGTGCAGTACTGCTAAATGAACCCAGCTGGTATACCAACCTCCTATATCCGTATATATGCCCAAGTACCCTAGGACCATTTCAGTACCATAATCTAAATTCTCAATTCATTTAGTCAAAATATAGAAATTTAAATTAAATCATATAAAGCAATTCATAACATTTAAATTAAAATATTCTCTTTCTTTCGAATTCAACAGTATAATTTTTCAAAACAATATCTGTAAGTCACATAATACTCTCAAACAATTTCCTTTAACATAACTACTGGAAATCGAAAATCGAATTAATTTTAGAATATTCACATCAAAAACGATATACACATAACAATCAAAATAATCAAATAAACTCAGATTTCAAATCAAAAACGCATAAGAAAACCACAAAGGTTTCAACAGCAAGTGTACACCAACCTGGATACTGTTTTACCGACTATTTCTTTTCCCTTTTTTCTTTTCTCCCTTTCCTCCTCTTTTCCTTTTCCTTTCCTTTTTCTTCTTCTTCCTTTCTTCTTCTTCCTTTTCTCTTCTTCTTATCTTCTTCTTTCTCTTCCTTCTTTCCTTTTCTTTTCTTTCTTTTCTCCTCTCACGTTCTCTCTCTCCCTTTTCTATTTTCTGGTTGCTTCCTGGAGAAGCTTCACCGCCTCTTATTTTTTTTTATAAAATTTGGGTCATCGCGACCTGTGGTCGCGCCACCTGGTCGCGTTGCTCACTGGAGGAATTCCACTGCTTTCATCGCGATCAACCATCACGGTACCTGGTCGCGCTGGTGGTCGCCATGCTCACTGCCTAAAATCCACATTTTCATCGCGAGCTAGTCAGTGCGATCCCTAGTCGCAGTGACTGGTCGCGGTGCACACTGCCAAAAATCACCATTTTTCACCACAAGCAACTCATCGCGATCTCTGGTCGCGGTGAGTAGTGGCGGTACTCACTGCCAACTTTTCCTTCTCTTTCATGCGTTCTTTCTAGACCGCTCCATCTGGTCCACCTGAAAACCATAAAAATATACATACATTTAATTATATTTTTCACCCCTCAAATCATAAATATTATATCCACATATTCAAAATTAATTATTTAAAATTTGGGATGTTACACAGTTCCATCAAATCATCTGAAAATTCATACTCCTGAATCTTGATAGGACAATTTCTGTATACTCTGTTCACCACTACGCTTTGGCCTATCGGATTACTGACTAGTACTTCATACTCAGTAGACTCAGTTTTCAAATTTCATTGTTTCAACAATGCATCACATATATACGAATGAGTAGAGCCTGGATCTATCAATGCAATAGTTATAGTATCAAAGATAGAAATTTTACCAGCAATCACGTCTGGCGCATCCTTCTCTTCTTGAGCCCTAATAGCATAGGCTCGTGCAGGGGTATGAGTATCTGATCTTGCCACTAATTCTGAAATCCCTCTGTGACTACCACCTTCAGTTCCTGCCTGACTGGGCCTCCTACCTTTGAAAGTAGTAGGAGCAGATCTCTCTGGTTGCTGAACATGAGTAATCTGGTTTTTCGGGCAATCTCTGTAAAAGTGGTCACGAGATCCACACCTGTTGCAGGCTCCTGTAACTCTCCAGCATTCCCCTGGATGTCTATTTCCACAATGTTCACATAATACTGGGGCTGGTCCCCTAGCTGTACTGGCAGGGATACTGGCTATTAATGTTGCAGACTAACCCGGCCTAGCTGTGGGTATGGGTCTCTGTGACTACATCGGATCACTAGACTGCGGTCCCTTAAACGTTTTACTCTGTGGCTGATATGAGCTAGAGTACCCTGATCCCCTTCTCTGTTGACCTCTGTCTCGTCTGGCCTGTTATTCTTTCTTAACTCTTTCAACATTCAAGTCTAGTAAAATCTTCAAACTCAAGTGCAGCGACCTAAAGACGAATGTAATCATTCAGTCTGTCTTCAAATCTCCTGCACCTGTCCGCCTCTGTAGCCACCATATCTCGAGCATATTTACTCAAACTGAAAATTTCTCTTTCATATTCAGTCACTGTCATCTGTTTCCGCTTCAGGTTGGTAAACTCTCTCTTTATATTATCTAAATAAATACGACCGATATACTTTCTTCGAAATTTCCTCTGGAAAAACTCCCAAGTTCTCTCTTCCGGCCGCACTGACTGTATAATGGAGGTCCACTATTGGTAAACATCCTCCTAGAGTAGGGATACTGCATACTCTAGACTCTCTTCAGGTGTGCAATGCATCTGCTGTAATATTCTTTCTGTCCGCTCAAACCAACATTCTGTGGCAGATGCATCTTCATCTTTTCTTCCATGAAAATTTTTCGGTCTGTACTTGGTCATTCGTTCAATTGCTGATCTTCGTGGCGCTGCTCTTGCCACATTCTGAAAGAATTCAATCATTTGCTGCATAAATACCGTCTGACCCTGAACTTTTGGTCCAGCCGCCCTTAGGCTTACAGATTCTCTAGATGCTCCCCCAACTACACTGGCGGGACTTTCAGGTTTATCTCTATTTCCACTTCCTTCCATTTCTTTTTATCCTATATAAGACAAAAGAGAGGTCTGCAGATTAGAGTCACATATGTAGCACCCCCCGACCCGACCCGGCCGGACCGAACCGGGGAGCGCTACTCGGACTTTCAAAACTTTTCAAACTTCATTTTACATTTTAAAATCATTGTGAGCCCATAAAATAGATAGAAATCCTTTTCAAGTGAGCCCATAACAATAAATAAACGTTTCACGAAAATTCGGCAGAGTACCGTTTAATTTTCGGACTTTCCAAAACCTGCTTTTACACAAATCAATTCAATTCCAATTTCAATAACACTTCAATATCAATTTCAAACAACTGCGCACTCTGCCGTTTAGTGCGACTTATTAATCACAATTTATAAAATAAAACAGTTCAAACTTTATATATATATATATATATATATATATATATATATATATATATACAGACATTCAGAAATCATAAGGTAATTAATTAAAAACATATTACAAAACATATTTACAATTCCCCTGTATATGCATGCTTTCAGAATATATATACACATAACAAAAATATAGCTACGCAACTGTACAGTCTCTGTGACTCAGTCTGCAACTTGCTCTTCCTTCAGTCTCTAGCCTCCTCTGGATTCCTGGTACCTACGCGTTAGAAACAAACTAACGCGCTAAGCATAAAGCTTAGTGGGTGTACTAAAATCTCAAATAAATAGATATATATATATATATATATATATATATATCTATATATCAATTCAAATCATGTTCAAAACAATTACATTTCAGAATCAAAGCATATAATAATTTTAAGCACTTTAACTTCAATAATGAGGTCAATATAATTTCGATCAATAAAAGCATTCAATACACTTTTCAATTCCAATCAATTCTGGCCCGCTAGAATACTAAACATTCTAGGACTGGAATATGGGTCAATGTGACGTCCGGGGTTGCCCCGCAACAACAGTCACTGATATCACGTGATTGTCCGAGATTGCCCCGCAACAACAATCGCTAATATCATCGCGATTGTCCGAGATTGCCCCGCAACAACAATCGCTAGTATCATTGTGATCGTCCGAGATTGCCCCGCAACAACGATCACTAAAATCGGTGTGATTGTCCGAGATTGCCCCGCAACAACAATCACACAATAATAACGGCGCAGCACTGCTAGGTAAAACCCAGCTGGTATACCAACCTCCTATATCCATTTCTATGTTTACGTATCCTAGGGCCGTTACAATAAGCGATGTTCCAATCTTCGAAATAAATTACAATCATAAACAATAGTCATTCAAGTCACTAAATCAAGTATTTTTCACAAATCGTAACAATCAAAATATTCGAAAACACAATCCAAATGTTGTCTATCGTAAACGCATTACAAATCAACAATAGCTATGCAAATCATCAATTTTTCTTCATATAACATAAACCATTTTCATACAAAAATCGAAAACGAAGAATCGAAAACGTAAACGAAAACAAAACGAAACGAAATCGAAAACGAAAACACAAACGAAAACGGAAATGAAAACGATAACTAAATACTTTTCATAACGATTGCGAAAACAAACGTACACCTACTTGGAATCCGTGTTTTCGTTCGACAAACCGCGGTTCCACGGTTTCTTTCCCTTTTCCTTTCCACCTACACTTCCTTTTCTCTTCTCTCTCTTTCTTCTTCTTCTTTTTCCTTTTCTTCCCTTTTTCTTTCTCTTCTCCTTCTCTTCTTCCTCTTCTTTTCTTTTCTTTTTCTCTCCCTCGGTCTGTCTCTTTCTTTCTGTTTTTCTGTGGCTTCCGCGAGAAGCCAAAATTTTTTTTTATATTTTTGTCGCTACCGCGACCGCCGTCGCGACCTGTGGTCGCGGCACCAGGTCGCGATGCTCACTGGAGTGCGCGCACCGCCTTCCTCGCGAGCGCGCCTTGGTTACAAGATCCAAATATATCATCAATAAACACAGTTACAAGATCCAAATATATCATCAATAATCATATAAAAGAGACTCAAAATTATATTCAAACTTATTTCACAAATCAATATCGAATCAAATTGCCCCAAAATCGTTTTATTAATTTATCACAAACAATATATATATATATATATATATATATATATATATATATATATATATATTCAAAACCACTTTCAATTATATTTCACATATTACTAATAAAATCAAATCATATGAAAATCAATGCATAAAATCAATTTTTTTTTTTTCGAATTTATAGCATATTTCAAGAATACGTAAATCAAATCAAATCAAAGTAAAATTAATTTTGAACTGTAAATTCAAATCAACATAGTTCAAGCAATTGAAAATTAATAAAATTCGCTAACTCCGAAATATTCTGGAATAATTAACATACGAAAACTAGTGTACGCCAAACCTGGATAATTTTTCAATACTTTTCTTTTTCTTTTCTTCTTCCTCTTCCTTCCTTCTCCTTCTCCTTCTTCTTCTTCTCTTCTTCTTCTTCTTCTTCTTCTTTTCTTTTCTCTCCCGACTTTCTTCTCCTTTTTTTTTTTCTTCTTTTCTCCAATGCCGATCTCTCTGCCTCCTCTGTTTTCTTCTAATTGCTGTGCAAATCTTGTTTTTGTTTTGGTTTTATGGTTGACTTGTTTAAGTGAGTGGAGCTTCCACTAAGAATTTTATATATAAATATCTTACCAATTGCAATTTGCTCTCTCCTTGACTCTTTAAATTCCTAAAATGGCAACCAATTTAAAATTAATCACATTTCATCTCGATAATTATTCCCAAAAATATTCCACACTTAACTTTTACATGCTCAATAGTAATTAATAATAATCCAAGGATATTTATTCTATTTACGAAAAATTAGGGGCGTTACAGGAGGACCTTTGCCACCAATGAATGCGGGTTAGAGATTAATCTCTAGATTGTTTAGCGAGCATCGCTTGACTAAAACATTCCAAATCATGGATGCCAAGCCCGTCCTGAAACATATTCTTACACAACACCTCCCAAGTACACCTATGTATCTTTCTAGAAGTCTGACCGTGTAACGTCCGGGTTGCTCTCAAGCTCTTGCCCAACCCGTTACTCACAAGGTACTGTCCGCTTTGGGACGTTACAGACCGCTTCCACACCAGAACCGAGAAGATAAATTATGAAGCTCACAAATTAATGATTGAGGAAGCTTAAAGAGATTTATCGAAAAAGCTGGGATAAGCTGAGCCACAGCTTTAATCAGAATCTCTTTCCCATAAATAGATAGCAATTTGTTATGTCAACCTTAAAGTTTTCCCCAAACACGATCTTTAATTGACTTAAACAAAGCTTTCTTATTCCGACCTGCAAAACTAGGTAAACCCAGTTATTGTTCATGGCAATGGACCATAGGAACACCCAAAATATTAGACAACACAGCTTGATTCTGAGCCGAGGAACTACTACTAAAACAGACACCCGACTTGTCCAAGTTAATAACCTGTCCAGAAGCTGCCTCATAAACTTGTAAAATGAGTTTAATTGTTGCACATTGATTATAATTTGATTTGAAGAAGAAGAGGCTGTCATCTGCAAAGAAAGAATGAGAAATTCGAGGACTCGAACCACCACAACATAAACCATGAATAGAACTATCAACTTCATCTTTCCTAATCAGAGAGGAAAGCCCCTCCGCACAATCCAAAAATAAATACGGGGACTACGGATCCCCTTGACACGACTCTCTATCTGGTTTTAGAAACTCCATCGTCTCATCATTAAGAAGAAATTGGTACGAAACTAAAGAGATACAAACCAAAATCTTCTGACTCCAAGACTCTAAAAAACCCAAAGCTCGCATCATTTTTTCAATAAAATACCACTCCACACGGTCGTAAGTTTTTGACATATTCAATTTTAGATCCATGAAACCTTCCATACCTTTCTTACGATGCTTCAAAGCATGGATACACTCAAAACCTGAAATGGTATTATTTGTAATTAAACGACCTGGAACAAAAGCAATCTGAGATTCGAAAAATGACCTCATAAAGAACAAGCCTGAAGCGGTTCACTAGCACTTTAGTGATTATCTTGTAAAGCACATTATACAAACTAATTGACCTAAAATCATAAACTCGTTGAGGTGATTTGATTTTAGAAATTAAGGAAATCAGAGTCGCATTAATAATATCAATACCTCCACCAAAATTTAAGAAATGCAAACAAGCATTAGTAACAATGCTACCAACGGTCTCCTAATACGTTTGAAAAACCGCGTTGACATACCATTCTTCCCTAAAGCTTTAAAAGGTGACATCTGAAACACAACTTTTTTAATTTCGTGAGCAATGAATCAAGCATTAAGCGAGTTTCTTTAAAATAAGGTTAATAATAATTATAACATATGATATTTTTAACTTTGTATTCCATTTTGTATGCTGTAAATGTAAATAATGTTTGGTTCGTAGGATTGGATTGAATTATTTTAATTAATATTATAATAAAAAAATGATATATATTTAAGGATTGAATACAAATGATCCGTCATAATGCATTCCGATGATGTAGCATAATTCAACTCAACCCAATCCTTTTCATGTGAATTAGTAAAATGTTTTTTTTTTTTGTGTGTGTGTGTGTGTTTGTTCTTTTTCTCCTTTACTTTTGATGTTGATTTGTGTGTTATTAGTATTAATTATTTCTTACAAAAGATATAATGCGAGTTAGATGAAAAACTTCAATCAACCCAATAATGGTGAGCAGAGAACTACAGTTAATTGCAGGAAGAAAGTAAAAAAAAAAACACAATAATAATAAATTATGGGGTTGACGAATCAAATCAAGGAAAAGGAGACAGATTGTCAGGAGAGACGATGATGGTAAGACAGAGGCTTTTTAGCCACTTTCATCATCAATAACAGCAATTCAATACAATTACCAAACAAGAATCAGACAAAAGCACTTATACAGAGGGAAAAATTGCAATGAACTCCCTGTGGTTTGACCCTCATTGTATCTAGATGGATAAGTTTAAGTATTATACATAAACACCCTTATGTTTTGATGGTGCTTTGTTAACAACGTAGAATAGGGCTTTTTCATCTTTCAAACATTTTATTTGTAAATATATTTTAAAAAATAAACATTTTATTTATGAATAAATAAATAAGTAATTCTACACAATCTACCTAAAGTCCTAAAATTTACTTTTTTACATTGAATGGAGGTACGAGCCTCCTTCACTGTCCCATCTCTCATTTCTTTTTTTTTTCTTTTTTATTAAATTTTTTTTATATAATATATTTTATTAAACAATAATTTAATAATTGTAATTTATTTAAAATTAGCTTTAAATAATTTTATTATTTTTAAAAAATTATTTAAAATTTTTATTTTTTTCATAACTTTTTAACTAAATTTAATCTAAGTAATTATTTTTATTTGATTTAAAATTATTTTGATATAATTTTATTATATGTGAAATTAAATTAATCCAATCTGATTTTATTCAGTCTCATATTACACCAAATAAGAGATAATACTATTTTTAATCAAATCTATAATGCACCAAACATATCACAATACTATTTTAATCCAGTACATTCCAATTCAATCATATCCTATAAAAATAGTTTAATCTAATTCCGCACATCAAATGCGCCCTAAGAATTCGGTTTGTAATTTCCCCTAAGGAAGGAGATAGAAAACTATTTTTTTCTCTAAAATAAAAATAAAATTATAAAATAAAAGGTTCATGATAGCACGTGTATTATGGGTCATATACACATTTTTTTTTCAAAGGGTAAATTGCACTAAAATCCCTAATATTGAGTATGTCTGCTCTTTGACCAAATCTTTATATTTTAACTCTTTAAGCACTAAGGTATTATTAACTTAACAGTTAACGGTCAAACACAATAAAATATCTAAATTGTCATAATTTTTAATTAAACATAAATAAAAAAATTAAATCTCACTTCAATCTCCAAGCTTCCACACCATCCCCAAGCTCCACCATCTCCAACATCATCTCTCCAACATTATCAACTTCATCCCAATTATCAACATCATTACGAACAATCTTAACATCATCTTCATCACAAGTACACATTTTCACAAAAAAAAAATCAAAGAAAAGAATGGAAGATCTTCTTCTTTCTTATTTCTTACGTTCTCTTATTATTGTTGTTCGTCTTTTTTCTTCTCGTTCTTTTTTCTTTATTTTTTTTTTAGCTGTCAAACTCTATTTATTTGTCTCTCTCCTCCCTTTCCTCCATTAATTTCTTACGAAGCAATATGCTCTATTAGGGAGATTTGAAGTTTTTTTTAATTTAATTTTAATTTTTAATAAAAATAGAGATGATTAAAAGTTTTTACTATATTTGATCTAATCGTCAAATTAAGGATATTTTAATAATTAAAAATCAAAGTTTGGTTTACAAGCACATTTCACTAAATATTAAGGTACTTTAGTGTAATTTGTCCCTTTTCAAAATAAATTTATGAAAAACATTTGTTAGGAATATCTCTTGTTTGTCCCCCCACCCCACTCTTTCATCATTGTTTCACCACTTGAATGATTAGTCATTTACTATCATCACTACCCTAGACTCCCAGAGAATCTATGCGTGGAAATTGTAAAAGATTTGTTTTAGAAAATAGAGAAAATTTTCTATGTTTACTGTGGCATGATAGAGAATGATTTCCACAATTTCATGGGCTTTTCAAGACACTTTTTAACGACAATACAAGCCTACAAACAGTTTTTCTTCAAAAACTTTCATGAAAAAAGTCCTTTTTTTTTGTTATTTTCATCAAATGTCACCTATATAATTATTTTAATTTTATTATAATTTTTAATTTTTATATATTTTTTAAATTATATTACTTTAATTCTTCTATTAGTCGGATGTTAGTTAAACTTAACACTATTAAAAATATTAATATCTTAGGTTTTATTATAATTATGTTATGTGTCAAAAGTTTGTGAATAAAAAATAAGTCTCTGCATTGCTTGGTGGAGTTTTCTTAATTTTGTATTTTAGTGTAGGTCCGTCTTGCTTCTAGAAAAATTTGAACTGCTTTGTATAGTCATGTGGAGGATTTGGTTTATAAGGAATTCTCTAGTCTATAAGGCTGATGTTGCTTTTAGTAGTGATGTGGTTGGTTGGTCAAAAACTTACCTCCAAGAGTTTTCTACGGCTAGTGCTAGGTTGGTGTGCACGTGTCTTATTGCGAGCAGCTGCATGGGAACTTGGCGTCCTCCTAATCATGGTTTTTTCAAACTGAATGTTGATATCTCTATGCATGGCTAGAAGGAGTTTGCAGGTTTATGTGCAATTGTGAGGGACTGTTGTGGTAAGGTGGTGCTGGCCGGGTGTTCTCTTGGTGGTAGGGGGCTCTCTCCTCAATGTGTTGAAACTGAAGCTATATGCTTTGGTCTTTCTATTGCTTTGAAGACTGGGTTTTCGCCCATTCTTCTCGAGTTTAACGCGCTTTCAGTAGTTAACTTGGTGATTTCTAAATCTTCTCCTTATTCCGATATTGGTCTTTTTATTTTGGATATTTTAAATTTGTTAGAGTCCCCTAGTGTGTGGGGGGTTTCTTATAGTCATAAGAGTACCAATATGGTTGCTCATTCTCTTGCTAAGCTTGCTTTTTCTTTTAGTTCTAAGTCTATTTTGCTTTTTCTTTTAGTTCTAAGTCTATTTGGGTAGTAGATTTTTCTCCTTCTGTGAGAGTTTTGTTTTAGTTTATTTAACTAGTTTGTAGTTCTTTCCCTCCGTTGGAATAAAATTTCATCTTTTAAAAAAAAAAAAAAGCCCCTCCATTGAGTTAATGTTAAATTGATCTTTTGTTTTGGGAATTAATAAAACAACCCCTCTTTAAATTTTTTAAAAAAATAATAAATTCATTAAAAATTAAAAAATGATAAAAAAAAAAAATAATGATAATCAAGATATGCTATGCTAATAAAATTTGAAAAACAAAATACCATTTCAAATAAATTAGAACGTAGAAAAAATATATTATTACACATATTGTTAATATTTAAATTTAAAAAGGTTTATCAAATAATGTGAAATTTGAACAATAAAGGTTAAACAAAAAAAACTATCAAAATAATATTGGAGGAGGCAGCTGCTACTGCCATCATTTTTTTATTTCTTCAATTATTTTTATTTTATTATTAGAATTATTTTTATTTTAATTAAAATTAGTTTATTTAAGATTAATTTGTGTGAATATAGTTTAGTTGATTGCTAAAGTATTTTTATTAATCGTTTTTATTTGATAATAACTTTGAGATATTATTTTATTTTTTAATGAAGATTTTTCATATATTACTTTTATATATTTGTTTTGGTGAATGCATAAAATTTTAGAAAGTTTGTGGGAATTTTAGACAATCCATCTAAAGATTAAGATGTAGCATCTTAAAAAGATTGCGAACAAAATTCTCATTATAGCTTAATTAATAATAGCAAGGGCAAAACTATATTTTAACACATAATTGATTGTTAATAATTTGGTTGGAAAGGCGATGTAATTTAAAATAAAGGGATCAAAAATATTAATATAGTATAATTTGAAAGTGTAATGTTTCGTAAAAAAGAAGGGATTTATTTAAAAAATATTTTTCATCTTTCTTTTAACCATGTTAATGTATATATAAAAAATAAAAAATATTTATTTTTATAATACACAACAACTAATACACTGATGTATTACAAATAAATAATAATTATTTTTATTAAAATTTATTTACTCATTTAAGACATCATATTATAATGAAACTTCTAGACTGGTCCTTGGCTTTAGTTCTATGAGTTTTCTAGTCTTTACAGGAGGATCAGAAAAAAAAATCCAGTCTTGAGAACATTAAAAAAGAAAGAAAAGAGAATTACAAAAAACTCCTTTAAGTTTGATTAAATTGAAAAATAATAATGAAGTTTCAAAAGTAAACCAAACGACAGCAAGGTTTTTATCAAATTTTGAAAATTAAAGTTATTTTTTAAGATCTTGATTGGAGTTTTGGAATTTCTCATGCGAAAGATCACGTTGGGCAAGGAACATATATGCTTTATAGAAAGTAATCTTGTAAAAAATATTCATATCAATGATAAGGGTAATTGCATAAACTCTTTTAAATTTAGGCCTAATTGTATATATATGAATTTTTTAAAAATCTAAAACGACATAAACATCCCGTACCGTTAATGGTTAGTTAAGAAGTAAAAAGGTCTTTTATATTTTTAAATAGAATAAATTATATTCTTAATTATTTAAGATTAATTGACATTAAAAATAAAAAAAAATGAAGGAGATCTAATCTCCTCTTAAATGGATAGTTGATCTCCATAGTATACGTTTAAAAGAGCTTATATACTGGTTAAAAGAGCATATTTAATCTCAAAAATTATTTTCAATTTTTTTTTTGTCATTTAGTTGCCACTCCAATAGAGCTTTTGAGCGATTAAAAAAGTTATTTTACGTCTATTCGAATAAGCTCAAATTTTAGGCTTTTTCAAGTATATTCTTTTGAGCTTTTAAAAATATTAAATTATCTAATATAACCATATTAAAGTTTATTAATTTTGCAATGTCTTTTAACTTAAAATCATATCTTTTTTTTATAATTCTATCATTTCAAAGAGATTTTTTAATTGACAACCAAACGCCCAACGACTTTTCCTTAAAAACTTTGAAAAAAAAAAAGAAGGTCAGAAGGACGAAAATGCCCTTATTCATTTATCCCTTAAAATCTGATTTTAATCCCCACAAGTCCACAAACTAAAAACACATCAGCCAAGCCTTTAACCCCTGTCTCCCACCGAACGTTGCCACCTTCACCCTTCGTGGACCACTGTTGAAAGCGAAACGGCCAAAATGACGAACAAAACGACCGGCATTGAATGCGCATCGCGTAGAGGTAACTTTTCTTCCCTCTTTCACCTGGTTCGGTTTTGCTTGAATGGGTTGAGTTTTTGGTTTTTGATTTTTTTTTTTTTTTGTGGGTTTTGTATGGAGAGTCTTTTAGACCAATTATTGAAAAAAATAAGATGGAAGTGTTTCTTGGTTGATGTGACGGTGAGGGTTTTGATTCAGTTGGTTTTTTTTTTTTTTTTGGGTTTTTTATGGGTTTTGCATGGAGAGTGTTTGTGAGTTGTTTAAAACTAGTTTTTTTTTTTTTTTTTTAATTTTGAATTTCTAAAAAAATAAGTTTCTTTCATCTTTTTTGTCTCTAGGTTTTGCTTGACTTAGTCGTATTTGTATATTGTTTTTGGGGATTTTTGCATGGACAGTGTTTATGGCTTCTTGTTAGTTTTTTTTTCCAAAATAATTTTATTTCAAAAAAAAATTGCAATTTCTGTTTGCTTTGTACATTTTGTTGTTGAAATATGTTGGAATGACACTTTTACTGCCCAAATACTTTTATGTTAGTCATTGTAGACTCTGTTAAGGTTGGTTATAAGGTTGCTTGTGCAGTGGGTTTTGCATGGGTGTTTATATTGCATGGATATACAGTGGTTTTGCCCTGATTTTGTTATACGATTTCTATCGATGTTTTCAGTTTTGTTAATCATGCTGATTATGTTGTTATCAATCTGAAAATGGGTTCGTATACAGTCTTAATATCAGATTTGCTGTAGTAGTTATAAATATTATTCTTGATAATGACCTAGTTATATAATTAGATTAATTTATTTAAAACTTTCAACACATAGTCGATAATAGTAAGAATTTGCATAGGTTGACATATTTTATTTCATTTGTGACAGTAAAATATTGTCATTTCGCGTTCTTATGAGGTACGACAATGAAATCGCTGACCTGAGCTACTTGGACCAGGCGAGTGTAGTGTGGTTAGCATCATAAATGATGCTAGGATGGAGATGACTAGGAAAGAAGTGCAATTGTTTGCCAATTGGAAGCTGTCTGTGTTATTTCCATGGAACGGGTAACAACACACACTTATTTCAGATGAAGAGTTTATAATTGCCTTCGAAGCATTTAACAGTCACTCGGATGACGAAATTGAGTTTGAAATCAGTCTTGAATCAGTTGGATTTGAGTATCTTGAAGAGCCTATTGGGCTAGTAACTTTCAACAATAAAGCACTTCCAGCAAGCCCAAACAATGTAGTACCTCCAGCAACTTGCGAAGAATATGACAGCGATGAGGATGATTCATATTAGGTTGATGAAGAGACTAGGAAGGACAGTGAAGTCAGTTTGGATGAAGAATTATGTGAAGAAGAGGTAGATTTTTTTCATTGCGATTTAGATGGTGATGCCATAGTTTTTCAAGGGTCATTGAACGATGATAATGAACTGACTACAATGACCAAGTACTGCACACAATATCAATGGGCACCAAACACAAATGGTAGCATTGAATTAAAATAAGGATAGATATTCGGTAATGCAAAATTGACAAGAGCTACAGTAAAGGGGTATGCAATCCAAGAGGGATTTAGGTTGAAGAAGATCAAGAATGACAGCTGCAGATACACTGTCACTTGCAAGAATAATGTTTGTAACTATAGACTGTATGCTTTATGTCTTCATGATAGCATGACATACATGATCAAAAGTGTGCATAGCGATCATTCATTATGTCGAAGGGTGGTAGAAAATAAAGAGGCTAATGCTAGGTGGGTAGCATCAGTGCTTCAGACGACCATTCACTTAAACCCAACGATTAAGACAAAAGTTTTGAGGAATGAGTTGCAGGATATGTTTGGGGTTAAGTATGACTAACAGGCCATTTACAGAGCTAAGAAGATTGTTTTAAAGACTATGAAGGCTGATCATATTGACTCGTATGTGAAGTTGAAGAAGTATGCAAATGCAATTCGTGTGATAAATCCTGGGACATAGGGTAAGATAGCACTTGATCAACGCGTCAGTATCAACCTAAAATTTCAATGCTTTTACCTGAGTTTTAAAGCTTCGCAGACAAGATTTTTGAGTGGTTGCAGGCCATTTATCGGTATTGATGGATGCCACTTGACTGGGTAGCTTGAAGGTGTGTTGTTGTCAGCTGTGGCATTAGATGCGGACATCGACATTTTTTCTATTGCCCTATGCATTTGCAAATCTGAAAACTTAGAGAGCTAGACTTGGTTTTTGAGGCTGCTTCATGAGTTTTTGGATTAGGATAACGACCGACCCATATGTTTCATGAGTGACCGTCAAAAAAGGGGTCTAACAGTCTTGTGAAAGGAGTGGCCTAAAGCAATCAACCGATATTATTTCAGACATATGCTTGCAAACTTCAAATGCACCTTTCAAAATCACAACTTTAATGGGAAGTTATGACATATAGCTCGAGTGGGAAGTGTAGCTGATTTTAAGGAAGCATTGAAGTGGGTTGGAGAAGATTCGGTCGATGCTGTCAATTGGTTGATGTCAAAGCCGGTTGAAAAGTGGGCAAGACATGCTTTTGACTCTCGCATCAAGTCCGATCATGTCACCAACAATATGTCTAAGTGCTTTAATGGATGGATCAAAGATGAAAGGGATATACCAATATTGACATTATTGGAGCTGTTGAGGAGGAAAATAATTGTCAAATTTTTTGAGAAGTGGGATGAATTAGAGAAGTAGAATGACTCAATCACTCATTAAGTAAGAGAACAGTTGATGATGAATGAAAGAGAAGCTAGGAAGCTAGAAGTGATTCAAGGTAGAGGAGGATGGTATGAAACCCTTGAACCATGTGGAAAATATTTTTTAATGAACACTGGTGATGTCCACTGTGATTGTTGTATGTGGCAGATCAGTGAGATTCCCTCCATGCATGTTGTTGTTGTGTTCATGTATAATCGACAACTTGTGCACGAACATATCCATTGGTATTATTCCAAGGAAGTTATGAAGTTGACATATTTTAGGTCCATCAACTCTATACCAGATGAGTCCAAATGGCTTGAAATTGAAAATGACGATGGAAATACAAATGAAGTTGTTGAACCACCTTAGAAATGTATCAAAGTTGGCATACCTTAAAAGGCAAGAAGAAGGGCAGCAGATGAGCCACTTGCATCAACGAAAATATTCTCTAACAAATGCAAAGGATGCAATACTATCGGACATAACATTCGTACATGTCTGAATAAGGTAATTTAAATATTAGTTTATAGAAATACTATAATAAATTACATTACTTTAACTTACATTAAATGTTTTATTCCTTATTGATGTAGGGAAGTGCAAAAGAGAAAGGAAAAGGACTAAACTCGAAAGGAAAAAAAAGGTTCTTCCAGTCAGGATACAACTACTGCTGCAATAACATCTAGATAAAAGTAATTTATTTCAAACAGTTTCATTTTTTAAAAAAATTGCACATTTAAAAACTGCACATTAAAAAACAGCACATTAATTCATTTTCTTCCAGTTAGAAAAATGTATATTAAGTAATGTTCTCTTGCATGATCCTTAAGGCACATAGAGCAAACAAGGGAACAATTAGAGGTACCTAACAAATGTGCACTGCATCTCAACCTTAGCATTATTCAATTACAATTAGGCAACCAAATTTTTTGTTACTGTCATTTTATAATTGATTTAACCAAATTGTCATTTTATTGTAAATTTGCTATTACTATTATTTTAATACAGATCTCATACTCATCAACCAAGCACAAGCAATGCATCTCAACAACAATCACAAACGACACATTTATCCAATAATCTCATAGCTCCACCAAGACATGTAGCTGATGTACGCTTGCAAATAGGTTTAACTTCACAACCTTGAAGAAGTTGTAATTAGTAGTTTATGAGTTTAAAACATTAAACACTTTTATTATTTTTTGTATCAGATTTGGTTAACACATATAACTGTTGGAACAATTTTTGTGATGCCCAAATCTGATTCTGCCAGGTGGTGGTTGTTTTTGTTTTGTAAGTTGGCAGTTGGGTTGTAGTCTTTTTATTTTTTTTATTGGGAGTTGATGGTATTGATAATTTTGTATGGCGGTTGTTGTTATTTTTGCATAGTAGCAGCTGATGGTAAATGATAAGTTATTAAGTTAGTTGGAAGATTTTGTGTAAGGAATATATTAGTTTATGGATTGTTGACAGAGAATTGTTTATGGAATGTTGACAGGAAAATGTTTGTTTTTTTATTGAAATTAATGTGGTTGTGAGATTACTTTATTGGTGGTCCACATTATAGGGTCCATATTAATGTCTGTTGTAATGAATAGTAATATTGGTTGATAGGGAAATGTGTATGGGATATATTATTAGCCTTATACTTGTTATTTTTTTTTTAGTTTATGAACAGGTGTAAAATTACATTATAATGGCAGTAATGACTAAATCATACTCAACAGATTTTTTTTTTTATAAACAGTTGTTTAATTAGCCTTATATATATACAACAAAACAACTTTTAAGGGTAAAATTGTAATTTCACATGCCATGGTACAACCGTTTTTAAGGGTAAAATTGTAATTTCATAAGCATATCCAAATAATTCAGAATCATGTATAAGGGTAAAATTGGAATTTTAAACATATATATCAATTTATTTAGTTAACACAAGGTGAGGGTAAAATGGTAATTTCATTAAAAATTAGCACATATTTTTTTGGGTCAACACAATCATTTTAAGTTATCAAACAGAATACACAGGTAAAACAGTCTTTTTACCAATTATATTAGGTTTGACTGGCAGAAATTTGATCAGAGGGACCAAATTGATACATTTTCTAAAAGTTAGGGACCAATGATACTATTAACCATAACTACTTTAAATAATTGATAATTCTTTAAAAATTAGGGATCAAAATGATAATCGCCCATGTATTTTTTGTATAATATATATATATATATATATATATATATATATATATATTTTAATCATTCCGTCAAAATTCAAAAGCTGCTTCTATTTATTTATTTTTTTTCCTTTTAAGGTACAGTATTTTAGAAGTTTGGTTTTTTTTTTCTTATTATTCTTATTTTCAAATGCCAGCTTGTTGCCTTTTTGTATCTGACTTTTGCACCCCAACAAACACCCACATATTTTCTCAAGGGTTATTGACGGGTTCTGAGCAGAACCCAGCTGCCTCAATTGTTGATGGAGCTCAACTGGAGCAGATATACTCCTTCTATGGAGGAGTGATATGTTTCTCCATGGAAGATGGAAGATCTGCTCCGGTGGAACAGCTTCCATCTGATTAAATGAATCTGTTCTATCTGATTTGATTAGATGGAAGCGATCCATTTGATCTGACTATGGTGGAGATAGAGTCGGCAAAATGAGTCACGATCCGCGAACTCGAAATAAATAAACGGATTCGGATTGGTTTAAATAGGTTTGGGTTGATCAACGCGGGTTGGTCAACCTTGACTGGACTTGTATAATAATCGGGTTACACAGGTTAACTGATGTCACCCAATTATCTGAACATGTCGTGTCGGATTTGAGGGAATTGATCTGTTTAGATAAACAGGAATCGTATTGGGTTGAGTCATGATAGGGTTCAATATCGTGTCGGGTTTAGTTCATTCCATTTTGCCACTCTAAATGGAGATATCCTCCACCATTTTTTAAAAGTATTTTTAGTGGGGTTATATAATTACATATTTAACTAATTATTAAAAGTAATAAAATATTTGATAATATATGACATTGAGAGAAATTTACACATCTAGCCTAAAAAACTTGATCCGCTGTTAGTTTGGATGAAGTTAACTAACAATGTAGGATATTTATATCATTTTTGACAAAATATCAATACATACATACAATTATGCCTAAACTCGAAAATATTTGTATAATTAACCCTATCGATAATTGTGAAAATAAAAATATTTCCATATAGTAGTTAAATCTATAGTGATGGGATGCAATTTTTAACTTGAAACAGAAAAGAACCATTTATATGGTTATATCTTTTGCATTTGTTGATTCTGCTGGGGGGCTGTATAATTGGAGTCCTTCTATTAGTTACAACTTACAACATTATTTTTCTTTGTTTTGAAGAAAATGATATAATTAAAAACAAAATAGTTTAGCAATTAAAAAAAAATAAATAGTTCAGAACTTTTCGTGATTTATTATGTATTTTTAGTTAAACTATTAATTATTTCCTTTTATTTTGCAATTATTAGTTTGATATATTATTATGCTCTAATTTTTTTTTTTTATCAAACACAACATAGAAATGGTTAAACAAAATGGGTGATTTTCAGGAGCAGCAAAGTTGCTGAATATTGACTCACGAACTTGCATACACATTAAACTTGATATACTACTGTTTTCTTTTTAAAATTTCTTTGAAATCTGAAATGGGTCGATAGTCTATTAGAACTTGTTAAGATTTGTCAAACTCGAATATTTAATCCCATTATATAAGAAAAATATTTATTTACATATTTTAGTAAATACATACAGTGAGTCCACCCCAAATTTTTTGAAGAGGTGTGCACACTACTAAGCCAGAATACTATTGAACATTAACTAACTTCTATTCCAAGATATAAATATTTAAGATATAAATTGGGATATATTATTATATATTATATGTAAATTGAAATATGAATTTTTTTAATATATAAATTGAAATATGAATTGAAGTGTGTAATACTTAGGCATGGCCAAAGGAACCGGACCGGCGGTTCCGGTTCCAAATTTTCATCAACCGGAACCGGGACCGGGGAGGTCCCGGTCCCGGTTCCGGTTGGAACCGGGAGGAACCGCCAGATTCGGTTCCTCCCCGATTTTTTTGGAACCGGCGGTTCAACAGCCGGTTGAACCGCCGGTTGAACCGCCGGTTCCAAACCGCCGGAACCGGCAAAATAAAAAAAATTAGAAAATAAAAATTAAAAATAAATTAATAAAAAAATTAAATATATAAAATTGAAATAAAATTTTAATAATATTATAAAACTATAAAATTAAATAAATAAATAAAAAATTAGGGCTTGCACTTAATTTTACCTCAATTAAGCTGCCTACGTATCCTCTAGGAGGAATCAAAGCCCACGTAGTTCTTTTACCTGTTATGTTTCGAATGTGATCAATCGTCGCTTGTTCCTTCGGTTGCCGTTGTATCATCGTTAGTGTCGAAAAAGTCATTGTCGTCGGACACTAGATCCAATTCTTGCTGCCGGTATGTGGCCTTGGTCCAGTCGTCAACACAGACCTGGATCTGTATTGAGTCAGGACTGAGCAATGCTCGTCTCTCGTCCAGAACATTGCCACCTGCACTAAATTCCTGTTCGACGGCGACGGTCGAGACAGGGGTTCCAAAAATTTGTTTGGCAATGATGGCCAAAATTGGAAAGTTAGTTGCGTGCTCCCTCCACCACTGTAGGACGTTAAAGTCTGGGGTGTCCAAAAACTCAAAGGAGGTGTTTATGTAAACATCAACCTCTGAAACATAGGTTGATGAAGACGAACTCCCCGACGTCCTTGCTTTTTTGGTAAACACGCTTGCCCCTAACTTCCTTAATGTGGAGGGAAAGCGCGAATGACTAGTACTACCGCTTCCGCTTGGTTCCGATTGTTGAACATTAATGTTCAACGAGGGACCGTAAACAGAACGATATTCGTCATACATTGAATAAAATAAATTCCTAATATTATTATATAAACCACTAACATCTATGTCCATTATCCCTAGAGATTGGTAATAAAGTGTAAAAAATTCATATAAACTATTAAATTTATTCCTAGGGTCAAAAAATGATGCAAGAGTATAAATTACAGGAATGTCCCTATAATAGTTTATCCATCTTTCTCGCATTGCATAAACACACGGAACTAATTCATTTATTTGTGAACATTCATTAAGTGCACCTACAATATTAAGGGCTTCAAATAAAAATAAATGTGAAGTTGGATAATATATACCGGATAAAGAAGTTGTTGCATCATGAAAAACTTTTAAAAGCATGCAAATTTTTGTACAAACATCCCAATGGTGTTCATATAAATTAATGGTATTAACATTATGCTGCATAAATATAACTAATAATTCTCTATACTCGTAGCTTTCACAAAACAACTTATATGTGGAGTTCCAACGAGTTGAAACATCACGGGAAAACCTAATTGGACGTTTCCCGTTAGCTTTACAATACCTAGCCCATTGTTTCATAGTGCTAGGATGTTTCCACAAATAGTATAAAGCATCCCTAATTGGTGTAATCCACTCATATAGTGTTTGCAAACCATGTTGTACACATATATTTAAAACATGGCAAACACATCTTTGATGAAAAAATCTGCCGCCAAAATAGGGTTGACACAATTGAATTAATTGTGGAACGGCGGCAGTATTATTTGCAGCATTATCAAAACCAATTGCAAAAATTTTACTCTCAATACAATATTATTCAAAAATATTTTTCATTAATTTATAAATATTATCAGCAGTATGGGTGTCATCAAAAACTCTAAATGCCAATATTCGTTTTTGCAAATCCCATGATTGGTCAACGAAATGGCAAGTGAGTCCTAAGTATGAATGTTTTTGCCAATGATTACTCCAGATATCGGCACAAACAGACACACGACCCGGATAATTTTGAAAATATTTTACTAAAGCTTTTTTTTCTTTTTTATAAATATCACACATAGTACGTTTTAATGTGGTCCTAGGTACTCTACATGCAGCGGGATTTAAAGCATTATGACAGTATTTTAAAAAGTCAGTTTTTTCCCCAAAACTAAAGGGGAGATGTTCGGTCGCTACCATTCTTGCTAATTGGTCCCTATTATTTTGATAAGTATATTTAAATAAAGGATGGTTAGGGGATGTGTACCTTCCAATTTGGTGTTGTCCTCGCTGATGGTGAGCTTCGGCTGGATGTTTGCTGTTGATATGCTTCCAATACGTCCCGTACCCTCCGAATTTGTTCCATTTAAAATCTTTGGAACAATAATTGCAAACCACTATAACTAAACCATCCCTCTCCACCCTCTTCATATGAACTTTAAAAAGTTCAGATTTGTACTTTGACAAATCTGGCTGCCCCTGCGGCAATTGTACGGTTTCACTTGGAATTGGATTTGGGAGGTTTGGAGCAGAGGAGAGACCACCGCCAGAAGAGGGATGAGAATGATCAGGATTAAAATTAATAGGAGTTTCATTACCAAAAATTACCTCCTCAAATTCTCTTTCTCTTTCTTGCAGGTATTCAGCAAAATTGCGATCGTTGTTGAATTCTGGGAAAGGGCGACTTTGCACTTCTTGAACATTTAAATCCGGTACCTCCTCATTTTGCTCAGCGTTTCTGTTGGAAACGGACCTTCGGCCTCCGGAAATAGATCTTCGACCTCCGGAAATAGATTTTCGACCTCCGGAAATAGATGGTCTTGATGGTGATGCCATTATAAATTTATAAAATAATGTGTTTAAACAAATAATGAAAACAATTGAAGTAGTGAAAAATAATAGCAAGATTGAGAGAATGAGAGAATTATAAAAATATTGAGAGAATTAGAGATGAGAGAAATATTGAGAGAATGAGAGAATTTGTGTAATTGAATTGGAGAATTGATGGGGTTTATATAGTTTTTTGGATTGGGGAAAAATTAATATTTTTAAAATTTTAGGGGTTAACTTGTAATTTTCTACGGGCTGTTTTGGTAATTTTACTAGGGAGCCGTTGAACAACGGCTCCCTAGTAACGGCTACATTGCTGCCACCTGGCAGCTGTTGCCAGCTGCCAGGTGGCAGCAGATGGCCGTTGGCCACAGTCACACACTGTGGCCAACGGCCAAAATTTATTTAAATTTGTTTTTTTTTTCAATTTTTTTTAAAAAAAAAAAAAAAAAAAAACCGTAACCGAACCGGAACCGCCCGAACCGGGCGGTTCCGTGAACCGCCGGTTCCAAACCGACGGTTCCGATTATTTTTTTAGGGAAACTGGAACCGGGACCGACTGTCCCGGTTCCGGATCCCGGTTCCGAAACCGGTTTTGAACCGGAACCTAAGGTTCCGGTTCAAAACTGCCGGTTCGGTTCGAACCGTCCGGTTCGAGCCGAATCGTGGCCATGTCTAGACTAATACTGATGTTTGGATGTGACCTTTGTACTAAATTTGTCCACCTAATTATGAGTTGTTCGATCATGTGAAGGAGGCAGAGAATTGGACAGCTTGAAAAAGAAGCAAAGCATGTGACCCACATCTTAATTAAAAAAGCCGAAATCTTTTTAAATTTCTTCAATTCAAATCTATCATTGTACGGATATATATACATATATAAAATTAATTAAAAAATTTTACTATTATTCATAAAAAAATAATTATAAATATAAATTTATTTTATTATTAAAATAGTTGTACAGACCGTACTTATATAATTTAATTTCGACTGGTCCTGATAATCTTTTGACCCATAAAGTGTTAAATTTTATTAAAAAAAAAAAACCATGGAGTAATTATAAATTTATATAGAATAGGTTAATTATTTACTGTCAAAAATAACTTTTTTAAAATATGATATTGATCCTTCTAATGTTAATCAAACTCGAATAAAAGAAGAAGATGACGATTAAATCTCCATCCATTTTTTTTCTTCTTTCTTTTTAATTTTTAATTTTTAATTTTTAATTTATTTTAAAGATGGATGATGAAGATTTTTTTTTTTTTTTAAATTCACTTAATAATTTTAATTTTTATTAAATTAAAGATAACTGTTAAAGTTAATTGTAAATCACTAATATCAGTTTTCAGGAAAATTGTCTCTAAAGATACGGCGTTTAGGTTTACAGATTGTGTATTGTGACTTGTGAGCAACTGGCAAAACATAAAACCAGCTTTTCTGGTGTAATCATTCTTTACACTATACATGACATGAAAAGAAAATCTGGTGTTTTTCATTAGAAATTATTAATTAACCTTTTCTTGGGAGTTGGTCCATCCATCCATCTATCTATCTATCTGGCTACCATTTTTCTCGTGTGTTAAAAGTAAAAAACTTGTGCATTATTATTGTGTTACATGTAAATAAATAATTATAAGACTAATAAGACTCATGTTTCAAAAAAAAAAAAAGGGTTAATTATAATAAAGTGCCCTAACGTTTGGCTATATCGCAATGAAATCGTAAGTTTAGCCTTAATTACATGTTAATACCCTTAACTAACTGATTAATTGCATGTTAGTACCCTTGACCAAGTTGACCGGTATATTGACTTTGACTTTTTTGGTAAAAAGACAAAATTGCCCCTGGTTAAAAAAAAAATTAAATAAAAATTTAAAAAAAATTTTAAAAATTAAAATTTTTAAAAATAGATCTCCACCGTCCATCAAGATTGATGGACGGTGGAGATCCATTTTTAAAATTTTTAATTTTTTCAATTTTTTTAAATTTTTATTTAATTTATTTTTTTTAAACCAGGGGCAATTTTGTCTTTTTACCAAAAAGTCAAAGTCAACATACCAGTCAACGTGGTCAAAGGTACTAACATGCAATTAAGGCTAAACTCACGATTTCATTGCAATATAACCAAACGCCAGGGTACTTTAGTGCAATTATCCCAAAAAAAAGAACACTAATAAATCTTATTATTATCATATTACTTATAGTAAAATTTGATCAGATATAATAGTTGATTAGGATAAGTATTTATTAATAAACTTAAAAATTAACTAATGGGAAGAGAGGTCGTTATTAATAAATTTAAAAATTAACTTCGTCTGTAGTTAAATAAATTTAAGAAAAAAATAGGTATTATTTACTTTAATATTTTTTAAAAATTCTATTAATAATTACAAAAAAATTCTTAAACTCACCGGTCACCACTCAACCATTAGTCTAATCCATCATTAAGGGCCGACAACAAATGAAAGTATGGACCCATTTTTGTTAATTATTTTTTATATTCAATTTAAATAATTGTGACACAAAATAGGTCAATAATTACTTTTGTTGAGCTCTTATAAACAATAAAAGAAAAAAAAAAATTTTTTTAAAGAGATATAATTATAAAATTAATAACTGTCGGAACCTGTCAAGATCAATTATTAAACGTGTAGTTTGGATATCTATTCTCATAATAAGGGGAGACAGCTACTCACATATATTGATAAATATGTATGGTAAAAATTGAATCCTACTAACTACTTAAATTATGAATAAATATACAGAAAAAATATTTATTAAACAGTTCAAAATCTTTTACACCCATTTAAAAGTACATGTACTCAATTACTCATGAAATAATATATTTTTTTCCCAAAAAAAGAGAAAAAGAAATAATCATTACAAGGAAAATGAAGTCTGAAATTGGGGTTAATAATACTTGACTAAAAATGATCATAAATATCAACCAAATATATATATATATATGATGTAACTTATATGCTAAAACAGTTATATATTGTACAAAAGTAAAGAAGAATAAAAATCTCTTGAATCTCATTTACAATAATAATAATAATATCTCCCTTTCTACAGGATATAAGAAGAACATTTTACTTTTGATGGGGAAAATCTTGCTTTCCATTTAAGCTACTAGCTCTATTCTGAATTATTCTTCATGTTTTTTCTTCTCTTTTGATGGTAATTTTGCTTTTCTTCGAGGGAAGAATCACTTCACTATTTTTCCTTGAGAATTTTCTTTTTGGGTTTCCTTAGAAAATAAAAAACTAATCTAGCTATAGCTACCTGCAATACAAAGTCACTTACATTTGAAAAGGAAATTAAAAGAAATAAAAAACGAGAATTGGTTCAGTTGGTTGAGTACTCATTAGTACCTTAGTAAGAATCAATGTTCGAGTCTCGCTGACAGTCCCTCTTAGTGGGTAATCTGTAAGTACCACTGTAAACCCTGACTTTGGAATGGGATGCCTATCCCCACCTAAATTTTTTCTTACCAAAAAAAATTAAAAGAAATAATTAATTAATTAGCTTGTAAAAAAGAGAGAATTTTTTTTTTTTAATTTTTAAAAATCCTCTCTCTATCTATCTGTCTATCTATCTATCTATGAGTGCACATGTCCAAAAGCTTCTTTCTTCCTTCAACTATTTCATCAAATAGATCATCAATTTGCCCAACTATACTCTCCACCCCACATCTCAACAACCCAAAGTAATTCTTCAAGTACTCAACCTTTTCTTGAATCTCAACCGATGATGATGATGATGATGATGATTCAAACTCCACAATCTTCTCCAATTCTTCTTTAAGATCTTCCATGGCCATTTTCGCCTTTCGAAACTCGAAAAGCATGACCCCTCCTCCTCCTCCTCCAGCTGCTGCTGCTGCTGATGATGATCCCATTTGGTCCATTTCATTTGCCACTCTTTGCTGCAATCTTGCTAGTGAAACCATGAAGCCTGACCCAAATATGATGTGACCTTGGTACCCTTCTTGGCTCATGAATAAGCTAGATTTAGGCCAATAAAATACAAGCCCACTTAGGAGTATCATCAAAAGCAATGTACTAACATTTCTCATTGCATATAGAACTCCTCTAAAACCATTGAATCCATTCAACTTTGATTCAACAAATATGTTCTCATCATCAAGTCTTAGAGACAGTGGTTGGCCTCTTGTTTCCATCAAATTCTTATTCTCCTCTTCCATCCCCACAATTTCCCTTTGACAACCCATGATTGCCCTAATGACCTGTACCCAAAAATATAATAATAATAATAATAATCAACTCCCTTATAAATGGCATTCTAATCAATTCGATTTAATATCAAAACAAATGGACTACGCTGCTGACCAATCTGGAAATAGTACTAATTACCTGGCGGGACATTTGGGGATTGAAATGGCGACGACCATCTAGAGAAGAAACAATATTTGAAGCAGTTGAATAACAATTTTCCATGACTGAAACACCAGTTTTGAGAACATGACAGGCGTCCCAGAGCCTGGAGCTCTCATCCATGTATTCATCAAGCCATTTTTCTCCAACAGGCAAATGGAGTTTCTGGACCAAAATGGTTAGTTGTGAGTGGAAGTATCTGAGTGAGGACAAGGCTTTTTGAAGAAATTGGATTGACATGAAGTTGTTAGAGAGAAAAGAGTGATCAAGATCATCAAGGCCTTGGTTGAGCATGTTGTAGAAGCCATTGACAGAAGAGGTAGTAGAGGTGGTGCATGAAGGATCCATAACGAAGAGAAAAGAAGAAAAGAAGAAGAAGAAGGGGTGTGGTGGGGAAAAAAGGTGATGGAGATTGATAGATATATATATTGGAAAGATGAAGAAGCAGAAATTAAATTAAATCAAAAGAGAGAAAAGAAGAAGGGTATATAGAGAGAGCTATTATGATTTATGGGGTGATGATGAATAGCTGAATAGCCCCAGGTTTTGTATGGTGATGAAAAGGATTGTTGGGTGCAATTATGAGTGTTTCCTACAAAGTGGAGAGGATGATTGGGAATCTGCTGTTTTTGATTGTTTAATGGACAGAAGAAAATGAATAGAAAGAGAAGAAAAAAGTGTGTGAGAGAGAGAAACATGAATATTTAACTTTTTTTTTTTTTTCAATGATACCATTGAAATTTTTTTTTTTTAAAAGAGATACTGTAAAATTAATTACAATTATATTAAAATTTATTGAGATCAATTATTACATATACGGTGTGAATATCTACTCTTATAATTGAGAAATATTTATTTCCACAATACGGAAAAAAACTCTCCACATATACTGATGAATATACTGTAGGATTTAAACCCATACCACTAATGTGGATTAAGAATATGCACTAACCAATTAAAACATGATTCGCTAGTTATTTGAATTCTTAGTATAAATTTGCAAAAGATAAAATCTTGATCAAAAGTTATTAGTAAAAGTAACATGTCACAATTGTTTTTTTATAAATTTTGAAGAGATAGCTAAGGTATTATTATTGTTATCTATGTCTATTACTTTATTAAATTTTCTAAAAAGTTTTCAAGTATGTATCAGAATATTGTAATTAATAATATGAAGCTAGCTCTTTGTTCTATGATACGTTAGATTGTGTTTTCTTGGGCTGTAAAAGTTTGACTAATTAAATTGACTGAGATTCTCTTTCTCATTCTTCCATTTTGATTTGGTTCTTTCTTTTGAATAGAGTACTGCTAGCTACTCTCTTTGGCTTCTTCACCTTTTTCTCCTTCTTCTTCCCCACATTTATTTATATAATTTTCTCCATATATATTTATATATTCTAAAATCTAAATGGGTTTTGTATTCCCATCATATTCTCTTGTTTTTGTGTCATTGAAGTGAAAGTAGAGATGGGGTTGAGGGAGATTAATTTAATTTAATTTGTGTTTACCAAGTAGATTCTTTTCTCTCTCTCTCTCTCTTAAAATAGAGACCAAACATTCTATTTGAGGCATCAAATTTGACAATATAATGTTTCTAATGAAATGGGAATATTTTAATGCATGCCCACATTGATTCTAGACACTGCATTTGAAGAGTCACTTCAAGAGGATGATAGATGGACCATTCCCTTACTCAAATATTAAATGCAACTTTATCTGTTTTTTATGAGATGGGGAATAAATACTCTCTCTATTCTCTAAAGCCCTTTATTCATGCGATAAATAAAGTCAATTTCATTTTTCAATTTACCTCTCAGTTTAGATGAAACTGTCTGGAGCATTTAATTATACCATAATTATAACCATAATTATACCATAATTATCCGGAATGTGTATTTTGTGATTGGTTTCGGTAAGCTTCGACAGATTTGTTATTAATTTTGAAATTGTACCCTTAAAAAAAAATTATTATTAGTAATTTTATAATATTACATGAGTAGTGTTTTTTAACTATTTAAAAATGAAATGTTATATATTATATTATATTTGGCATGGCAGATTTTGCATATATAGTTTGCTTTAAAACTGTAAATTGAAGCCCTATATTTTTAAATAAACCAAATTAAAATACGGGAAAATCCCTTTCTCATAGCGAGAGTTATTTTTTTTATTATAGTTATTACAGTAGTTAATCTCATCCGATCCCAATATATTCCTAACTGACTTATATCAATTTTCAATATATATATATATATATATATATATATATATATATATATTAAAGTAATAATTTTCATCAACTCAGGCATGTAGTTGCATGAATTGATCATAGCTTCCAATATCTCAAAAGCCATAAACTAATCATGTTAGGTTTGATCCAAGTTAAATAAGATAGTTGAATCCACACAATGTGGATTTCATACAAGTGTAGCTACTAGCTAGTTAATACACAACGCAATGTTTCTTCATTGCTTGCCCAACCCAAGTACTCAACAATACTTCTCCTTCGTTGGCAGAGAGATATTAAGGTAAAAGCAGTACTGAAATGACAACACTAGCTAGGTAGCTCATCCATCATCAATGGCAATTTTTTTTTTTTAATTTATTTGGTGGGTTGTCTTGTGGTTGTAAAGGTCAAATTAATTCGACGGAAAATATGGGATACCACATTCAGTGGTTCAATTACATGCTGTGTATATATATAGTATGCATAGTCCTTTCATTCAATCAATTCAAAGACATCCATCCACCTTGTTGGCCCACTAAATATCATACTAGCTAGTGATCTCACATTATCTTCAACTTGTTAAGATTTTTATTGTCTCCTTAAAACATTAGGGTTCATCCCATTGAACCTTTAATAGGAAATTAAACTTTATCACATAGGATCAAAAATGAACGTAATTTTATCTTTTAATAAATTCTCTTCGTAAATAATTTCATAGAAAACAAAAAAAAGTTTATATGAATCTATCCACACTTGAAAACTACTAATATTGTACAATGAATCCGGCCAAGTTATTTCAACATAAAAAATATGTTTTAGTAAATCATTAGATTTTTGTCTCCAACATTTAAAGTTCTCAAAGTAATTTTAAGTTGAGAAAATAAATAAATAAATAGATTGGAATTACATGAATCTCCTTTATTTTTCTAACTAATTAGTGAAGCTTTGATAATTCTTTTCCTAAATTGAAATTATAATAATTGTTTTTCAATTGTAGAATTACAAGTTTGCCGAGATCCGAGATTAGTCACCATATGCGCAATCTAGATATCTATTTCCATAATCGAGAGATATCTACTCTCATAATATAAGTAAAAAACTCAATGCACATACTGGTAAATATTAATGGTGAAACTTGAACCTCTTCCACTGAGGTGAAGAGGGAAGTGCACTAATCACTTTGAATGAAAATATACTTGAAATTATAACTGTTAGTCCCAAGATTTTATTGTCGAATTTGATGATAATAAATAATTACTTTTGGTACTAATTTTTTTTTTATAAAAAAATGTAAGATAGCACAAATTAAGTTCGCAAATAAAAAAGACAAGAATATATAAGTTGCTCAATCGAGGAAGAAGCTTTTATAGTCTTATAATGTTTTTTGTCTTGTACTTGATTTAAATTAATTGGGTAAACTTGCTCAAGAGATTTAACAACCTTATTGTTAATTTTATTATTTTAGTTGGTTTAATTTCGTGAACAAAATGTGTTAGTGTAATAACACCCTCTGCTAGTGTTCACATAGAAATTTTATCAAATACCTTGTAGGCAATTCTTTAAATAAACACAAATACCTTCCAAGATCTTGTTTGAATAGACTTACAAGTACAACATATAATATTAGGCAATAAAAATAACACAATCATAACCAAGAACAAATAGAGCACAACACAATATAAGCAATTTGCGTGGTTTACCAAAATACTATTGTAACATCTCTAATTTCGAATAAATATGAAAAATATTGTTGAATTAATATTGAGTATGTGAATGTGATATTTATGATTTGAAGGGGGAAAAAATGTAATTAAATGTAAGTGGACCAATTGGAATGGTCCAAAACAGTGCAAAAAAAAAAAAAAGGGTGAACGGTCCAACTCATTTGGGGTTCAAAATTGTACAAAACTCAAAAAATAATTATAATAAAATTTACAACCGAGGCCAATCACTTTCTTCACCTTACAGACTTATAACACAATAAAAACAGTAACATGCATGTGCAGTAAAACCTATATTTTCCAAGACCCATCAATTGTGTTTCAAAAAAATCAAGAAAAATACCTTTTTTTTCATGCAACATCCTACAAACAATAAAAAAAAAATATACCTGCGAACCTTCATCAACAGATTACGGTCTTCAAACAATTGTGGTAATAAAAACGAAAGAGGATGGAAGAACGGTGGAAGGTGGTCTTCTCTACAAATAGGGGTTCATAGAATGCAAAAATAACAGGCTGTGATGGGGTTGAGAGAAAAGGAGGAAAGCTTCTTCGTTTTTGGGCGCGAATGGGAGGAAAAAAGGCGGCAATAGTCCGATAACTACACTGATGATGGAGTGAACAAGTAAATGTCCCTTCACCGATGGCTACACACCTTTTCCAACGTTATTTTTTTATAAAATTATTAAATTAATTATTTAAATAATATAATCACTGTACAACCATTAATTGTATCTGACGTCTCTGGTAAGATTACCATTTTACCCTTACTTTTGCACTGTCATACTAGCGTTAACAGACTGATACTAACGACATGAGATATTCGTGTAATAACAATGAAATTTCAGGGTAAATTAGTGTTGATATACCCAAATCTTATTTATCTGTGTAATTATGTCAAACCTTAGAGGTGTCAGTGTAATTAACACTTTTATAAATTAAATAAAAAATATATGATGAAATGCTAAAAATACCCTTTCACCAGTTAAGTTTGACCAACTTTAACTAACACCATGGGGAAATAAAAAAGTTCTTTATGCCTGTAATTAAGCAAACCTAAAGTAGGTTATGTGTAATTACTTCTTAAATTTTAATAAAACTAACTATTAATAAGTTTAAGTTTGTTATATGTCAAAAAAAAAAAAAAAAAAGTTTAAGTTTGTTCAAGGATAATTCAAAAAAAAAAAACATTCATATATTTTCATGAACTACCAGTATATGCCCTTGACAAACATTGAGAGCTTTTTCTCTTGGAAATGAATTATAATTGCACTTGACAAACATTTCCAATAAGAGATTGAAAACCCTACACTACCTACCTCTACTTATATTTTCAACAATTAGCATCTTCAACTATAAAAAGCTTATCGTTATCTCTAATCACTTCAATGGAGTCAATTTCTGCTCCTTCTTCGTCTGTCACCATTGCATTCCTTGCATCAAACCCAAACTTTTCACCTGTAGCATAATAATAATAATAATAAAATTAAACTTGTAACATATACGTCGCATCGATTCGAATTTGATGCATTGTTATCTGAAAATTCTTAGAAGAATTGTATGAATAATTAGAGTGTTAGAATATGTGTACCAGCAATGTTCTTGAGCTCCTCAAGTGAATTTGGCAATCTAATCAACCTCCCAAATTCCTTGCAACAATTTTGTCTTCTAACCACAGGATGCCCTCTATGTATGCTCACTCTTGCACAATTCACTTTCACTACCTCTGATTTTCCCATTTTGCCCTCACATTGATCCCCTTCAATAAGCTTCTTCAAACTCACTTCATGCTTTGGTGTGATATCGTGCACCGTAATCCGGTGTCCAATCTCCCGTCTCCGGAGCATCTCGTTCAAGCTCGTTGATGAGAACTCGAACGTGTTTGCATCGACGACATCTGCACCGTTCATCACTAGTAAGTCCACCATGTCCACATGATTTTCTGCCATGGCAACTTGTATGGCAGTTAGGCCATGGCGGTCTTTCGAATCAACGTTCAATCCGCATTTTAGGAGCTCCCTCATCACCGTTAGATCGTTTCTCTTTGCCGCCGTGCATAGGAGGTCTCCGGTGGTGTATGGGTCGGAAATGGCGGTACAGTGGTAGATGATCCGGAAGATGGAAAGGTGCTTTGATGAAATTGCTTCCCACATGGCAGTGTTACCATTCATGTCTACCCAGCATATAGTATAATCATATATAATTAGATAAACTAATTAATGAAGAGTATAATGAGAAAAAAAAAAAAATCTATTATCATACATCTATTTATTCAAAAACGGATATGAATGAAAGAGAGACTTAAGTGAAAAATAATTTTAAGTTAGGTTTTTACATTAACTCAAAAATGGTAGTGTAATTTTTTGTTTTAAAACAATAAATTATTATATTTAATTTTAACTGATATACAGGTAAGATATGGATACGAATGTAATATCCATATCCTACCAGTACCTGTATTGGTTATGAATTTTAACATCGTATTTGAATAGTAATATCCATACCTGCCAATCACAGGTAGGACCAAGTGAATATCCGCAGGTAGAATTACCATCCGTACTCATAAAATTCATTATAAATCTCTTTTCTTTTTCTTTTCATTTTTTTAAATTATCTTCAAAATTAGAAGAGATCAGTAATAGATATAGGATGGTATATATATAAATGAATTACCTCGCAAGTGTAAGTTGCATGCATGCTTAAGCAGTACCAATACACAGTCTTCATGCCCTTTAGAAGCTGCTATGTGCTATATAAAGCATCACAAATATTAATATTAATTGCATATAATTAATATACATACATATATATATATATATATATAATCAGTGAAGTTAAATTTAAATAAGTCATGAAAAGGCAGGAGTAGCTGGTGTACCAAAGGGGTTCTTCCTTTAGAGTCTCCAATGTCAGGATCCAACCTTGCCCTGAGAAGCTCATCGAGAAAAGCAGCATTGCCTGTGCTAGCAGCTGTAAGCAAATTCAATGACATGTCTGGATCACCATCTTCTTCTCCACCCTCCTCTCGCAAATCTCCAATGTTCAAATCCTTCAGCTTTTTGTGATGCTGCAATGCAATGCAACCCATCAACCCAATATTTTAATTAGGTTGAGAACATGTTTATATTTTTCATAAATTGGTTTTCCAATAACATAGAAAATATCTTTTACGCCATTTTCAAAAGAATAATTCTATACTGTCCAAAGTTTTTGTTTAAATGATGTAGTAAGACGATTTGTAGAAAACATATTAATTATGAGATGATGTGTTGATCATATATTAGTTATAAATCAACTTGTCATCTTATTTAGATAATAAATTTGAACAAAGTTTTTGTCAGTATAACATTACTCTTTTCGAATTACGTACCCTAGTAGTTAAAAAATGAAGTTGTGTTTTTCAAATTGTGTTTATGAAATACGAGGATGAAAACGTTCTTTCACATGTTTTTCAGTTTAATAGACTCCCCACTAACTAATTTTCTTAAATACACTAAAAATAAAAAATAAATAAACAAACCTGAAGCAAGTTTTTCAAAATGGCAACATTGTCTTCTTGTTTGGACTCCATTGCTTCATTCAAAGCACTGGTTTTGAGTCTCAACAGTTGTGAAAGTGTCCTGGTTCGAAATGTGAACGTTTGTGGTCTGCAGCAGAGTGCACCAACTTCCCCAAACATGTCCCCTGAATGCAAAGTCCCAACAAGCACCTCTTTCTCCATCTCACAATCAATTATCTCAACTTCTCCGGATACAATTATGTATACATCATCTGGTGCTTCATTCTGCATTATCACATCCTCTCTTGGTGGTATGTACTCTGCTCTCATCTTCGCAACCTGAAATCTCAGTTGAAAGAAAACATCTGAACGGTACTAATCTAATAATTTCTAACCGTTAATATATATTTTAATTTCCATCAACCTATATCTTAAATACTATAGTTGTGCCATTACCTAACAGTTTAAGTTTAAACTCTAGTGGTTAACGACACTAACTATATATCTATGTAGACATTTGCCCAAATTTGAATCTAAAACAAATCGTAAGAACAAGTCTCAAAACAGATAATACCATGTTGTACCGGAATCGTTCATGAAAAAAATGATAGTTAATTGTTCCTATAGAGTGTAAAATTCTTTACGTTCCAAGAAATCCCATTAATTTCAAAATTAATCTAATTTGGAAATGGTTTCTTATTACTTACCAGGAGCAAGAGAATTTCTTTGGAAACACCCTGGAAAAGGTAGACCTTCTCCACAGTAGGCAGAAACAAATGCTGACAAATGCTTTTGCAAATAGATTTTGGTAGCTGTTCAATTAGTTGATGCTGATTCAAGCTCTCTGCCTTGAATCTTAAACACATATAAGCCAATATCTGCTCTTTCATCCTTACCGGCAACCGATTTCGACACACAAAATTTGATGCTTCTTCAATACTATTCCTCTGCACCATCATATACATATATAGATCATCGATCAAACAGTACTGTTATAAATAATATATATGATTGTTTTCTTGATGGAACTGAGAGTTTGTTTTTTTTTTTTTCGATATCACAAAAGTTGATATTAATTATGTTTACTCACAAATTCCATAGTCCGACGAGTTCCTTCAACAACTAAATTGGTCATGTTACCAATCAAGTAAGCTGTCAAACCAAGGTTGAAGAGCATGTAGAAGATGATGAAGATCATTTCCACAGTGTTCACAGCATGAAGATCGCCATAGCCGACGGTGGTCATGGTGGTGATGGACCAGTAGATAGCTGAAATGTAACGAATCCAAAGGCCTGTCTCTCTGAAGTTAGGGTTTGCTGAACCTATCCATGTCTTCCCTTGATGTGGATATATAATAGCTAGCAAGTAGTAGAGGCAACCAGCACAGTGCACCATAAATAGAGTCACCTATACACACCAATAGTACAATTTTTTTAGCTTTTTTGGGATTAGCTAATTAATGGACATGATAATGTTATTGAGGTGGAGTTAAAAAAAATTATTTGGGGTCAATGTAGTAAAATATAATATTTAAAAGTAAATAAATTTTTTTTTTAAAACTAAATAGTAATATATATATATATTAAAAATAATAATTTTTGAGAGGGGTGACGGCCTTTAATATCCATCTCTAATGATATTAAGGTTGATAGGGTCAAGAGTCTGTCGGAATTTAACGAGATTATGTCATTACAATGGAATATGAGTCTTCCCACACTCATTTATTCAGGTAAATATGGAATATGTGAATTGTAAATATGCACGACCATTCTTGTATTAAGCATAATATCTACAGTTGAATAGTCTTAACATCGTTACTGTAAAAGTTATTGTGCAATTATTTTCCTTTTATTTGTAGTTCTCTCTCTCTCTCTCTCTCTCTCTCTATATATATATATATATATATATATAGAATTATGCGACCAAGATGTAAATTCCACTCACAGATAGAAGCCTGGCGCACCGGACCCAGAAATAGTTGAACCTAATGTCTTTCTCTAGCCTGCACAATATATATATACACACCAAATGAGAGCTTATTTTAGACTTCATTAACATTAAGCTTTTCATGTTTGGTGAATATCAACCTGGTGAATAGCTGCTTCACTCGCCGGAGCCGCCAGAACCGGAGAATCCCCAGAAGGGAATACGATATTCCCACTTTTTCTTTTCCAGTGAACAAGTAGCCTAGTGCCTCAAATGGAATGGTTGATGCCACATCCATCAAGAACCATGTTGATAGGTATCTGTCACACTCGCATACCACTTCATTTCAATTAATTCACTTCTTTCATTATTATTTTTTTTTTAAAAGAATCTAAATTTTAAAGTTTCAACCATCAGATAAATCTGTGTTTTTTACTAGTTTTTCACCAAAATTACTACATTAATACATTCATTACTTGTATTCAATGGTCAAATTTAACACTATAATTTTAACAAAATCTACGGACGTTTGCATTATATGTTTATTATAAGTTTAATTTTAATTTATTGACCTAATGTGTATTCAATTCGTTAATTTATGATACAATAAAACGGTTGGTCAAATTTTCTATATTTGCTAAGCTTTACAGAGGTCGGTCCATGGTCCATCGTTGGATCCAACTTTTAAGTAGAATCAGATTCCTCATGATCATCACCACCCCAATGTCCCTCCTCTCTCTGACTGGACCATTAACCCAATAGGGACTAATATAGTCTTTTTTTTTTTTTCTTATAATAATAAACTAAATATATATAATACATTCAAATAAGATTTTAATTTTTTTTATTTCTTTAAATTTTAATTTAATTTTAGAGTTAATTTCCATCTATAATCTCTAAATTTTTATAGTTCATTTTGAAATCAAACGAATTGCATTATTATTCAGAAAAATTAAATTTATCTGAATTTCTCTTGAAGAATTTGTTTAGCAAATTTTGTCTAAAAGAAATTTCAATAACTTCTAATAAAATTTGAAGATTTAGATTTATATTTAACCTCAAAAATTAGAAAAATTTTATTATTATTTTATAATTACAATACATTCGGAAATTAAAAAAAGGAGACAAGACTCAAACCCACAATCTTAATAGTGCGGTGTGAAGACTGAAGAGCATACAACTTAGCTAATGTCATGTTGTCTAAATTAATTTATTTTGAACTTTTAAAAGTAATATTTTCCCTAAAAGCTGAAAAATAAAAGCAATTATCATAAAAAGCAGCACATTGATGATAGATAATATTGGTCATATAAAAGAGGGGTCAATCATGCATGTAATACAGAATAAAAGGAAAATTGGGACTAAAAGCCAATCTAGATAAATTAAAAATTAAACATGATCATCTAAGATATTCTCTTTCCCATTACAAGTTCAAAATCATGTCTGATAAAGACACTTCTATAAAACAAAGACATTGAAATATCATGATCAACTTTTTTCTTTTTATTCATTTTTTTATATTATAAATATCAACTAGAATTTTCAAGATGAGATCTCACCGAATCAGCCAAAAAGTAGTAGGAGTTATCAACATTATTAAATTGATTATTTATTTTGGATTTTTTTTTTATTGAAATAGCTAGGTTTTATATATTTAATGGATGTGGAAGTGTTTTTGATACTATAAAAAATCATTTTACAATTCTTGCAAACAATTCTTACAATTACAAAATTTTAACTAATACTTTTTGTAGAAAGCATTTTAATTTGTATAGAAGCATTATCATACATGCATATCTTGAATATATATATATATATATAATAACTTTTTGTTCAGGAACAGATTCATGATTTTTATCTCATAACGTTATGAAAAATATTATAAAATTCATTTCATAACGTTACGAAATAAATATTTTAAGTTTTTTTTTTTTTTTTTTAGGACGGTCCAGATCAAAGAAGGATAGTATATGTGAATATTAAAAAGGAGGCACTACTAGTGATTCTATAAAAAATGGAAAAAGAGACAAACCTGAGAGCAATTTTTGAGAAGTCACGAACAAGGAGTTGTGATCTTGGATCAATGTAAGCGACAAAAAATGTCAAGACGATGTCAATGGCGAAGAAGAGATCGACAATGTTGTCTGTAATGGAGAGTATTTTATCTGGAGTTGAATTTAAAAATGCAACCTCAAATGGATAAACCCATGCTGTATATGCCACCAATACCACCATAAATGCCTCCCAACACCTGCATATATCATCACACCTTTTTTTATTTTTATTATTAATCACTTGTAAATTAACCTCCTAAATAATTATCCTAATTCTTGTAATTATTTTCATAATAATTTTCAGTAAATATGTTCCCTCAATTTAATTAAATGGGTGATATTAATGTATATATTATTTGGTCTTTGGGTCAACTCGTGACTGGATTGAGTCAACCAGTGTCGAAATTATTAACCAAATTAATCAACAACTGTAATTTGGTTACAAGTACACTTTGTCTTCTTTTACCACATGCAACTACTTCCACTATTCTAGTAATAGCCTTAAAGAAAAACAATTATATATATATATATACTCACAAAATATAAGAATATAAAATTTATATAAAAAATATTTTTATATATAAAGAAAATTTTTTTTTTTTGATAAAAGTTATAAAAGAACTAGTTCTGATTAAATCTAATTAAATTAAATAATATATCTTAAATAAATAATTCTTCTATCATATATGTACGCTTATCGGTAAGAGTCTTTATTAATAGCTATATATTTAATAAATATTACATTAATTGAACATAAATGTATATATATATAGAGAGAGAGACATGTAATTTAGAGAAAAATAAATTATAGAAACTCTATGTATATATGACATGGTGAAAAGCATGAACACGTGGAGATATATAAGAGTACAACTAGCTAGCATATGCTTTTCATGTACCAACTAATAGTTATTATGGAAAACGAATATAAACCAATCTTGAAAATGATCTCTCTCCTTACAAATTTTTTTTTTCTTCTTTTTAAATAATCTTAAAACACTAACTATATTAGTAATTTTTATCAAGTGTCAACAACCATTATTTTGATGTAAAACATCATAAAATGGTAATCGGTCGTTAGATATATTTAATAGTTGAAATATGAAGTTTGTACGGAAACGAGTTAATTATATGTGAGGATTAGATGGGTGTACCTGTATCTAGAATCCATAGGAGAGATGATCCATTTGGACTTGGTTTGATTCTGGTTAAAGCTCGAAACACCCAAAGGTGGAAGAATAAGCTTGGACAAGTTACGTAGGTTGAGAGAATCATGATCTTCTTCATGGTGGTGGTGGTGGTGTTGGTGTTGGTGTTGGTGTGGAGCTTCTGTGCTCTCTCCGGGAGGCTGCTGCTGCTGTTTTGCCTTGTAATGATCTCTCCTCATGTTAGGAGAATATAAAAAGTGAAGATTATATGGAGTAGTGAATTTCATTTCCATTCTTCAAAACACAGCTCTATATTATAGCTAAGTGGGATCTTAAAGATATGGTTTGAGAGAGAGCTTGAAGTGAGGTTTTGAGGTTTGGAATGGTAGATGTGGGGCATTAAAGGTGAGGCTAAAAAGGGTAGAGAGAGAGAGAGAGAGAGAGAATTATACTGTTTTAACTCTTTGGTGATATCATTGTGGTTGTGGGTGGGTGCGTGTGGGGTGTGTGTGTGTGTTTGTGGCTGTGAGGGGAGAATGTGAAAACTGAAAAGGTAGTCCACTCAGAAAAGAAAAAAAAAAAAAAAGGGTCCTGCGGTGGTAATCATAGGTAAAATATACATGTATAGCTTGAGTTTCGATCCGGCTTCTTGTTGGACAATGATTTAAACAAAACATTTATTTATACGAGAGAGAGAGAGAGAGAATCTAAATTCGTGTTGCTTGGCCTAATTGAAACATGTGCATTGAGTGATATATTGATGTTTTATTTGTGATAAGATCTCAAATGGAATTGATGACAGTGAATGCAATATTTGGCATTATTGTGAGTCTATGAGGACCATAACGGGCCTCTCACTCTCTCTCTCTCTCATAATTACGATTTCAGCATTATCTTATGATTTAACGTTTATATTTGTCCAAAATGTATCATGTATTTGATCTAATTAAGTCTCTATCTTGTCCATGAGAGAGTTTGATTGATAGCAAAATCAAACTTAAGTTAGCTTTAGTCGTGTAAATGTCTGGTTTCTATCGTTGTTAATTTGTTACACCGAGATCTTATCAATAAAAAAATTGAACTGTAAATTTAATAATTGATCTCGACAGATTTCAACAAATTTTTAGCACGTTCAGTATTAGCTTTAATAAATAAAAGATAAAAAAAAACACACGATCATAAAATACTTCATTGTAAATTGTATGCTATCACCCACAAAATAATTAAGAAATGTATATATATTCCATCACAAGGGTGACTGCATGTATGAATCCCTCAAATTGATATTATAGTTAAATGAGAAAACTTTTAATTGGATATAAATAGTCATATTGTTGGGTGGCAACATCGTTACCCTAAATTAATCACCTAAACTAAGGTGGCAATTCCCATTGCTAACTTTTGTTAATTATTTACTAAAATGAAAAATCTATAACAAATAATGAACTTGCAATACGCTGGTCGTTGGTAAAATATTAAGAAAGTGTATACGTTTTAGCCAATAATATTACTTCATGCGGTACAAGTGCTTAGATGACCAAGTTTTACTGTGATGCACCACTAACGAGTAACGCCCTACGGTGTGATATTATACGTAACGCATTGAAGAATATTTTGTCGTAAGAAACTCGAAGACATTTTTCCTTTCTCTACTTTCACTTTTATTGCACATTACTTTGTGATCTTTCACGAGTAATTTACAGATTGATTCATACAATAACACGCACTGCACTACAATTGACAAATATGATTTGTTTTAAATTGTTACACGTTATCAAAATAAAATAAAAAAGCATTAACTGAGTGCAATATATTCAATTATAAGATAACTGAAATGTCCAACTTTGCCTTTGAAATAATGATGAGAAAGGTGGTTGGCCCCTTTATGAGTTTATTCCATTCTCTACGACACGATAAAATCTTTATTTTAGAGAAAAAAAAAAATATAGTTAGAGCCATATAATGAATTCTACCCTCAAATAATTTTTCTTTACAAGAAGGATTTCAGTATGTTATAGGTACTCTGATTTACCAACTTGTCGAGTAACATTGTTGTACTGATAAGTTAGCTAAAACTTAATTTACACTTTTCCCTTCTACATTTGTGGTGAGAAGTTCAAGTCATATTTTGCACATTTATCAGCAAGTGTAGAGAAACATCTTCCTTATATTATAATAGTGGATGTCCATATTGCAGATACAGTCTTCAATCTTAGTAATGAAGATTGAGAGAGGAAATGGAGATATAAACGAAAGAGAGAAAAATGAGTAAAGTGTGCTCTCTGATTCAATTGAAATCTGGAAACATCTAGCCTCGATATATGTGCAAACTAATTGTTAGATTTCAACTATTTGCTGACTCAACATTTACAATCAACTGATGTGGCTAGTTACATAAATTAAACAATTACAACTTAAAATATTCAGCTCAACATCCCCTCTCAAACTTATCTAGGATGGAGTCCAAGATGAGTTTGATAAAAGAAAACAATAACTGAAGCACAATCACAAAGAAATTCTTTGACCAGGATCAAACTTCGAACATGCAGCATGATTAGAATTGTTTGATCTAGCCACAAAATGTATTAGTAGAATGAGTCATAAAATTCATAGAATTATCAGCAAAAACATCACCAGATTTAACAATCACAGAATGCTCAGCACTAGAATTCACATCAGCAGAATTTTTGAAACTAGATTTCATAGTACCAGAATTCACAGTAGCAGAACCTGTGTAACTAGAATCTAAACTTGAATCAACAATAGCATTACTAACATCCCCTTTCAAATTAAGCTGAGATTTATCCAAGATTAATTTGGCCTTAAATTTATCAAAACAAGCAGTAGGAAGGGGATTTGTAAATATGTCAGTTAGTTGCTTTTCAGAAGGTACAAATTGAACCTCAAAAACTTTAGCAACAATTTGATCACGCAAACAGTGCATGTCAAGCTCAATATGCTTGATACGAGCATGACAACAGGGTTATGAGCAAGCGAAGTTGCACCGGTGTTATCATACCATATATGGGTACCCCCTGCAAACTGATTTTAAGCTCAGAAAAAAGAGATTGAATCCAAATCACCTTAGTTGCAGCTTGAGTAAGAGCTCGATATTTAGCTTTCATACTAGAACGAGCCACCACCTTCTGCTTACGAGCACCACAAGTGACTAGATGTTGGCCCAAGAAAACACACAGCCCAGAGGTGGATTTTCTGTCATCTAAACAACTGCCCCAATCAGCATCAGTGAAAGTAGTGACAGTAAGTTTAGCAAAAAGTTTGAAGAATAGACCACACTGAAAAGTGCCTTTAATGTACCTCAAAACCCTCTTACAAACAAGCCAATGAGAGGCAGTAGGGGCTGAAAGATATTGGGACAGTTTGTTGACAGCATAGGTTATGTCTGACCTAGAGATGGTGAGATATTGCAGCACGCCGATGGTGCTGCGATAAAGGGTAGCATCAGAAAATGTCTCACCAACAGAGCAAGACAGCTTGATGCCAAAAACCATAGGCATGGGACAGGGCTTGGACTGCAACATATTTGTTCTATTTAATAAATCCATAGCATACCTGGTTTGGGACACATAAAGACCTGCAGCTGTCCTAATGACTTCAAAACCCAAAAAATAACTCAAGAATCTAAGAGTTTTAAGAGCAAATGTAGCACCTAAACTTTGTATTACTTAAGCAATAAGTGACTTATTTAAACCTGTTACAAGTATATCATCAACATATACAAGTAAAAAAAAGCCTCCAAATTGGTGAAGAATAAAAAGAGAGATGCCTGCCTTTGAATTAACAAAACCCTACTTCAACAAGGCTGATTTGAGCTTCTCATACTGACATGCTCACAATGCGTGGGATAAATCTCAAATGCAGGATGTGTCGAAATAATATATTCCCGTGAGTACGGGGTCGAATCCACAAGGAAGTAGAGGTACTAATCCTAAAAACTAGAGATTAAACTAATGTGATAAAAGTAAATCAATGATTGTTTGGGTTTTGAATTAAACTAAAGTTATCAAATAAAACAATAAAATAAAGCGAAACAAATTCTATGAAAGGAAATACTAGGTGGTCACATGGTCCCAATCCCGGATAAGGATAAGCATTGACTACTTATGAAGCACTTTATTAACACGATAAGACTTCTACAACTAAGGTCACACCACATTGTATAGGTCACGCAATGGTATGTAAATCCAATCAAACGCACCTATGGTCATAGAGTGCATTTAATTGAAAACCGTCGTTAATCTAATACCTGGGTCAATTAAGTAATTTCTTATCGAAACTAACATAGTATTGATTTTAGAGTCAATTAAGCCCTATTGCAATCTAATGATATCTAATTGCCATTAATCTAGATACTTGCAAAATTACTTTCGTATATGCATAGACACAAGAATAACTCGCAATTGATAAAATAAAATATACTCATAAACATTACAATATCTATATATATATATATATATATATATCTATATATATATATATATATATATATATATATATCAATTTGGACTTAATCAAAGAACTTGCAATCGCTTTTGCGATCGCATTGAACAAGAATAAATCACAACAAGATAATATAAAAGTAATCTCAAAGTCGAATCATGCAATAACACATAAAAAATATTACATAGTCAAATATCCACATTCGTTCATGGTTCCTATGACCACCTAATAACAAAACTAGCCATTTATGCTATCAAATAAATAAAAAGACAAGATAAGGGATGTGATACAACCCATTCGATGATGTCAAGAATCGAAATCTGCTCATTTCTGATTTAGACTTTTTTTCCGTCGATCTTCGTCTTCCTTGATGAATATTCGAAGCAATTCATGAAACCAATCTTGTATTGGTATTTGATGATGATTTTGGGTTATTTGGATGATGAAAAGTGGTTGAAAATTGCCTTGGTCCGCAGCTTGGAGCTGCTGACGTCCACCAAAAAGCTGCTGCGTTTTTCCTTTTATAAGACAACCTAGGGCATCAGGTTTTTAAGCCACAGCGACCTGTGCACTGCAACCTGTGATCGCTGTGCTAGGTCACGATGCTCCCTAGAACATTTTCATCATTGTGCGCGCGAGCTCCTCATGTGAGCACTGGTTGCGCTCTAATCTGGTGCAAGCTTTCTGCTCGCGCGCGATCAGCAACGCGAGCAAGCTGGTAGCGGTGGTCCTTGCGTTACCCATTGGAATTGGCTGATCTCTGTAGCCGTGAGCTGCTGGCATGACCCTAGGTCGCGGTTTGAGGTCCCGGGACCTGCTGGACCGCACTTCTTCTTGGTTACCTCGAGCACTCACGCAAGCAGCTACTGGTCGCCATCTTCGATTGCCATGCACACTGCTTTTCTTCTTTCTTCTACACGCGAGCAGGCCGTGTGACCCCTGGTCACAGTGACCAGGTCGCGTGACATGCTGGAGAAATTTTCTTCTTCTTCCATGCAAGGTGGTTAACAAGGAGCTATTATGATTACACCATGCCAGCTGCTGTTGATTTTCTTTCTTCTGCATGTGTAAACTAGTCAGCAGTTCTCCATTTTTTCTCATGCAAGGTGGTGAGCAGCTGTTGAATTCTTTTATTCTTCCATGCAAGGTGGCTTTGATGCTCTTTAACTCATGCAAGCTGGTTGCATGATCATGTAATGATCACATGCTCCCTCAAGGTACCCAAAGTGTATAGTTTTGAGCTCGATTCATTATATATTCGTGTAAATTCACGGGAATCACCTAGAAGCTGCACATGCTCCCAAAACACATCAAACGCACCGAAAATACTCGAAATTATAATTAAAAGATACGGTTCAAAGGATGTAAAATTATAACAATTATCGACCGATCATATACCAAGCACGAAGTGATTGTTTGAGTCCATATAAGGATTTATTGAAGTTTGCAAGGCTAAATGAAGCCCTCGGGCTGTGCCATAAAGACTGCTTCTTGAAGATCTTCGTTCAAGAAAGCGTTGTTGATGTCCAACTGCTCAATACACCAATTCAAGGACACGACAAGGCTCAAGACTACTCGAATTGTGGGTGATTTAACAACAGGCTGTAAGTTTGAAAGTAGTCAAGGCCGGCAGTTTGGTGAAAGCCCTTGGCCACCAAGCGAGCCTTGAATTGTTGAATGCTGCCATCAGTATTGTGTTTAATCCTAAACACCCACTTGTTGCCCACAATATTCACATCACAAGATGGAGAAACTAGAGACTAGGTATTGTTTTTAAGTAAGGCTTGATATTCATCAATCATAGCAGCCTTCTAATTAGGGTTGTTCAAGGCATCAAGGACGGTGACTGGTTCTGTTGGTGATGTGGGTGCAGATATATGATAAAACTTTAGTTTAAAAATTTTAAGTTTGGAACGGATATCCATTAAATGAGATGAGAAAATAGTTGACAGTAGGAAAAGAGGTATATGAGAGGCTGTTGGGATAGGTAAATGTGCAGTATTAAGGCTGGTTTGAGCTGTAATAGGTATGTAAGGAGCTGTTTGGCTAGGTGAATGGGCAGAATTTGGGCTAGTTTGAGTTATAATAGGATAAGTGTGTGGAGAATGCAATAATGGAATAGAATTAATTGTATGAGATAAAGTACTAGAACCCTTAAACTAACAAAGAGCTGAAAGAAAAGAAATTGGAAGACTAGGAGACACATCAGCAGACTGTGTGTGAAAAGAGAACAAAGATTTAAAGGGAAACTCTCACTTATTAAATGTGACATTACGGGACATATAAACACGTCCGAAAAGATGGAGATATTGATAATCTTTCTGTTGAAAACAATAGCCAATATAAAGACATTTTGAAGGATGAAAATCAAACTTGGCATTGTTATAAGGACGAAGTAACGGGAAGCAAGCACAATCGAAATGTTTGAGAGCATGATAGTTAGGTCTCCTATGATGGACAAGTTCAAAAGGAGATTTGTTATTGAGCAAATGAGTAGGCAAACTATTTATGATATGAACTGCGGTAGTAAAAGCTTCCTACCAAAAGGAAAGAGGCATGTGAGCTTGAGAAAGGAGGGTTAAACCAGTTTCAACAATATGGCAATGCTTGCTCTCAGTAAGGCCATTTTTTTTATGAGTATGAAGGCAAGAATATCGGAATTGGATACCTAGAGGATGGAAGTGAGTGTGAAGAACTTTAAACTCCCCCCTTGATCGCTTTGAAACACTTTTATCCTAGAGTTAAACAACAATTCAGTAATGTTTTTGAATAAAAGAAACGCATCTTTCACTTGCGATTTACCTTTAAGAGAATAGATCCGTGTATAATAAGTGTGTTGATCAGTAAAATGAACATAATAGCGAAAGCCATGGGAAGAAAGAATGGGGGCAGAACCCCAAATATCCGAATAAATAATTTTTAAAGGAGCTCTAGTTCGTGTAGTGGAGGATGGAAAAGGTAATTGATAAGCCTTGCCACATTGGCAAGAATCAAAGAAAAATGGTGTCCTAGTTGTGATTTTTAAGGAATGAAGGATTTGATGAAGTACTTTGTGAGATGGATGTCCTAATTTTAAATGCCATAAGTGTGCAGGTGAACCACAATTAGAGACAGTACTAGAAGAATCAACACTAACACCGGAATGCAAAATATCTGCTGCTGCAGTTTTATTAACATCAAAAACAGAATCACAATGCTCATATACATTATTAACAATGTGTGGTACACAAAATTTATCACTAGAACAATTATTATCAGCTAAAACAGTGTGTAAAACAGGAACAATTGGCACAAACAGTAGACAGATTAGGTGTTTTACATTGAAAATTAGAAAAGTAGACAACTAACTTGGACTGTAGAGAAAGACCATGGAATTTGTGAGACTCAATAGCTAGCATTAAAAGATGGTACAAACTATCTTTCCGAGCTCCTTGAAGAAGAATTTTCTTCGAATTTCGGTCCTTTATCACACAAAAGTCAGAATTAAACTCCACAATTGTATTATTATCTTTGGTGAACTGTGATATGCTTAGCAAATTTTTTTTTTTATGGAAGGGACATGTAATATATTTTTCAGATATAATGAATGTGAAGGTGAGTGTTAGGGAAGCATAGTAAAGCCAATATGAGAGATAGGTAATTTGTTACCATTACCAGCAGCTAGATGTTCTTTACATTTGTAATCAGATTTGAGAGTGGGGTTGCCAATATCCAGAGTAACGTGATTTGTCGTGCCACTGTCTATATACTAGTTGGAGTCATTCTGAGAGGCTGCTGAAGAACATCCTCCAACATTAGATTGTTGCATTTGTACTTGATGAGCTTGAAAATTGCCATTTTGAGCGCCATTGAAACCACCAGAATAATTACCTTGAAAGTTTGAGGAATGGTTATGAGCATGAGTGCCTTGTTGTTGCTATCCATATGGAGGCCTATTGCCTTGAAAGTTCCAATCAAAACGATGGAAGCAAATAGCGGAGTAGTAACCAGACCTTCCACACAATTGGACAAATTGATCTGCCACCAAACCTGCCTCCACTTCTTCAACGTCCTCTGCCTCTTCTTCCTATCATGTTTTGTTGATTACCACCTCTTTAGAAATTACTCTAAGAGTAATTAGCTGAAGCATCTGAAATCGCCAAAGAGGCTAAAGACGCTTGTTGATTCATCCTAGATTAATAGCTCATCAGAAAGAACTGAGCTTTTCCAACAGAAATAGAACTCTGCATAGAGGTAATGTTGACAACAATAACATCGAATTCACTTCCAAGACCTTCTAAAATGTTCCTGAGAAGGTCACGCTCTGAGACTTTTTGATCAGCTATAACCAAACAATCAGCTATAGATCTGATTTTAAGAATATATTCTGAAACAGTCATGTTTCCTTTCTTCGTGTGATGGAGTTGAGAACAAAGTTGCATGATTTTAACTAAGGACTGCTGAGAATAGTGTTCTTTAAGAGTACGCCATACCTCACATGAAGTTACACACCGAGTAACTTGTCCAAAATCAGATTGAGTGAGTGTTGAACGGATCTAGCAAACAAGAAGCTGATCTATCTTTCTCCACTGAAGAAACTCAGGATTGACTTGCTTCTCTGTGTCACCAGAAACTGCTGAAGTAATGTCAAGAAACTTCGAAGGACACAACCTAGAATAAATTCTTCTAGGTCAAAAGCTCTTACCGCGGGTAGGACTTGTGATTTCTATAGAACAAAATTGTTCTCATTAAGCTTCAAATGCAGATTAAACTTGAGATGTTAAGGAAACGAAGAAACTTGGACTGTGCTTACAAAGGACACTCTTATGTTGAACGAGCTCGTGGACTCCATTGTTGAAGAACCGAAGTTCTGATACCATGTAGATTGAGAGAGGAAATGGAGATGTAAACGAAAAAGAGAAAAATGAGTAAAGTAGATTCTCTGATTCAATTGAAATCTGGAAACATCCAGCCTCGGTATATGTACAAACTAATAGTTGGATTTCAACTATATGCTGACTCAACATTTACAATTAGCTGATGTGGCTAGTGACATAACTAAACAATTACAACTTAAAATCTTCTACTCAACAAGTAAGTCCCAACAAAAAATTTTCTCGTTCAGTGTCAGATTTTATTATATAAAATATCTAATCCTTAACCAGACCACTAAAGGCCCTTTTGGGAGAGCTTAATTATAAGTGATTTTAGTTTTTTCAATAAGATATGGTTCAAAAACTATTTGGTAAATTAACCTCCTGGAATAGGCTTATTAGAAAATTTAGTCAAAAACTACTGCTAAAAGGTAAAGTTGATCCAACCCAACTTTAGTTTCTAATTAAGCGAGAAGCTGGTCATAATTTTTAATGAAAAAATTTTTGGATCAAATTATTTATCATCTTATATTAAAATTAAAAATAAAAAAACCTTAAACATTAAAAATTAGAAAACAATAATTAATAATTAATTAGAAAATAATTAATATTTTTTATCTTCAATATTTGAAAAAAAAAATAATTAAAAATCTTACTAGTATTTATTCTGTTATCCAAAAATTGATTTTTATAATTAATATTCTTATGATCATTAATAAATTTAAAAAAGTTTATTTTTATATTTGAATTAAAGTAAAAATATTAAAATATGCTTAATGTATAGAAACACAATTTCAATTAATAAATTAATAAGTTAATTTTACTATGATATCTATTTTGGTCATTTTATATTTTACAGCAGTTCAGCTATATAGTTTAACAGATACTCAATAGCTTTTTCTCAAACCTACAATACAGCTGCTTTTAAAAAAGTTACAGCCACAACTACTTTTAAAAAGGTTAAAACTCTACCAAGCTGGTTCTAAGTCCTTTGCTTGCGGACTTTCTTGGTTCTCTTTATTTATTTATTTTTCTTCTTTAAAGATTGACTATGAATTATTATTATTATTATTATATTTTTTTTAAAGGAAAAATGATTTCATTAAACCAAAACAAAACTGGCATTAGCCAGAATTACATGGGAAATTAAAGGAGGAAAATCCTCTAAACAGAAAGTTCATCAATAGAACAACCAAATTGAATGGAGTGTGCTCTCCGATTAGCAGAGCGAGGAACAAAAATAGGAACGTCAGTAGAACAACTATCAAGCAGCTTTGAGATGTCTTCCAGTACAGAACCAACCTTCGATAAAGGAAATCGATTATCTCTAAGATTACGAAGAATACTCAAGCAATCAGTTTCTACAATAATAGGCTTGATACTTGCTTTAGTAGCTAAATTTAGGCCAAGCTTAATTGGTCAGGGCCTCAGCAAGGACAACCGGGATATCCATCTTCAACTTTTGAGCACCTGAGGAAGGGTTGTGAATGACTCTCCAACACTGCTTAGCTAATAAAGCATGATCGAAAAGTTCAAGATTCTGAACCCCAGTCCTCCATAATCCTTTGAACAACAAATCATGTCCTCGGAACGCTGATGGATCTTGCTTTGAGAACCCCCACTCCCCCATAAAAAATGAGCACAAAGCACATGCAGCTCTCTAATAAGCATAGATGGAAATTTAAAGAGGCTCACTGCATACGTTGGAATGGATTGAATGACAGCTTTAACCAGAATTTCCTTTCCATCTAAAAAGAACATTTTGGATTGCCAACCATGTAACCGAGCCTATAGCCTATCTTTAATAGAAGAAAATACTTGGTGTTTATTGCGCCCCACAAAGCTAGGAAGAACAATATCTTTGATGACAGTCAACTAGAGAAACACCCAACACATTCTGTTATATAAATTGTTTTATAATCATGAACCAAGTCTAAAATATGAGTATTTTATTATTGCTAATAATTTTTTTTATAAAGCTATACAAAATGTTTAATGTCAAAGAAAATTTTGAAATATCTTTTCAGATTATTTTTCCCCTTTAAATATCTTTATATTGACTGTAAATTTTCGGTTTTGGAAAACCACCGGTTCACAATTGTACCACATAGGATACATTTAGGGTCAACAATTGTGAGTCATGAAATATGGGATGTAGTGTTTAGGGTCGACGCCTAGAAAAAGGTTCTCGGCGCTATGAGGATCAAGAGGTAAAGGTCACCTGAAGGGAACACTTGAAAGCAAAGAAATATTAGTAAGGAGTGTCGGACTGATGCCGATGATTAAACTCTGTCGGCCATGTCAGTTTCTTAAAGGTGGAAGATGACTAATAAAAATAATAGAGTTTAGGTTCAAAGAATAACTAAAAACATACCTCAGTCTTCCTTCTCTATTTCTATTTATAAGTGTTCCATGTACCTTAACCTTATTCTGTCCACGTGAGCCTCGTCACTTGTCACAAATAACCTATTATCTGCCCACTCTTTTGGTCCTAAGTTGTCAGATTCTCGGAGAGTGATTTGGGGGACTTAACTGCTCCATAAGCTGTTTGGTGGCCTGAGAATGTCCGCAATTAATGTGCCGTGTTAGGGTATTTAATATTGGTTCTGTGTAATAAGTGTTGTCAGATGCAATAAATGTGCGCAACGTTTGCTTTGTTAAGATAATGCCTAGTGTCTTTAATGTTGATTTAAGGGGCAATAAATGCTTGCGGGTGCATTTATTATAGACAGAGCGTATCCTCATTATCTGACCATTGCAGCCGAGGGATATCTCGGCTCTATCCTCAGCATAGTATAAACAAAAGGGTGACATCAAGGACCCTCTCAGCGCCAAGGAGAGCAAACGTTGTAGAGAGTATTTTTAAGGATGGATCGTCGTTCTGCTATACTGTTCGATATCCTTTTGGTCTTGTTCATAGACTTTTCAACATATTATGACGTGGCTTCCTTCTCTGAGAATTACTCTTAACACTTTATAAATGTAAAATTATGGATGTTAATTACATTTTTCTCATTAAAATATAAAAATTTAATAATTTTTTTATTGGATATAGGAATTGATATCTCTATCTCGATTCGTGATTACCCGAATCCGCCCCACTTACTTAGAAATAGAGATGAATGTATGGATGAAGATATATATCTCAAACTCATATAGGATTAGGATATCCATTCTCAATCCCCTTCAATATAATCCCTGACAATAATTATAATTTATAAGAATTCCAATTGAAGATATATCCCTAGAAACAGAGATAGGTATGCCTTCAAACTGAGACTGAGGAACCTGAAATTGAAGATTTTATCATATAATAATTTATTTATGAATAATGACTAATAATATTGTTGGATTGGGATACATTAGTTTAATTTTATGGAGGGCAATGAAATATACAAGTTAGAAATAATGTTAGGTTGATGGAGATCTCAATACCCTACAATGTTAAAGCTGCAATTAATGATTTCAAATCCAAACCAAAATCGACCCATTAATGATAAGGTGGGTCTTGAACTCAAAACTGACATCTCCAACTCCAAACTCTTCATTTACAGGGACTTGTTGGGGCCAACTCTCCATGAACAAAAAAACAAAAAAACTCCAATTGGTAACATTACAGAATATTTGTAGGATGAGTTAGCCCTAATTCTTACAATAGTATTTGTAGGATGGTTTATATAACTTGGGATCTATAAATAGGCATGGCCAAAGGAACCGGACCGGCGGTTCCGGTTCCGGAACCGCCGGTTCCGGTTCCAAATTTTCATCAACCGGAACCGGGACCGGGGAGGTCCCGGTCCCGGTTCCGGTTGGAACAGGGAGGAACCGCCCGGTTCGGTTCCTCCACGGTTTTTTTGGAACCGGCGGTTCAACCGCCGGTTCCAAACCGCCGGAACCGGCAAAATAAAAAAAAAATTAGAAAATAAAAATTAAAAATAAATTAATAAAAAAATTAAATATATAAAAATGAAATAAAATTTTAATAATATTATAAAACTATAAAATTAAATAAATAAATAAAAAATTAGGGCTTGCACTTAATTTTACCTCAATTAAGCTGCCTACGTATCCTCTAGGAGGAATCAAAGCCCACGTAGTTCTTTTACCTGTTATGTTTCGAATGTGATCAATCGTCGCTTGTTCCTTCGGTTGCCGTTGTATCATCGTTAGTGTCGAAAAAGTCATTGTCGTCGGACACTAGATCCAATTCTTGCTGCCGGTATGTGGCCTTGGTCCAGTCGTCAACACAGACCTGGATCTGTATTGAGTCAGGACTGAGCAATGCTCGTCTCTCGTCCAGAACATTGCCACCTGCACTAAATTCCTGTTCGACGGCGACGGTCGAGACAGGGGTTCCAAAAATTTGTTTGGCAATGATGGCCAAAATTGGAAAGTTAGTTGCGTGCTTCCTCCACCACTGCAGGACGTTAAAGTCTGGGGTGTCCAAAAACTCAAAGGAGGTGTTTATGTAAACATCAACCTCTGAAACATAGGTTGATGAAGACGAACTCGCCGACGTCCTTGCTTTTTTGGTAAACACGCTTGCCCCTAACTTCCTTAATGTGGAGGGAAAGCGCGAATGACTAGTACTACCGCTTCCGCTTGGTTCCGATTGTTGAACATTAATGTTCAACGAGGGACCGTAAACAGAACGATATTCGTCATACAGTGAATAAAATAAATTCCTAACATTATTATATAAACCACTAACATCTATGTCCATTATCCCTAGAGATTGGTAATAAAGTGTAAAAAATTCATATAAACTATTAAATTTATTCCTAGGGTCAAAAACTGATGCAAGAGTATAAATTACAGGAATGTCCCTATAATAGTTTATCCATCTTTCTCGCATTGCATAAACACACGGAACTAATTCATTTATTTGTGAACATTCATTAAGTGCACCTACAATATTAAGGGCTTCAAATAAAAATAAATGTGAAGTTGGATAATATATACCGGATAAAGAAGTTGTTGCATCATGAAAAACTTTTAAAAGCATGCAAATTTTTGTACAAACATCCCAATGGTGTTCATATAAATTAATGGTATTAACATTATGCTGCATAAATCTAACTAATAATTCTCTATACTCGTAGCTTTCACAAAGCAACTTATATGTGGAGTTCCAACGAGTTGGAACATCACGGGAAAACCTAATTGGACGTTTCCCGTTAGCTTTACAATACCTAGCCCATTGTTTCATAGTGCTAGGATGTTTCCACAAATAGTATAGAGCATCCCTAATTGGTGTAATCCACTCATATAGTGTTTGCAAACCATGTTGTACACATATATTTAAAACATGGCAAACACATCTTTGATGAAAAAATCTACCGCCAAAATAGGGTTGACACAATTGAATTAATTGTGGAACGGCGGCAGTATTATTTGCAGCATTATCAAAACCAATTGCAAAAATTTTACTCTCAATACAATATTCTTCAAAAATAATTTTCATTAATTTATAAATATTATCAGCAGTATGGGTGTCATCAAAAACTCTAAATGCCAATATTCGTTTTTGCAAATCCCATGATTGGTCAACGAAATGGCAAGTGAGTCCTAAGTATGAATGTTTTTGCCAATGATCACTCCAGATATCGGCACAAACAGACACACGACCCGGATAATTTTGAAAATATTTTACTAAAGCTTTTTTTTCTTTTTTATAAATATCACACATAGTACGTTTTAATGTGGTCCTAGGTACTCTACATGCAGCGGGATTTAAAGCATTATGACAGTATTTTAAAAAGCCAGTTTTTTCCCCAAAACTAAAGGGGAGATGTTCAGTTGCTACCATTCTTGCTAATTGGTCCCTATTATTTTGATCAGTATATTTAAATAAAGGATGGTTAGGGGATGTGTACCTTCCAATTTGGTGTTGTCCTCGCTGATGGTGAGCTTCGGCTGGATGTTTGCTGTTGATATGCTTCCAATATGTCCCGTACCCTCCGGATTTGTTCCATTTAAAATCTTTGGAACAATAATTGCAAACCACTATAACTAAACCATCCCTCTCCACCCTCTTCATATGAACTTTAAAAAGTTCAGATTTGTACTTTGACAAATCTGGCTGCCCCTGCGGCAATTGTACGGTTTCACTTGGAATTGGATTTGGGAGGTTTGGAGCAGAGGAGGGACCACCGCCAGAAGAGGGATGAGAATGATCAGGATTAAAATTAATAGGAGTTTCATTACCAAAAATTACCTCCTCAAATTCTCTTTCTCTTTCTTGCAGGTATTCAGCAAAATTGCGATCGTTGTTGAATTCTGGGAAAGGGCGACTTTGCACTTCTTGAACATTTAAATCCGGTACCTCCTCATTTTGCTCAGCGTTTCTGTTGGAAACGGACCTTCGGCCTCCGAAAATAGATCTTCGACCTCCGGAAATAGATTTTCGACCTCCAGAAATAGATGGCCTTGATGGTGATGCCATTATAAATTTATAAAATAATGTGTTTAAACAAATAATGAAAACAATTGAAGTAGTGAAAAATAATAGCAAGATTGAGAGAATGAGAGAATTAGAAAAATATTGAGAGAATTAGAGATGAGAGAAATATTGAGAGAATGAGAGAATTGTGTAATTGAATTGGAGAATTGATGGGGTTTATATAGTTTTTTGGATTGGGGAAAAATTAATATTTTTAAAATTTTAGGGATTAACTTGTAATTTTCTAGGGGCTGTTTTGGTAATTTTACTAGGGAGCCGTTGAACAACGGCTCCCTAGTAAAGGGCTACATTGCTGCCACCTGGCAGCTGCCAGGTGGCAGCATATGGCCGTTGGCCACAGTCACACACTGTGGCCAACGGCCAATTTTTTTTAAATTTGTTTTTTTTTTTTTTTTTTTTTTTTTAAAAAAAAAAAAAAAAACCGTAACCGAACCGGAACCGCCCGAACCGGGCGGTTCCGTGAACCGCCGGTTCCAAACCGGCGGTTCCGGTTATTTTTTTGGGGAAACCGGAACCGGGACCGACTGTCCCGGTTCCGGATCCCGGTTCCGGAACCGGTTTTGAACCGGAACCTAAGGTTCCGGTTCAAAACCGCCGGTTCGGTTTGAACCGCCCGGTTCGAACCGAACCGTGGCCATGTCTATCTATAAAGATGTGCGCATTCAATAACTTTTTCTTAAAAAAAAATAATATTTATTCTTTTCATACTTTAATGAGTATTTCTGTGTACTTTGAGGGAATACAAATATAAATTTCTAAGTCAAATTTTCAAAATTTTAATGTAGAGAAATACGTTAACACGATCTTTATAATTTTTGTTCAATATGGATTTCAGATAAATTGGATTTATACTTTAATATTTCTATGTATAGATAAAAATTTTACTCCAAACTATTTAAGTCATTTTTGGCATGCCATTTAGAAATCAACTTCGGTTTTTAGGACCCTAAGGGGATTCTATGAGTATTTGGTTGCAATGTTAAAAGAGTCTTTATTCTTATGAAACTTTTTTTAAAGAAGAGATTACAAGAAAAAACATTGAAGCCTATTCTACTTTAATGAAATTTTTATGTTTACAATTTTATCTGCTTAACAATCAAAATAAAATGCACATCCACTCATAGCTCAACTGGTTAGTGCACCTTCCTCCCACGTGATGAAGGTTTAAGTCACACCATGTGTATTTATCAGCATGTGTGGGTAGTTTTTCTCCCCTTATTGTGGGAGTAGATATCTTCTATTATGGGAGTAGATATTCAGAAAGTCCTTAAAAGAGAGGTAGCAAAAAATAATATTTAGGAACACGAAAGGGACAAAGGGAAAGAGATGAAACCAAAGAGGAAAAATTGAGAGCAAGGATACATAATTTGGAAAAAGTAAAAGAAAAGGTTGTGGCTATATGCTGTTTGTGTGGTCGTGGTCGATGTCGTGGTAGTGGGATTGTTGAGTGCAATAAAAAGCTTTAATGAAATTTTTATGTTTACAATTTTATCCGCTAAACAATTAAAATAAAATGCACATCCACTCATAATTAAACTGGTTAGTACACCTTCCTTCCACTTCAATGATGAAAGTTCAAGTCTCACCATGCTCATTTACCAGAATATGTGGGTAGCTTTACTCCCCTTATTGTGATAGTAGATATTTTCAATTATGGGAGTAGATATTCAAAGGGTCCTTAAAAGAGAGGTAGTGAAAAAGAATATCTAGGAAAACAAAAGGGACAAAGGGACAGAGATGAAACCAAAGGGGAAAAATTGAGAGCAAGGATACATAATTTGGAAAAAGTAAAAGAAAAGGTTGTGGCTATATGCTTCTTGTGCGGTCGTGGTCAATGTTGTGGTGGTTGGATTGTTGAGTGCAACACAAAACTTTTTATTTTGTTACTAGGGCTTACCATCCAATATTTTATTTTTATTAATTTCATTTATTATCAATTTTTATATCAAAATAAAAATATATATATATATATATAAGTAAATTTAGCATTCCAATTTTTTGTTTTGATTTTTTTGTTAAAAATATATTGAAACCGAATAGATCATGGGTCAGTTGAGATCAATCACTACGTGCGAATCATGAATAGTTATATCTATTTCTATAATACGGAAGAGAAAATTCTCCACACATACTTTTAAAATGAGCATTTCATTGTTATTAAGCTTTTATTTGTTTAGTTTATTTTTGAAATTTTCTTATTTTTGAATGAAAAGTTTATTGTTTGTTAAAATACTATTGTTCTTATTATGGGTATTATATCAAACAAAAATGGATAAATTACAATAAAGTCCCTGACATATGATAAATTATAATCAAACCACACTTTTATCTAAATTATAAGAAAGTACCATTTACTAACTGCTAGACCCTTAAAATTAATAGTTGATCAGTAGTCAAAAGGGTAAGAAGGTTATTTTTCCTTAAGATTTTGGAAAAAAAATTAATTTTTTTTTAAAAATAAATCTCTACCATCTATCAATTTTAATGGACTGTGAATATCAAGTTGAAATTTTCTTTTAAAAACAATGAAAGTTCACTTAAGCGACGCTCCATCTTTGAAGGAGCATCGCTCTAGCTGATTGAGCATCGAGCGCAATCAATGATGAAGCTAGCTCAAGCTAATTGAGCATCGAGCACAATCAATGATGAAGCGAGCTCTGGCTGATGGAGCATTGCTTTATTACAATTTCTTTTCTCTTTGTTAGTTTGATTTCATTATTTATTTGAGAGTCGTTGATGATGGTGATGATAGAGAAAAAAGGAAGATGAATATAAGAGTTGATAATAATGATTTACAAGAAAAATGATTGAGAGAAGATTAAAGAAGAATATAGAGATAGAGTTCCCACTAATTTCTATTTTTTTAGTTTAATTTTTTATAATTATTAAAAAGTTTGTAAATCAGAAAACAATTATCATTTTTTTTCAATTTAATCTTCACCGTTCATCTATTAGAATTTTTAAAAAAATAAAAAAAATAAACTGGCTTGTTTGAGATGAGCCGAATTTTTTATATTAATATTTAATTAAAAAATAAATATTTCCCCTAATTGTTATATTTTGACCAGTCAACAGTTAATTCTTACGGTAAACAAGTAAGTTAATGGTACTTTATTGTAATTTAAATAAAAATACGATTCAATTGTAATTTAAGTAAAAATACGATTCAGTTGTAATTTATCCATATATCAGGGTCTTGATTGCAATTTTCTAAAAAAAAATAGTTAAAAAAAAAAAGGGAAAAGGATGGGGTGAGAGAGGCTCGAACTCTCGACCTCAGGATAACTCAGAAGCTATGAGACCTACGCGCTAGCCAACTGCGCCACCACCCCATTGTTGACTCTAACCGTAAAATTACTAATTTATCAAATAACATCATAACATTTTTTTTTTATTACATTCTCATTGTAACAGCCACTAATAAATAAATAAAATAATCATCAATCACGAGTTCAGTCACGTACATGTTGCCTCCTAATAATTCATGTAACTTCAAAATATGAAATAGCAAATACAAAAAGGACAAAAACACTTTTATTGGAGCTAAAATATTCCCAATATGATAAGACAAGCGAGGTGCCATTATTTAGAGGTTGATTTTAAAATTAACTATAATATATAATATATTAAGCGACAGGTTCCGCAGCTCAATTTGTGTATCCTTAGATTATAATAAGTTAGATAGTTAAAATGCAGTTATATTTTTAATGGCATTCACTTTAATACACCACAAATATATATATATATTGTTTCCTTTATTATTAATAAAAAAAAAGTTAAATTATTTTTATTTATTATTAAAAATGGTTAAACAATTGAACTGTACTAAAAACTAAAATTAAAAAGTTAAAATTATATTTTATCACTTAACCCTGAATCGTTGAACTATATTTAAAATATTTTATACCAAAACTATCATTCTAAAACTAATATATTTCCAATCTTCAGGTGTCGCTAATAATTTGATTTTTTTGGATAAATTTAACGATGTATTTTATAAATCAAAAGGAACGTATTTATTTAAAATACGTAAAGTCAATATTTTTAAAAATATTATTTTAATATCAAAGTAATTCTATTTTGCTTATTATTATGGGTATTATTAGTCATGGCTATTTAAACCGAACCGGCGGTTTTGGTTTTGGAATCGCCTGTTCCGGTTCATTTTTTTGCCCAACTGGAATGGTCCCAGTTCCGGTTGGAACGGGGAGGAACCTTTAGTTCCGATTCCTCCCCTGGTTTTTGGAACCGGCGGTTCCAAACCGGTCTACAACCAGAAAAATAAAAAACAATTAAAAAAATTAAAATTTATAAATAAATTAATAAAAAATTTTAAATATATAAATAAAATGGTTCATTTGTTCAACTTCAACAATATTACAATAACAATAATATCATAAAATTGTAAAATTAAAAATAAATTTAAATATATAAATAAAAAATTAGTTAATTAGGGCTTACACTTAATTTAAATTAAGATAAAATATGACTATATGAGAGATATTAGTTTTTTAAAATTTTTTAATATATGATATGAGAGATGATGTAGATAAGAATTATTTTAAAGAGATGAAGAAAGGTAAATTTGTGAAAATTGTATTTTACAAAATTACCCTTTTTCATCTCTTTAAAATATCTCTTTTGTACATCATCTCACATATATGATATATCTCATATATAAAAAAAAAAAAAATTAAAAAGTGGTTACTGGATTGCAATAAAATAACGATAAAATTATGATAATATCATAAAACTATAAAATTAAATAAATAAATAAATAAGAAATTAAGGCTCGTACTTAATTTTACCTCAATTAAGCTGCCTACGTATCCTCTAGGAGAAATCAAAGCTCACGTCGTTCTTTTACCTATTATGTTTCGGAGGTAATCAATCGACGCTTGTTCCTTCGGTAGCCGTTGTATCGTCGTTGGTGTCGAAGAAGTCATTGTCGTTAGAACACCAGATCCAATTCCTGTTGCCGGTATGAAGCCTTTCCAGTCGTCAACACAGACTTGGATCTGTATTGAGTCAGGACTGAGCAGTGCCCGTCTCTCGTCGAGAACATTGCCACCTGCACTAAATTCATGTTCGACTGCCACGGTCGAGACAGGGGTTCCAAAAATTTGCTTGGTAATGAGGGCCAAAATTGGAAAGTTAGTTTCGTGCTCCCTCTACCAATGTAGGATGTTAAAGTTTTCGCTGTACAAAAACTCAAAAGTGGTGTTTATGTAAAGATCAACCTCTGAAACATAGATTGATAAAGACGAAGAACTCCCCTGTGCCCTTGATTTTTTGGACAACACACTTGACCCTAACTTCCTTAATGAGGGAAAACGAGAATGAGAATGACTACTAGTACTACCACTTCCGCTTGTATTCGGTTGCTGAACACTAATGTTCAGCGAGGGACCGTATACAGAACGGTATTCGTCATACATTGAATAAAATAATTGCCTAACATTATTATATAGCATTAATATCTGCGTTGTGTAGCCCTAGATATTGATAATAAAGTGTTAAATATTCATATAAACTATCAAATTTACACCTAGGATTAAAAACTGAAGCAACAGTATAAATCGAAGGAATGTCCCTGTAATAATTTAACCATTTATCTCTCATTGCACAAACACATGCAGTTAGTTCCGATACTTGTGCACATTCATTAAATGTGTCTACAATATTAATGGTTTCACATAAAAATAAATGTGAAGTTGGATAATATATACCGGATAAAGCGTTAGTTGCATCATGAAAAACTTTTAAAAGCATACAAATTTTAGTACAAACATCCCAATGATGCGCATACAAATTAACGCTACTAACATTATGCTGCATAAATCTAACTAATAATTCTCTATAGTCATAGCTTTCACAAAGCAATTTATATGTGGAGTTCCAACGAGTTGGAATATCACGGAAAAACCTAATTGGATGTTTACCGTTAGATTTACAATACCTAACCCATTGTTTCATAGTGCTATGATGTTTCCACAAATAGTATAGGGCATCCCTAATTAGTGTAATCCATTCTTTGAAGTGATTACAAACCATGTTGTACACATATATTTAAAACATGGCAACACATCTTTGATGAAAAAATCTGCCGCTAGAGTAGGGTTGACACAATTGAATTAATTGTGGAACGGCGACAGTATTGTTTGCAGTATTATCAAAACCAATTGCAAAAATTTTACTTTCAATACAATATTCTTCAAAAATAATTTTCATTAATTTGTAAATATTATCGGCAGTATGGGTGTTGTCAAAAACTCTAAATGCAAGAATTCGTTTTTGCAACTCCTATGATTGGTCAACATAATGGCAAATAAGTCCTAAGTATGAATGTTTTTACCAATGATCGCTCTAGATATCGGCACAAACAGACACACGACCCATATAATTTTGAAAATATCTAACTAATGCTTTTTTTTTTTTTATAAATGTCACACATAGTACTTTTTAATGTGGTCCTAGGTACTCTACATGCAGCGGGATTTAAATATGACAATATTTTAAAAAATTCGTTTTTTCGCCAAAACTAAAAGGAAGATGTTCGGTCACTACCATTCTTGCTAATTGTTCCCTATTATTTACATCACGATATTTAAATAAAGAATGGTTAGGAGATGTGTACCTGAAAATTTGGTATTATCCTCGGCTACGCTCATTGCTGAGTTTCGACTGGATGCTTGGTGTTGATGTGCTTCCAGTACGTCCCGTACCTTCCAGATTTGTTCCACTTAAAATCTTTGTTGCAAATAGTTGCAAGTCACCACAACATCCCCCGATTTTCATATGAACTTTAGAAAGTTCAAATTTGTACTTTGCTAAATCTGGCAGTGGACCTTGTACGGTTTCACATGGGGGGGATTTCACGAAAAGGGCCGGGGGGAAGGGGATGAGAATATTGAGAAGTAAAATTAGGAGGAGTATCATTACTAAATATTACCTCCTCAAATTCTCTCTGTTGTAGATATTCAGCAAAATTTGCATCGTTGAAATTTAATTCTGGGCCAGCGGCACGGCGACTCTGCATTTCTTCAGCATTTAAATTTGGTACCTGCTCAATTTCTCTGCCGAAAACGGACCTTCTGGAAATGGATCTTCGGCCTCCGGAAGTAGACGGTCTTGATTGTGATACCATTATAAATTTATAATAGTAAAGTATACAATTTAAATAAATAACGAAAATAATTGCAGTATTGAAAAACAAGAACAAGATTGAGAGAATAACTAAATGAGAGAATTAATGAAAAATTGAGAGAATGAGAGAAATATTAAGAGAATGAGAGTATGAGATTGAGAGAAAATGGTGTGAATGAATTGAAGAGGAATGAAGTTTATATAGTTTTTTGGGTTAGAAAGAAAAATAATATTTTTTAAAATTTAGGGGGTCAAAATGTACAACGGCTTCATGGTGGCAGCAGCCTGAGGCCAACGGCCACATTTTTTGATTTTTTTTTATTTCTCAAAATTTAAATTTTTAAAAATTAAAATATATATATATATTATATATAAACCTCCCAAGAACCGAACCACCGGTTCCTCACCGGCGGTTCCGGTTCTTTGCTAAAGCTAACCGGAACTCGAACCTTGGATCCCAGTTCCGATTTTCGGTTTAGATTAAAAACCGCTGGTTCGGTTCGAACCGGGAGGTTCGAACCGAACCGGGGCCATAACTAGGTATTATATTAAATAAAAATGGGCAAATTGTAATGAAGTACCATAACATATGACAAATTGCAACCAAACAATACTTTTACCTAAATGACAACAAAGTACTTTGGCTAACTCATTAATCGTTAGAGTTAACGGTTGACAAATAATCAGAATAGTAATAAGGTCATTTTTCCTTAATTTTTTTAAATTAGAAAAATTAAAACAATTAAAATGAATCTTCACTGTCCATCAATCTTGATGAACCTTGGAGATCAAATTGAAATTTTCTTTTAAAAACAACGAAAGTGAAAAAAGAAAAAAAGAAAAGAAGAGGAGATCTTACTTCTCCATCAGAGATGAAGCTCGATGAAGTTCAATGCTCTAAATGGAGCTCGCTCTATCAAAGACGAAGTGCCGCTCTAGTTGATGGAGCATCGAGCGCAATCAGTGATGGAGCGCGATCCTATTTCAATTTCTTTTTCTTTGTTGGTTTGGTATAATGATTTGTTTGAGAGTTATTGCTGATGATGATCATGATAGAAAGAAGAAAAAGATGATGAAGATAAGAGTTGACGATGACGATTTACAATAAAAACTAGTTGTTGTTGATAATAATTTATAAGAAAAAATAGTTATTGATGACAAAGAAGGAGATGAAGATCGAGTCTATATTTATTTCCCTTTTTAAAAAAAAAACATTTGTTTAATTTTTTACAATTCTTAAAAAGTTTGTGCATGAGAAAATAACTACTATTTTTTTTAAATTTGATCTTTACCGTTCACTTATTAGATAGACAATGAAGATATATTATTATTTTTTAAAATTTTTTTAAAATTTTCTATAATCTTTAAAAAAAATTATAAACCAGAATTCTTTTTATTTTTTTTCCATTTTTAGTTATTTAATATTTAATTAAAATGAAAATAATTTTAATACTTAACAGTTAGGACTAATTTAGACATTTACTACAGTTTGACCTTATGTTATTGTCATAATAAGAGTTAATTGCACAAATATATCCTGAATTTAGGTAAAGTTACACTTTTATGTAACTTTTACATTTATTCTCCAAACCTTCCCTTGATTAGTGTAGACTAATTGAAAATTGTATATACCAAGGGTAAATATATGACTTTGTAAATTATATCAATAGAATTAAAATAATTGAAAAACAACTTTGAATATGTTAATAACTATAAATTTAACCTAAGATAATTATGTAAAGAACCCTAAACTTTTTTTAAAAAAATTAAAATGAAACAAAAGATAAAAAAAATAACAAATAATAAATGCATGCCTCCATTGGAGGTTTGGTTATATTTTACCCCTATATTCCGTTTAACGACCTAAAAGAACTTTTGTGCCCTAAAATAATCTCAGAATTTCAATTTTATCAGAGTTGATTAAAACTAAAATGTCCTTATATCATATTCCAATTACGATTTTATACCCACTTGATGTTAATAAAATTAATTGAGTACTTGAAAAGAGTGATATTTAGCTTACAAAATTACAATTTTACCCTTACACGTAAGTGTGAAAAAAATTGATATAATGCATCAGACCGTTGATAAAAGAACTTGATAAATATATTTATGTTGATAAAAAGTCATTGTCATGATTGGGAATGACCCTTACGTGTAAGAAATGATTTCCATGCAACAGTTGTCTAATGCATGCATAATCTTACCTGCAAGTCTGTTCAAAACTTAACACGACAACAATAAAATAGAAATTTAAGAATGCTGCCACTATAATGCCGACCGCAATTAAAGTAATATTAAAACCAACAACAATTTCGTTGTTCATCTGATAAGCCAAGAAGAACCACTAAGGTGCCCATTAAGAATCCAAAGTATATGGATTGACGTGTGCAGATCATGCATGGGCATGAGGTAGACGAGTGGAAGATTTTCATTCTGTTTTATGTTTTTTTTTTTATTTACTTTAGATTGAGTAGATTGAGTGAATAAGTGGTTAGATTGAGTGAATAAGTGGTTAGAGAATATTGTGGTTACGTAGCCATTATTCAAGCCATTAATAGTTGTGGGTCCTTTTATTTAGGAAAAGTAGTTGAGTCTCATTTGTATTTAAATTCCAATCATTGTTGTTGAAGGAAAGGGGATTTTAATATAAACTTATGTGGTTTAATTCTCACCCAAAGCAGAATTCTATTATCTTCTTTCGGCTTTGATTGGGACCTATCAGTGGTATCAGAGCCATACAAAATGACTACCAACAAGGAACGCATCGAAAACTTAGAAGCATCACTTGGAGGATTCCAAGACCACTTGAGCAAAATCGAAGAAAGTGTTACTGCCAAGCTGCAACAATTGGAGATTACCTTGAGCAAGACAACTGAAGCCTTGCTTTCAAAGCAACAACCGTCTTCTAGCCATGGGACTTCATTTACTGTTCGTTCTCATAACACAAGAGAGGAATCTCGGGAAAGTAATGAAAGCACACGAGCATTATTTTCCTCTAAATTGACAAAACTCGAGCTTCCTAAATACTCGGGAGACGATCCTATTGAATGGTTTACCCGAGTATACCAGTGCTTTGAATTTCAAGGCACCATGGAATCACATAAGGTGTACTTAGCCTCTTACCATCTAGAAGGAGAAGTAAATCAGTGGTGGAGGTGGCTGCAATGCACTCACAAGGATGAAGGGAAAGAGGTGACTTGGGAGATTTTTATCGAAGAATTATGGGCTCGGTTTGGTCCTACGGACTGTGAGGACTTCGATGAAGCCTTGTCAAAAATCAAACAAACTGGCTCCTTGCGTGACTATCAAAAGGAGTTTGAGAGATTGGGTAATCGGATACATGGTTGGACTCAAAAGGCTCTAGTGGGGACATTCATAAGAGGACTTAAGGTTGATATAGCTGATGGTATGCGAATGTTCAAACCAAAATCTCTAAAGGAAGCTATTAGCCTTGCACGTATGAAGGATGAACCGCTAACTCGGCACCGGAAATTTATAAGGCCATTCAATCAATCAAACATCGAAGTTCCTTCACCAACAAAGCCCAAAATTGCCTCACCCATGAAACGGCTCACTTGGGACGAAATGCAAAGAAAACGAGCTCGCGATCTTTGTTTCAATTGTGATGAGAGATTCACTCCGGGTCACAAGTGTTAAGGACCAAAACTATTATTGCTCGAAGGGAACTCTAGTGATATAGATGACAACAAGGGGGAAGGTGTTACTGATCTCCAAGATAAAGATGCACCAAAAATTTTCCTCCATGCACTCATTGGATGGTTTATAGCCCGTACTATGAGAGTTAAAGCCAAGGTGGGACCTTACGAGTTGATGGTTCTCATCGATAGCGGATCAACGCACAACTTCATCAATGACAAGATAGCTGGATTATTGCAATTACCAGTGGTGCCAACCAAACCATTCAATGTGAAAATAGCATATGGGAAACCATTAACATGCCATGGCAGATTTGAAAATGTGCAAGTCCTCCTACAAAGAATACATTTTACCTTAACTCTTTATTCATTACCACTAACCGGGCTGGACTTGGTGCTAGGAGTCCATTGGCTTGAACTATTGGGCATGGTGGTTTGTGACTGGAAAAGGATGACCATGAAGTTTCAATGGGATGGGCATTATCACAAGTTACAAGGAATTGATACTCAACCAATTCAAGCTACATCAATTAAAGTCATTTCAAAAGAACTCCGCCAATGACATTTCATGTTTGCTGTTTGCCTCTAACCAACAACAGAAGCACAGGGACAAGGAGTCCATTCGAATATCCAGCACCTATTGCAAGATTTTGAAGATATTTTTCAAGAGCCAAAGCAACTTCCACCAACAAGAGAAATTGACCACCGTATCAACCTCAAGGAAGGGACTGGACCAATTAATGTACGACCCTACAGGTATGCCTATTTTCAAAAAGCCGAAATCGAGAAACAAGTTCATTATATGTTAAAATTGGGGCTAATAAGACCTAGCACTAGTCCGTTTTTATCTCCTGTTTTATTAGTCAAAAAGAAAGATAGCACTTGGCGCTTTTGCACTGATTATAAAGCCCTTAATGCCGTGACCATAAAAGACCGCGTTCCAATCCCTACTGTTGATGACATGTTAGATGAACTCTATGGAGCTGCTTTCTTTACTAAACTTAATCTAAGGTCCGGATATCACTAGGTACGGGTACACCCACTAGATATTCATAAAACTTCATTTCATACATATAATGGTCATTATGAATATTTAGTTATGCCATTTGGCTTATGTAATACACCATCTACCTTTTAACTATTATGAACTCAATTTTTCGCCCATTCCTTCGAAAATTTGTGCTAGTATTTTTTTATGACATTTTAATTTATAGCTCTAATTGGACCATGCATCTTGAACATGTTAAAACGGTTTTTGAAATATTAAGCCATCACAAATTTTTAATCAAGTTTAGAAAATGTGCATTCGGGCAACAAGAAATAGAATATTTGGGTCATATCGTTACTTCTCATGGGGTTAAGGTGGATCAAGAGAAAATCAAAGCAATGCTCAATTGGCCTACACCTACTAATGTTTCCGACTTACGTGGATTTTTAGGCCTCACAGGTTATTACAGAAAATTTGTTCGCAACTATGGTGTCATAGCCCGACCTTTGACTAATCTCTTAAAAAAGGGAAAATTCGAGTAGACCAAAGAAGCGGACTCAACATTCAACGACTTGAAGCAAGCAATGACCTCTACCCCTACATTTGCTATGCCTAATTTTAATGAACCTTATGTTATTGAATCTGATGCTTCAGGTGAGGGAATTGGCGCGGTACTAACTCAACAAAACAAACCAATAGCTTTCATGAGCCGAGCTTTAGGTGTCACAAAACAATCATGGTCCACATATGCAAAGGAGATGCTCGCCATTATTCAAACCATTAAAACTTGGTGTCCATACCTCCTTAGCCGCAAGTTTAATATTCACACGAACCAAAACAGCCTCAAATACTTGTTGGAACAGCGAATAACTACACCAGAGCAACAGAAATGGGTGGCAAAATTGCTTAGTTATGATTATGAAATCACCTACAAACCAGGCCGAGAGAATTCAGCAGCAGATGCGCTATCCAGAGTAGTGGGTAGTCCTAGTCTTGATACTTTATTTGTGCCTCACACTTCGTTATGGGAAGCAATCAAGACAGAAGTTGCTGGACACTCCTATATGCTCTGAATCGGCAAGTTAGCAAGTGAGAAACCCGGTGAACCTTACATATGGCGCAATGGCTTAGTATGCTATAAGAATCGGGTTATCATTCCTCCAAACTCATATATAATTCCACAATTACTGCAAGAGTTCTATGACTCACCGTTTGGAGAACATTCGGGTGTTTTGCGGACATTTAAAAGGCTTGCCTAGCAATTTTATTGGCCGTCGATGCACAAGGTGATACGAGAATATGTAGCTTCTTGTGATACCTGTCAAAGAAATAAAACAGCCACTCAATCACCAGCGGGCCTTCTCCAACCATTACCCATTCCTTGTCAAGTTTGGAAAGATATTACCATGGATTTCAGTGAGGGTCTTCCACCATCCAACGGCTAAAACACTATTATGGTTGTCGTTGACCGCTTGAGCAAATATGCACACTTCTTGACTTTGTCACACCCTTTAACCGCCAAAATGGTAACTGAAAAATTTGTTGAAGGAGTAATTAAGCTACATGGGATGCCAAGGTCCATTATAAGTGATCGTGATCCAGTTTTCATCAGTCGTTTTTAGAGAGAATTTTTCAAAATGTCAGGTACCCAACTCAACATGAACTTAACCTATCACCCTCAAACTGACGGCCAATCTAAGGTGGTTAATCTGTGCGTTGAACAATATCTCAGGTGTTTTGCTTCTCAACAGCCACGGAAATGGACTTCTTTTCTTCCATGGGCAGAATACTGGTACAATACAGCTTATCATGCATCCACGGGAATGACGCCCTTCTAAGCATCATATGGAAGGTTACCACCAAATATTCCACACTATGAAGTTGGGTCATCAACAGTGAATGAAGTGGACCAAACACTACTCTCACAAGATGCTATACTAAAGCAACTCAAAACTAATTTACATGTGGTTGTTAATAAAATGAAGCATGTGGCAGATTCAAAGAGACGAGATGTGGAGTACCAAGTGGGCGACTCAGTTTTTCTCAAGTTACATCCATTTCATTAGCAAACAGTCTTTAAAAGAGCTTATCAAAAGCTGGCCAATAGATTCTATGGTCCTTATTTGATTGAAGAAAAAATTGGGAAAGTGGCATACAAACTCAAGCTTCCAGACATTTCTCGAGTTCATCCCATTTTCCATGTTTCCTTGCTCAAAAAGTATATTGGAGACAACAATATCAGCAGCACTGAATTGCCACCTATAGCAGATGATGGTGAAATCATTGTGGAGCCGGAGGCTATCTTTGACACAATGTGGGTTAAGAAGGGCAAAAATATCATTGAGGAAAGCTTAGTCCAGTGGAAAAAGCTGCCTATTGAAGACGCCACTTGGAAAAATACACAAGAACTTTGGTACAGGTTTCCTAATCTGAACCTTGAGGACAAGGTTCCACTTCTTGAGGGGAGCAATGATAAGCCAAGAAGGACCACTAGGGTGTCTATTAAGAATCCAAAGTATATGGATTGACGTGTGCAGATCATGCATGGGCATGAGGTGGACGTGTGGAAGATTTTCATTCTATTTTATGTTTTTTTTTATTTACTTTAGATTGAGTAGATTGAGTCAATAAGTGGTTAGAGAATATTGTGGTTACGTGGCCATTACTCAAGCCATTAATAGTTGTGGGTCTTTTTGTTTAGGGAAAATAGTTGAGTCTCATTTGTATTTAAATTCCAATCAGTGTTGTTGAAGGAGAGAGGATTTTAATATAAACTTCTATGGTTTAATTCTCACCCAAAGCATAATTCTATTATCTTCTTTGGGCTTTGACTGGGACCTATCATCACCATTTCATAAAACTAATATTTAACACATTCACACAACCTCCACCAAACTTGACCACATATCAACTACCATTAACTGCCATGCAAAAATATCAAGCACCATCAGTTGCCAAAGTAAAAAAAGATTACTCCATGTCTGTAAAAAAAAAACACCAACTACTAACTTACAACACAAAAAAGAAACTAGAAACGTAATCTGGTAAAATGATTTGAGCATCACAAAAATTGTTTTAACAGTTGTATGTGTTAAGTAACTATGATACAACATAATACAAGAGCGTATTCGTTCTAATAAACTATTGATTAATATACGTCCACAAATTCTTCAAGATCGTAAAGTTGAACCTATCTGCGAGCATGTATCAGTGACATGTGTTGGTGGAGGCATAAAATTTTTAGATAAGTGTGTAGCTTGTGATTATTGTTAAAATGAATCATTTGTGCTTACTTGATGAGTAGAATCTCTGTATTTGAGATGGAAGTACATGTAAAGTCAATCACTGACATGAATGTAATTAATTTTGTAAAGCAATTATGAAATCAAAGTGAATAAGAGTATATTACCCAACTATTATTGATTGGGGATGAGTTGCAGTACTTGTGAATCATTTGTGCTTACTTGATGAGTAGAATCTCTGTATTTGAGATGGAAGTACATGTAAAGTCAATAACTGACATGAATGTAATTAATTTTGTAAAGCAATTATGAAATCAAAGTGAATAAGAGTAAATTACCCAACTATCATTGATTGGGGATGAGTTGCAGTACTTGTGGTACCTCTATTCCTTGCCCGGTGAGGTCCATGTGCCCTAAGTAGTGAATACACAAAAGAAATTCATGAGTTAATTAGATAATTAATTAACTTGCACAGTGGGTAATATAATTTTCTTTAATACCACATGGTTGTTTGAGCAGCATTTGTAGTCGAAGTGTGAGAACCTTTTTTTAATAACAAAATCCGGGGATGTTACAGCAATAGTGAACTACAATCTGCTCAAAAAGATGCAATTGAACACATGATAACTATTGATGAGCTTGAGATCGGTAAAGGAGCAAATCAACTTGAAAATTTACAAAGAGCAGGAGATACTCAGTGGGGTTCTCATTTTCATTCTATTTGTAGTTTACTGGGACTTTTTGGTCCAACTTGTGTAGTGCTTCAAAATATCATAAATGATGGATCTAATTATACTCAGCGTGGGGATGCAGATGCCGCTTATGATGCTATTACTTCATTTGAGTTCATATTTATTTTGCATTTGATGAAGGAAATAATGGGATTCACCAATATTCTTTGTTAAGCCTTGCAACAAAAGTCTCAAGATATTTCTAATGCAATGCATCTCGTTTCTACAACGAAGGCACTTATCCAGAATATAAGAGAAGATGGTTAGGAATCTTTACTTGAAAATGTGAATTCATTTTGTTCGAGGTATGAAATTGATGTGCCTAATATGAGAGACCGTTATTTAATGGGTCGAGATCGTTCTTCTCACAAAAAGGAGACATCACAATTGAGCATCATTATCGGGTTGAAATATTCACAGCTACAATAGACGCTCAATTGCAAGAATTAAATAACAGATTTAATGAGCAAGCAATGGAATTACTTACTCTCAGCTCAGCTTTAGATCCAAGGGACGGCTTTAAGTTATTTAACATTGATAATACTTGCAAGCTAGCAGATAAATTTTATCCTATGGATTTTACAGAGCATGAGAGAGATCTTTTGAGCTTTGAGCTGAAACATTATAAATTATATGTGTTTCAACAGCAGGTTTTTCAGAAAATGTCTACAATTTCTAAATTGTGCCGAGCATTGGCAGAAACAAGGAGTTCACATCACTTTCCTTTGATTGATAGATTAATTCGTCTTATCTTGACACTTCCAGTTTCTACAACAACTACAGAGAGAGCATTTTCAGCTATGAAACTAGTTAAAACTGGTCTTCGCAATAAGATGGATGATAAGTTTCTAGCAAATTACTTAGTGGTCTACATCGAAAAGGAAATTGCAGAAAAATTTAGCAGTGAGTCGATAATAGACAACTTTATGTCATTAAGAGAACATCCTGGACAACTTTGAGAGCTGTAGACATCTTTCTTTTGGGTATTATTCTTTTTGTAAATATCTTAGTCACACTTGACTAGATATTTGCAAGTAATTAAAGATCTATTATTTATGTTTTATTTTCAATTTGATTGTGGCTTTTGAATTGGTTGCCTCTGTTTTTTTAACATCTTATGATATAAATAAAAAATTTCAGACATTACGTAGATATCTTATATTTTTCTTTTTGAATTGGGCCCCCCACCTTTAGTCTTCTTGTTCCGCCCCTGGATATGAGTACATTTCAACCATCCAACTTATCATAATCCAAGAGTCCACAAATCGTGTAATAATTTAGGGCTGCCAATCCTTCCCCATGAAGTAATTATCCTGAATCTACCTAGGTTGTATATTCATTCCCATATATAACTTTATGGTTAATGGATACGCAACCCCCTTGTTGCTCGTTAACAAAGTTAAAGTTAGCCGTTAATGTTCAAAATTGTTTAAAAAGTCAAAAATATCTTTGAGATCAAATTTAAATTTTAAAAAAAAAAGGATAGCTAGATCACTGGGATCAAAAAAGAAAAAAATATAAATAAAATAATAAAATATAGAAATCCACCGTCTATCTTAGGATCCCATCTGGGGATGGTGGAGATCCCATTTGGGATCTCTACCTTCATCTCCATTGATGGAGAGTCGATGGATAGAAAATCTTCACCATTCTACTTTTAAAAATTTTTAAAATTTTCTTTTTTTGATTTCCATCGGGAGACCCCATCCATTTATTTTTTAAAATTATTCAATGTATTAAAACATTATATTTGATATCCAAAATCCATAATTATATTTTTTTACTTTCAAAATTTTTAAAATCTATATTTTTTTAAAAAATAAATGAAAAAAGGAAGATACCTTTTTATCAATTGACTAACTTGGGAGGTGATTGTGTCCATTGACCCAAAAATTGTACATAGGAGCAAATATGCAAATCTCAGTCAGGTTGGGTATAATTACTTCATAATATATTAAAAAATTATACAATTTTTAAAATTGTTAATGAGATTTACTCAGAAAATGAAACTGTTGCACTGAACCACTCATAAATATCATGCTAGCTTTAACAACCTTCAATCATCTTTAGAAAATAACTGCAAAAATAGCAAATGATTCTGTTTACAGTATTAAGTGAAAGAAAATAAAATAGAAAAATATTTTAAAAAAAATAACTTCCAAAATTTCCCTCTCTATATGATATGATATGTCTTGGTGAAAAATTCAAAAAGTAATTCATTCATCAGTCAATACCTAACAAAAATATAAATATGACTTCTGATGGTTCAAATTTTAATTTAAAAGCTTCGGGGAATAGATAAAAGACATTTCTCTTATGTAATGTTGAAATGGAATTGCTAGCTACTCATACTAAATAGAAAAACATCATATAGCTTCTAATACTTCAAACTAGATAAAAATATCTTGTGAGATCACTAGCATTAGAAACTCTACAGTGTCTTCTCATATGAATACTCTTTATCACTTTCAATTCACAGAATTGTGTTCATGGCTTAGCAACTGACCAACATAAATTCTTCCACTAGCAAAACTTGTTATAAGCTACATTCCACATACAACTCTACAAAATAAAAGGAAAGAGGTGAAACTTAATCACTAACTTGGCCTTGAAGTACTATCGTCGATATCATCGAGAACGAGTTTGACACCATTGTTCTTAAGGCTGTTTACGATTGCCCATATTTTGGTGCTGTTCTTAAAACCCTTCTTCTCAACTTCTTTGTTTACATCAACATGGATTCCTCTTCCTTGTCCCTGTTCAAGGCCCTCCACCTTGAGTCGCATAGCCAATACTTCTCCAACAACAGCTGCTGCCTTGGCATTGCAAGACCGACCGCATTCCAGTGAGTTTTTTATGGAATGTTCAACTGATGATGCTGTCACAACTATCCGCCCATTATTTCTGTCCACCACATTTGCTGTGATGTACTTTAATGATATAAACAACCGTAGCACGTACCTCTTTAAAACTGTCATCCTCTGATGGTCCTGAACACAGTTCAGAACATTTGATCAAATTCGTGTTTTTATAGCTTCAGTTGTAGGTCTACATTCATGAAAGAGAAGTAAAATGCTACAGAAGAGGGTAAATCTAGTCATCATCACATAAAAACTCGAAAAACCCAGATAGGACTTGATAGTTGTACTCTGCACAGCTGTAGGCTGGGTTTTTGTCAAAAACATCGATGACGACCAAAAAGGGAATGTTTAAGACATTCATGGCTGCAACATTCTATTTTCCATAACAAGATGAAATTCAAATGGGGTGACTTATAACAGCAACATCATAATAGTAGTGGATTCTGACCTATATTTTTGTTTAGCATGCTGTACTATACTGCACTGGACTGTATAAGATCGGATTGTACTATGCTAGATTGGACTATGTTTAGTATTGTCCAGTGTTTGGTTTAGCATACGCACTATATTGTACTAGACTGTATTATTTTATATTACTATGTTTGGGGAAAGATCATACTGGATTGTACAATACTATTTTTCTATAAAAAACTAATATTAAAATTCTAAAATATTATATTTATAAAAGATAATATGAACATAAAATGCTTTAAAAAAAATTTGTTAAACAAGAAATAATTTTTATAGCAAATAACTTTCGATAAATTTAATAAAAGTTTTGACATCATGTTATCTATGTTTTAACATTCACAATGATAATTACCTGTACAACTTAAAATACAATATATTTGGTGGCTATTAAAATATAAAATAAAAAAAATCATAATATGGGATACATAACATTTCCATACATAATAAGGTAATAATATGCCATACATCATAAAAAATATAATGTTGTAATAAAAAAAAATCAAAACACATAATAAAGTCAACATAAGGGAAAAAAAAACACACAACCTACAATAAAACTCACCTTTTTACTTTTCTTAAAAATTTTATTTCCACTGTGTCCAATCCATTTAGCCTAAACTCCCGTTTTTTACAAACCAAAATATTACTAAAAACTTCCCACTGTATAGTAAATATAAAAATAAAATAAAAACCCAAATGATTTATGGATATAAATGAAAAATTCTATTATGCTTGAACGCTTGAAACTATTACATGTATTACATACGGTGCGATTCATATTGATGATTTTTTTTTTATATATATGAATTAAGCTAGTAACAAGCAAATAACTCAAGTTATTATAATTTTTAATCACACCCATGGACATAAGGAAAAATACACTGCAAAATGCATATGAATATCAATGATAGGCATTTGAAGACATATGAAAGTTTATACATGGTTAGTTAATCTTGCCCCTATCTAGTCTCTCTTTATTTTGAGGTGGTCTGCTCTGTAGAGTTGTTTTACCCCTAACAAATACCCACCCACCCAAAATTAAAATGGGCAAGAATGGAGCCAGTTAAACATTTTCCACATTACTTGACCAAAGAATCTTTTATTACACATTGATCACCTCTGAATGGCAGCTGTTGTTGCCTGGTGATGTATTTTACTTTTTGTTTTTGAGCTTCTTTGAAAGTTTCCTACACTGCTAATTGTATCTGTGCTTATTATGGAACTTTCAATAAAGTCTACCAAAAGAGTCATACAGCTATCACAAAGTTTAATTGACATATGCAAATGGAGGACCGCGAGTCCATAACCATGAGAAGCTCCAACAACAAATATCACTCTTCAAATTAAAACATAATATAACACTTTTTTAAGTAAGATGTAATTGCAAGTTAAAATTGTTCAATTGTTCTTACCAAAAGAACTAACATTGAAGTTCAAGAACTCAAGCATAGAAACACTCAAAATCCAAAAAAAAAAAAAAATTGTTTGATGATTACTACAATTTTTATTATTTACCATATCAAGTCCCTAAATAATTGGAAACATCAGCACTATTGCTCATGCAAAATTATTCAAACTTGAGAAGAAATTCAACTCACACCTCTCAAAGGTATTTTATCAAACACTTAGCACGCATCACCACAATTTACAAAGTCAAAAACAATGTAACGCGACCCAAAAAAAAATAGTAGTGGGACAAAATTTAGAATACAATCATCATCCTTAGGGGCGGGCGTTTTTGAATTGGGTTGGGTTGGAGGTCAACTCAACCCAGTAAAAATTGGTTTGAGAAAATTCAACCCAATCCAACCCAATATAAATTTCAACTCAACCCAACCCAATATTGGTCGATTTGGGTTGATCTAGTTGGTCGGGTTGACTTTAAAATAAAAATAAAAAATCATAGAACTTATGTTAAAATACAAATATTACATCGAATCTCAACTGCTACATTAAATATGAATTATAGTTTTACTTAATCTCATAATTTAAACTCATAACATAATTTTGTGGCTTTACTGCTCACAAGTCTTTTGGCTTCTCCCAAAGCTGGAAATGGAGAGATAAGAGATGCAAGAGGGTGAGAGAGACCAATCATTGTCCCTCTTTAGAGCTGCCTCACAATCTCTCTCTCTCTCTCTATGCAAGTCATCTGCTTGCTTAGAAGTTGATGTTAATTTGTTTAACTAAATAAACAAAATAAACCCTTAAAGACCAAACTTCTCTTAATCTAATTTCTATTTTCTCAGCTCACCTATATGGTCCCAAACCCCAATTGTGAACCTCTGGACCATTTTGATTGAAATCTTAGTACTTGAAAAATCTTAGTTTAGACCAATTCACAAACACTATGCAGTCAGTCTTTACTAACTTTAATTTTCTGTTCACATGGACCATAAATGATTTATTGATAACAGTAATTTTCAAGATAGTACATTATCAGAAACCAAAATCCTATAGGCTTAGAACTGTGTGGATCCCAGTGATTTGCAAACAACTTGACTACCCATTTGTTTATGTCTAATATAAAAAAGTTATTAATTTCAAGCAAGAACAAACAAAGAACATGATTTTGAGAAATATCATAACACAAAGAAAGTGATTAGAGCATTCACACAGCTTCCACCGTCAGTAAACATCGGGCGAATTTTCACACAAACAAATTTTCTATAAATCAAATTAAAATTTAACATACAAGAAGAAGTTTAGACAAATGAAAGGAAAATTTAGACAATTGAAAATTTAATAAATCAAAACAAAATCAGACAAAGCGAGAAATATAATCCAACAAGAAGTTTAGACAATTACTACTGGCGAGGTGCGGCGAGGAAGAGTGGAAGACGATGAAGCTGCAGCGACAGGGTGGTGCGGCGACTGGCGACGAAAACTGCGGCAACAGGGTGCGAAGAGGATGACGACAAACTTCGGTGACAGGGTGCGGCGAGGATGACGACTACCGGCGACGAAGGCTCCGGCGACAACGTGGCTGAGAGCTAGCCGTGGGTGAGGGGCTGAGGGCAAGGCAGTAGGGAGCGGTGGGGTGACTGGTGGTGAGAGTGTTTAGGCAAAATTTAGTATTCGGGTCACCAAAAAATTTTTTTTTTTTTTTTTATATATAGAATCGGGTTGGGTTGTCGGGTTCACCAAATAACCCGAACTAACCCGTTTTTATTTTATGATTATAAAAATAATCTAATCCAATTCGGCCATTTCGGTCCGCATGTTGGGTTTGCAATGCCCACCATTCATCCTAACAAATATAGAACATATATATATATATATATATAGACATACATAAAAAGCAAATTAACAATAAAATGCTACAATTAAAAAAACAATTCAATGTTAGTTTCTAACCTGATTGAGTGATTTGTAGTTTAGTTACAAATTTGAAGATTGACTAGATGGATTGAGTGTGAGATGAGAAGTTTTTGTTTTCTCAAATCAAAAGTCTGATATGGAGGAGAAGCTTGATCTTTGTTTTTTTTTTTTTTTTTCAACATTTTTCCTTTCAAATTTTAAAAAAGCAGTAGGGATGTCAAAAATAAAAAATTTAACAGTGGAGGTTAGTACTTATTACTTCATCCATTACTTTCATTTTTACTTTCTTAGAAAATTTTTTTATAAAAGTTATATATTTTTACTTTATCTAAGATATTTTTAAAATTTTAAAAGCTCATTTTTTAAAAAATCTAAATTAAAATATTAAAAACAGACTTACAAAAGTGATTATTTATTTCAATGATACAAAACGGTGTTCGAACTAAAGTGATTATTTGTGTTGATGAACAAGCACAAAATTTTGTTCCATGTCAAAACTACCAGGGGAAGTGTAATACTGATCCATTAAGTTCGTAAATTAAAATGATGTTTTAAGATAGAGTGTGAATGATGAATAATAAGTGAAGTTATTTATATAAGGCACTTGTGTTTAATAAATTATTTATCTTATTCTAATATTATTTTGATGGTTTGTTTGTGAATACAAAAAAGTACTACTATTTTAAAATTATAATATTAAGTGATGCAACCGTGGATGAGGAAGATATCCAAGTTTTTCTTTTCAATCGGTGTTGGCCTGCGTTGCAATTGAAATCTGAAATTTGATATGGCTGCTAGTTAATAGCATTCATAGTTCATCAAATTATTCCCTGCATTTTACTGTTGTTGATGCGATGATTATTTGATCACTCTAGATTTGCCCACGAATATGTTGAATTGAATGTGAAAATGTTGAAATTGAGAATCTATGTTACCATTGTTGGTGCTTAGCTTCCTCTGTGAGACTTGGATTCCAAAGTCTTGTGGTCATCCTCCTCGATTTGCTAAATTTTGGACATGGTATCTTGAGTTGTTTATATTTTCATGGTAGCATACTGAGTTATCAGAAACATATTGGTTAATTGTGTGTATACTATATACTTTGGTGGATGGTTTTGATCGAGTCTTCTTAGATAGTAGTATGCTATGTGGTTGGAATTAATTTCTCTGTGCGTGCATTGGCAGTTCATTGTTTCACGTTTTTCATTGGCTTTCGGACTATGCAGAACTTGTCAGGAACTCATCCAAAAGTACCACCCATCGAAAGTGATAGTGATGAAAAATAATTAAAATTAAACTCTGCAACAAATTACCAGCAATGTACTTGATGTGCTCTTATTTCTTTGGTGTATGTCTATCTACTGTATTGAGTTGAAATAAATATGTAAGATGTTCTACTGTGATCTTTCCAACAAGCAATATTGTATTGCATAACCACAGGATGGTATAACCACAGTATCTTTGCGTGATGCATTTGTTAGTTGACGTATTTTCTGGTTCTTGTCCAAATTTTTACTTTTTAATATGACTGATTGCATCGTTTTAAAGATATGAGAGAAATGCATGGTAGTAGCAGTTTGGATGATCGAAAAAAGCAGGAACAACAACGTCATGAGCAAGGATGATCGGCCAAAGCAAGAACATCAACTATATGCCCTATCCTCTGTTTCCTCTAAATGTTTTTATATCTGTGAATGTCATGTTTTTTGTTCGCTTTCGGATTTGTGCACAACTTATATGGAAGTGGTGGGCATTTCAACTCAACCCGCGAACCCAACCGATCCAATCCGAAATAGTCGGATTGGGTCAGATTACTTCGGGTTAATTTTTACAATTCGAAACATAATTGGGTTGGGGTCAGATTATTTGATCAACCCGACAATCCAACCCAATTTTGTTATAATATATATAAAAAAAAAAACAAAATTTCCCAAAGCTAATCCTAAGTCTCGTGTATTGTATGGGATAAGATTGGATTATTTATATGGAATTAAAGGAGATTGGATTGAATGAGATTGAATTAGATAAATTTAAAAGTTGTCTTATGTTTGATGTAACGTAGGATAAGATTAAAAATAGTGTTAAAATTTTTATATTTATATATAATATGAAATTATTTAAATAAAAAATATATTTTAAAATAAATAAAATTATTTAAAATTAAATCTTAAATAAAATAATAATATGTTTTAGTTAATATTGAAAATATTAAAATATTTTAATAAAATATATTTAATTAAATTTTAAAATACTTTAATTAAATTTAATTTTATATATAATAGTTTAATAAAATATAAAAAAATTGAAAAAAAAGAAAAATAAAAAAGAAAGAGAAACTAATTATTAAAAAAATATAGAAAAAATAAAAAATTAAGAAAAGAGAGGGATGATAAATTTAACGCTTGCATTAGAGGTGTTTCATTTATTCTACTTTGGTAGGATAAAAAATGTTGTTGGACTAAATATTCCTGGTGGCTTCAAATAGGAGATCGGAGTAATTTTTATCCAATCCAAGCCCAGCCAACACAACAAACATGCAAAACTAAAAATCTACTCCCACCGTCCCACGGCCACAGTCCCACACTCCCACTCTCGAGTCCCGACTCTCCCAGACGGGCACTCTCGATTTTTTACTCTACCTTACCTTGCCTTGCCACCAGTCATCCCCGCCGGTCCCTCGCTTCATCGTCAACCACCGCCGCACCTCGCTTCATCGTCTTCCAGTCTTCGTCGCCATCTCTGTTGCAGCAGATTTCCTCTCGCCGCAGGCCGCACTCTGTTGCCGCAGTTCGCAGATTCATCGTCTTCCAGTCTTCGTCGCCGGCCGCCTCACCTCGCCAACTCTGTTGCAGCAGATTTCGTCGCCGGCCGCCGCACCTCGCACCTTGCACCTCACGGCTCTCTTGGGTATTATTCTCAAGATTTTCTCTTTGATTTCTTTATTTTTTTTTAGTTAAATCAAAGCTGGGCTTTGTTTTCGAATATTCTCAGTTGAAGATTTGTATATTTTTTTAGTTAAATCAAAGTTGAAGATTTGTATCCTGAAATTGGTGATTTTTTTAGTTAAATCAAGATCTGTTTTAAATTAAATTTCGTCATATGATCATTATGTCTTGCTGCTTAAATTCGTTATTTCTCTATGCGCTTTTTCTGCATAAAATCTCAATACCGATCTTGGTTATTTCATTTGTGTACCTGCTGCTTTAACAAATGACAATATAAGGGTTGTCGGGTTGTCGTTTCTTATTTGTTGAAAGTATTAGGTGCAGCTACCATAAAGGTAACATGGGTTTTACTAAAGTGTACTATTTATTTTTTTACATTGACCATGTCCAGTTGAAATGTAGAATGAATGTTCAGTGAATTTAAATCTGTTTTAAATTAAATCTGTATATTTTTTATTGAGGCTATCTGTATATTGTTGTTCACTGCAAAATTAAATCTGTTTTAAGTTATATGGTGAGAGAATTTATTACTGTATTTTGAGTTGTATGGTTGGTTGAAAGAATTCCAACAATGTAGAATGCTCCTTAAACTCTCGGCGTGATTTTTATTTATCTTATGAACATGGGACTTCAAGTTATAGGTACTTATTTGTGTTATGTTTCCATGCTTATAATTTATGAATATGGGACATCAAGTTATATTTGATTATATAATGCTAGGATTAATATTTGATATAATATTCGTATTTCAAGTTTTCAACCACTATATTATGTTATGAGAGTTTAAATTATGATATTATGTAAAACTATAATTTATATTTGATGTAGCATTTGAGATTTGATGTACTATTTATATTTTAACATAAGTTGTATGACTTTATTTAAATATTTTAAAGTTAACCCGACCAACCCGATCAAGCCAAACCGACAAATATTGGGTTGGGTTGGGTTGAAATTTATATTGGGTTGGGTTGACCTTCAACCCAACCCAATCCGAAAACGCCCACCCCTAATTTGAATAATCATATTAAACTCCCATTCTCCACTAATGTTTGAAGAAAAATGTACATAACCCAGATCTTATTTTTTCTTTCTTTCTCTTCAATTTGGTTTCAAGAGAAAAATCACAGGCCCTGATCACTTCTTTTTTTTATTTTTGGGTTTTTTAAAGTCGACTCCAATGGATGCAACTTCATTCTCCGGAGTTCTTCCTCGCACCAAGGTCCCCGGTTTCCATCGAAATTTCGCAAGGTGGGCCTTTTCTTTTCTCGTTTCTCTAGTTTAGCATTTGCCGTGGACTTTGTGAGAGGATTTTTTTTTTTTTTTTTGCATTTTGTTTGATGCAGGAAGACTTGATATAACCCATTTGATCATTTTATCAAATATCAATTTTGTTGTTGTGCTCTGATTGTCAGTATTCCGGTATCTTGTGATAACTCCTTATTGTTGCTAAAAGATTTCGAGTTGAATCTGTTACTATTCTAAAAAGTTGGTTTTGTAAGAAAATATCGTGCTATTACCATGTTTACGAATTTTGGTTGTTTGGTTGGAATATGTTAGTTGCTGCCGTCCATTTGTATTACTGAGGCCATGTTTACAAGTTAATTTCCCAAAAGATGACACTGGGATATGCTCAGTGAATTTACTATAGTTTGTTTATCGGAATCTAGTCGGATGTTGGATATACCAAGTTGAGGATTGAATTCTTGATTAATAGGTCCTATGCTCGCGGCAGACCTCACACATCCGTGTCTTGCCATTCGTTGGAGGGGTTGCATGAGCTCCATGGACCCTCATCTCAAGCACTTGCATTTTTAAGCTCCAACTCAACTAGTCAAAGAACTAGCGTTCTTCGGGGATCGTATGTTTGTGGTCCTGTTAAGCAGAGAAATGATGTAGGGAAAGCATTTTGTGCTGTGGGATTAGGCGTATATGGGGAAAATGTTTCAGAACACCAATCTCATTCGCATGCCACGGAAGATAAAGTTGGGGTGTTGCTTCTGAATCTTGGAGGGCCAGACACACTTAATGATGTTCAACCATTTTTGTTCAATTTGTTTGCAGATCCGGTATGTCAGTCTCTTTCGTTTTCCTTGCCCACCTTCCTGTCCTTTGTTTTTGCTGACATTTGTAGTTTGTTAGTGTTATACTAAAGATTGTTCTTTTTTGATACAGGACATTATACGTCTCCCCAGGCTGTTTCGGTTTCTTCAGTGGCCCTTGGCAAAATTAATCTCGGTGCTGCGGGCTCCCAAAAGTAAAGAAGGATATGCCTCCATTGGAGGTGGCTCACCTTTGCGTAAAATAACAGATGAGCAGGTAAAAAATTTTTCTTTTGTGCATGGGCATTTGATCTACATGTTTTGCAAATAGTGAAAACTGTCTTTTTTGACCTGTCCTCTTCTTTTTCATGGATGTTTATTTTGGACCGTGTTCATTGCGATATGCATACTTATTGTTGGTAAAAATTGCTGCAGGCTGATGCACTTAAAATGGCTCTTAGAGCAAAGAACTTGACTGCAAATGTCTATGTTGGAATGCGGTATTGGTACCCATTCACTGAAGAGGCAGTTCAGCAGGTAGGTGTTGCTCAATAGTTTCTTGTTTAGGACTGCTGCGTGAATTTAATTAACATTTTCTGAAAATTTTGACAAATTATCAGTTAATAATGATATAGAATTGTTATGTGCTCCAGTGAGATCTAGTTCTTCTGCTTTGGGCAAAGTGAGGGGCCTTATGGTTAAGGCCTTTATATTTATTAGAAGGGGAGAGAGGACTACCATTATTTTGTGTATGTTCCTTTGATATGTGCAGCTTCAAATGATTGGAATTTTGATGTTTGATGGTATTATTATTAGCCAATGTGTTTTTATAGCTAAGTAAACATTAAAAAGTGTATCTTCTATGTTAAAATTGTTTAAGTCCATATAACTAAAATAATTTTATCGAATGTGACAGATTAAGAGGGACAGAATTACAAGGCTTGTTGTGCTGCCACTTTATCCGCAGTTCTCTATATCTACAACTGGGTCAAGCATCCGTGTTCTTCAGAGCATATTTAGGTGGTGTTTTTGTCTGAGCTTCTATTCTTCAGTTCCTTAATTGTAGTAGACCATTTTTTCCTACTTCATAGGCCATTCTGAATGAGGGTAATATATCAGGGAAGATGCATATCTATCGAGGCTGCCGATTTCCATTATAAGGTCCTGGTATCAGCGAGAAGGTTATATTACGTCTATGGCTGATTTGATTCAGAAAGAGCTGGAGAAATTCGCAAATCCCGAGGAGGTATGTTTAGTTACTGGATATACTTCTTTCTATATGGTTTTTTTGATGCAGAAAGTCATTATTTTAAAATTTGACATCTGATTTGTGGTTGTTTTATGAGATTGTCTCTTAACAACTTTACTCCTGTATGGAACTTTAGGTCATGATTTTTTTCAGTGCTCACGGAGTACCAGTCAGTTATGTTGAGAATGCTGGTGATCCCTACAAAGATCAAATGGAAGAGTGCATCTACCTTATCATGCAGAAGTTGAAAGAGAGAGGAATTGACAATGACCATACACTGGCATACCAGGTTTGGTTGTAAAGCCTAATTTCATATATCTTAGGTTGCACTTTCCTTTAGGCTTGATTATGAACAATGTCTGCAGCTACTGAATACAGTTTAGTGAGTGCTGGTTTTTGTTGAATTTGACAGTTAGGAATGCTCTAGTTTGGTTGGAATTCCTTGCAATTTAATTTATTTATTTTTTTTTCCTTTCTCTTCATTTGGTCAGAGTCGAGTTGGACCTGTGGAATGGCTGAAGCCATACACTGATAAAGTTCTTGTTGAGCTTGGCCAGAAAGGTGTGAAGAGTCTCCTAGCTGTTCCAGTAAGGTACATGACAAGTTATTGAAGTAGTGATTTTGATTGGTTGAGTGCAATTGATATGAGCTTTAAATCCACAAGTATAAATTAATTTTCGCATTCCAGCTTTGTGAGTGAGCACATTGAGACGCTTGAAGAAATTGACATGGAGTACAAAGACTTGGCTCTTGAATCCGGCATTGAAAACTGGGGACGTGTACCTGCTCTAAATTGTACCTCTTCTTTCATCACAGACCTGGCAGATGCAGTAATAGAAGCCCTACCTTCAGCTTCAGCAACGGTCTTGTCTACCCCAACGAGCATCTCTGAAGAAGATGATCATTATGACCCTGTGAGATACGCTATCAAGATGTTCTTTGGTTCGATATTAGCGTTTGTTTTGCTTTTCTCACCTAGAATGTTACTTGCATTCAGGAATCATCTCTTCTAAAGGTAATCAAAATTAGTAATACAATAGGATTTTGATATATCCGAAGTTTTCTTAGAAGCTGCTATCACAGAGAAACAAAGGTTCAAAAGACTTTATACTTAATAATTCTGATATGAATCTAGATCGTTAGCGAGATCAGAATCAGAATTTTTTGGGACCAAATAAGAAAATAAATAACGGTGGGGATATATCAGAAAATTTGACTTTTTTGATTCTTTTGTATCTGTCATTTCTGGAAAACAAAAGGGGTTATATCGTTTCATGGTGAATTAGCAAATTTGCAACAGCGGAATTTCTCGTTTTCTTTTGGTTTTTGGGAGGATTTTGCCTTGTTTATACTTGATGCTTATACAGAACAAAGGTTATATATGTAATTTTATGTAGTTGGTAAATAGCATTGATGAGTATATTGTTACGCCCATTTGTTGTTGATGTGGTAGTGATATACATGAAAATAATCGAACAAAGGAGTGTTTTTCCATGACTTTTAGGAGTGTTAATAGTAAAAGGTTCATCTTAATTGTTTTCTTGTTGGGTCCTTTTCTTTGCTAATTAGTATCATACTTTTCAAGTGAATGTAGAAAGCTTATTCTGTAAAGATGGTCGTTGATGTGCTGATTAAGTTTTGAGTCTCGGTCTAGCAGGTAATGTATGGAGCAACCTACAAAAACAGAGGGAGAGAACCAGTGCTTGATATGACACAATATTGTACTTTTTCAATTTTTTTAGGTCATTTTATATTTTTCACGGCAGTTCAGTCATATCGCTTATCAAATAAGTATTTTTAACTACTTAACACTTTTAAAAGTACAGTTTACTGAACATTCAATAGCTTCTTTTCAAAGTGCAGCTATTAAAAAACTACAGTTATAACTGTTTTTAAAAAAATTAAAGTTCTATTAAATTGGTCTTAAATTGATAAATTTTTAAAAAATTAAGAATTATGGAGCTAAAAGTGGAAGGATGATTTAAATTCATAATTCAAATAAATATGGGGATTAAAATTTTGCCTTTTTTTTTTTTAAAGAATTGTTGTAATATTGCATGATATCATATTAATGGTTCTAGTTTGATTTTCTCTTGGGATTGGGCTCAAATGGATTTGATTTGATTGTTTTATTAAGCCCATTCTACTAATCCACCCCTTCAGTTAAACACATTTAAATATTCTAAAAAACAATCGAATAAAGCAACTTGCAAAACATTCTAATAATAACTTTTTTATAATATTATGTAGAAAAAAAAAAAAGACACATTTGATCATTTTATAGTATATTAGGGATAAATTATAGCTAATTTATCTAGAATTTGTTCATTTGTAGGTGGAATTAATTTGTTGAAAAATTAACAGTTAATTTTTCTGTCGTTAGTGTTGACTGTTAAAAATAATTGTTGACCATGTAAAAAGTGTATAAATATTAAAATGCATTTAATTAAAAAAATAAAATAAAAACAAATTTAAATCTTTACCTTTTTTATTCAAAATAAAAAATAAAAAATATAATACAAATTAGAAAATCTTAAAAAAAAACTTAAGCTGCAGGACGGTGGAGATTTTTTTATAAAAAAAATAAAATAAAATCTATGGAGAAGCTCCACGGGAGACCACAGGGATGGGGAGGCACTTTGCCTTTCTTGGTTTGCGGATCTAAATGAATCTGGTTGGAATTTTTTTAAAAAAATAAAAAAAAATTCATCGTATGTCTCAAATTAAAATTTTCTTTTTAAAATATTTTTAAAAATAAATTAAAATGACCAAAACATCCTTAGAATAGTTGACTTTTACTAATATTGACTAATATTTTTATAGCAGTTGATTAACGACGTGAAAATTAACTGTTAATTTTTCAATAAGTTGATTTCGCTTAAAATGGTAAAATCTAATTATGTTAGTTGTGATTTGCCCATATATTAAAACAAGGTCATGTATATATCTTTTTTCAAAAAATTATCCAATCACAACAATTATTTTAAAAGAGTCACAATAAGAATATATATATATATTTGAAAGATAGCAGACTTCATAAAAACTAAACGGGGTGTGTAACACCCCCTCCCCCCGATCCGAACTTGCTCGGATCGAATCGGGAAGTGCTACCGTATACGAAAAATAAATTTCAGAACAGGAACGTTAAGTAATGATCCAAATAAATATTTAAAATTATGGTCCAAAAAGATTTTCTGAAATTTTTGCCAGAGTTTCCTCTGTTTTTCCGACTTTTCAAAAACCTGTTTTCAACAATTTCGTAAACACAATTCATACAAAATATTTATAAACATTCAACTTTAAAAGCATTAAAATCTATAGGCCCAATTATCACAAATATTTACAAACATACATAAAACTAAATATCCATTATATATATTTACAAAAAAAACATTTATATCCATGCATGCCGATATAATACATATAAAAAATCAAATACGTAGTGGGCTACCAAAAATGTAGGAGTGATATGACTCTGAACACTATCCCTGCAGATTCTACTCTTTCTGATCCTTGTCCCCTTCAACAATTCTTTTACCTGCGTGTGAGAAACTCAACACGCTAAGCGTAACTATTTAGTGGGTGTACCCAAAAGTCAAATGTGCAAATAGTACAATAACTTTTCAAATATACAAAATAACATTTAATATCAACATATAGGGCTCATATAAATCGAATATATCAAATAACATTTCGAATATACAAATCCATCGGAAAACTGAAACAAATATCATATCGAAGCAAATATCAATAAATCCATCAGAAATCAGAATAAATATATTATGAAAACATAATAATACCAAATCAAATCATTTATCATCTCAAATCATATACAGATCATATCACATTTCTAATTCCATTTCGGGCTCCTGATATACTAAACATATTTTTCGGATTGGATTACAGGCTATACAGAACAGAGTTGGATACCAACGGAGGACCCGCTGCGTATCCCATATACATATCAGAATTGGACACCAACGGAGGACCTGCTGCGTATCCCATATACATATCAGAATCGGCATTGTAACATCCCTAATTTCGAAGAATTAAGTTTGAATATGTGAATATAAATTTTGTGAATTGAGGGGTGTAAACGTAATTAAATGTATGTTTATTTTTATGGTTTCCAGGTGGACCAGATGGAACGGTCCAAAAATGATGCATGACGAAAAAGAAGTGAAAAACTGAGACAGTGTGTACCGCGACCACAAATCGCGATGAGCTGCTCGTGGCGAAAATTGGCATTTTCGGGCAGTGAGCAACGCGACCTGGTCACCGCGACCACAGATCGCGCTGACTGGCTCGCGACGAAAAAGTGAAAATCCTGGCAGTGAGCATCGCGACCAGGATACCGCTATGTGTGATCGCGATGAAGGCGGTGGAGTTGCTTCAGAGAGTAACGCGACCTGGTGGCGCGACCACAGGTCGCGACGACCTAAATTTCATAAAAAAAATAAGTCATCGCAGAACTCTCTAGAAAAACAGAAAGGGAAAAGAGAGAAACCGAGAGAGAGTGCGAGAAAAAAAAAGAAGAAGAAGAAGAAGAAGAAGAGAGAAGAGAAAGGAAAGAGAAGAGGAAAGTGAAGGAAAAAGAGAAAGGGAAGGAAAAAGTAACCTAGAAAAACAATAGTCGAAAGGAAACGGTATCCAGGTTGGTGTACACTTGTTTTCGAAGTTTGTATGTATTTTGATTTACATTTGAGTTTTGGATAATTTAGTAAATGTATGTTTATATTGTTTTTCTATTGAATAATTTCGATTTCATTATCTTTATCGTATTTTGATTATTGATTAGGTTGAAATTAATTGTTTCAGAAGTTCGAATGACCGAATAGTTGAATTGTTTTTATGATATTGTGCATATATGTTTTCCGTTTCAATTCGATTTGTGAATAACAGTTGTTATATGAAAATAGTGTATTAAAACGGCCCTAGGATACGTAGACATAGAAATGGATATCAGAGGTTGGTATACCAGCTGGGTTCAGTGAGCAGTACTGCCCCGACATTGATATTGCTATTGATGACTTATCGTGTACCTCCTCATGGATTCGTCCAGGGGTAGGGAGACACGTATCTCCTCACGGATTCGTCCTTGGGTAGGGAGACATTGATATTGCTATTGATGACTTATCCGGTCGGGTCGGGTCAGGGGGTGTTACATTTAAGTGGTATCAGAGCGCGGTTTAGACGTTTCTGGACCAAAGAGTCTGTATATGCATGCATTGTCTAAAGATACCCATAGGAATGTGTGACTCTAATCTGCAGACCTCTCTTCTGTCTTATATAGGAAAAAAGAAAATGGAAAGAAGTGGAGATAGACCTGAGAGTCCCGCCAGCGTGGCTGGGGGAGCATCTAGGGAATCAGTAAGTCCGAGAGTGGCGGATCCTGTACAGCCAGCATTTATGCAGCAGATGGCTGAGTTCTTTCAGAATATGGCTAGAGCAGCGCCACGAAGATTAGCCATAGAGCAACTGGCTAAATACAGACCCATGGATTTCCATTGCAGAAAGGATAAGGATGCATCTGCCGCAGAGTACTGGTTTGAGAGGACTGACAGAATATTAGAGCAGATGCACTGCACACCTGAAGAGAGACTAGAGTGTGCAGTATCCTTATTACAGGAGGATGCCTATCAATGGTGGACCTCCATTATACAGACAGTGCGACCAGAGGACAGAACGTGGGAATTCTTTCAGAAGGAATTCCGGAGAAAATATATTGGTCGCATCTATTTGGACAATCTGAAGAGGGAGTTTACCAACCTGAAGCAAAGGCAGATGACAGTGACCGAATATGAGAGAGAATTTGTCACGTTGAGTAAATATGCACGAGATATGGTGGCGACAGAGGCGGATAAATGTAGACGGTTTAAAGATGGACTGAATGACTATATCCGCCTACAGGTTGTGTGAAATTCATAATGTTTATATAATGAATTGAGAATATATGAATAGTATGTTGATGATTTAAGAAATGTTACAGGTTGCTGCCTTTAAATTCGAAGATTTTACCCGACTCGTCTCGGCAGCTCTGAATGTAGAAAGAATTAAGAAGGAAGAGTAGGCCAGAAGAGACAGAGGGCAGCAAAGAAGAGGGGCAGGGCCATCCAGCTCATATCAGCCCCAGAGTAAGAAGTTTAAGGGACCGCAACCTAGTGGTCCAGTGCAGTCACAGAGGCCCGTACCCACAGCTCGGCCTGGTCAGTCTGCAACTTCCGTGGCCAGTACCCCTAGAAGTACAGTTAGGGGACCAGCCCCTGCCTTGTGTGAACATTGTGGAAGAGAAATCCTGGCGAATGCTGGAAGCTTACAGGAGCCTGCATGAGATGTGGATCTCGTGATCATTTCCTGAGAGATTGCCCACATATTCGATCTATCCCTGCTCAGCAGCCAGAGAGAGCAGCCCCTACTACTTCCAGAGGTAGGAGGCTTAGTCAGGCAGTACCTGAAGGTGGTAGCCACAGAGGAGTGTTAGAGTCAGTGGCAAGACCCGATAGTCGAGCTCCTGCACGAGTTTATGGTGTTAGAGCTCAGGAAGACAAGGATGCGCCTGACGTGATAGCTGGTATTATTTCTATTTTTGATACTACAGCTATTGCATTGATAGATCCAGGTTCCACTCATTCATATATATATGTGATGCCATGCTGAAACACCGAAATCTGGAAACTGAACCTACTGAATATGATGTGTTAGTCAGTAATCCGATAGGTCAAAGTGTCGTTGTGAATCGTGTGTATAGAAATTGTCCTATTCGGATACAGGAATGTGAATTTCTAGGAGATTTGATGGAGTCGCCATTCCATGAGTTTGATGTGATCCTAGGCATGGATTGGTTAACTCGGCATAAAGTGGTGATTGACTGTGAACTGAAACAAGTGACCCTCAGAACAGCAGATGATGCAGAAATCATAATGGTGGGTGAACGGAGGGATTTTCTCTCCAATATCATTTCGGCCACTGCCGCTTGTAAACTGATCAGAAAGGGGTGTGAAGCATATTTGGCACAGGTGGTTGATTCCAGAAAGGTTAATTCTGAAATCCAGAATATACCCACTGTGTGTGATTTTACAGATGTGTTTCCAGAGGAGCTTCCTTGTTTGCCACCTCAGAGAGAAGTGGAGTTTGTGATAGATATGGTACCAGGTACGTCTCCAGTATCGATAGCTCCCTACAGAATGGCACCAGCAGAATTGAAAGAACTGAAGTTACAGTTACAAGAATTGCTGGATAAGGGCTTCATCAGACCCAGTGTATCCCCTTGGGGAGCTCCAGTGCTGTTTGTGAAAAAGAAAGATGGGTCATTGAGATTGTGTATCGATTACAGGCAACTGAATAAACTTACTGTCAAGAATAAGTACCCGTTGTCGAGAATCGATGATTTATTTGATCAGCTGAGAGGAGACTGTGTCTTCTCAAAGATAGATCTGAGATCAGGTTATCATCAGTTGAAAATAAAAGAGTCAGATTTTCCGAAAACTGCATTCAGAACCAGGTATGGACATTATGAATTTATAGTGATGCCATTTGGGCTGACTAATGCACCTGCAGCCTTTATGGATCTAATGAATAGAATATTCTGACCATACTTGGATCAGTTTGTGGTGGTATTTATCGATGATATCCTGGTGTACTCACAGACGGCAGAGGACCATGACAGGCACCTCAGAGTAGTACTGCAGATTCTGAGGGAGAAGCAACTGTATGGTAAACTGAGCAAATGTGAGTTCTGGTTGCCTGAAATTGCATTTCTGCGCCATATTGTGTCAGCAGAGGGTATTAAGGCGGATCCTAAAAAAGATTGAAGCGATTATGGAATAGAAGCCTCCCAGAAATATTACAGAAGTTAGAAGTTTTCTAGGCTTGGCAGGTTATTATCAACGGTTTGTGAAGGGAATTTCATCCATAGCAAGTCCGTTAACCAAGCTACTGCATAAGAATGTCAGATTTGAGTGGACGAACAGATGCCAGGCAGCTTTTGACCGATTGAAGGCGATGCTAGTTGAGGCTCCAGTCCTGATTCAGCCTGTTTCAGGTAAAGACTTTGTGATTTATAGTGATGTCTCACATCAGGGTTTAGGTTATGTATTGATGCAGGAAGGTAAGGTGGTTGCATATGTGTCCAGACAACTGAAAAATCATGAGCAGAACTATCCGATACATGATTTGGAACTTGCAGCCATAGTATTTGCTTTAAAAATCTGGAGGCATTACTTATATGGTGAGAAATGCTATATATACACAGATCACAAGAATCTGAAATATCTGCCTACCCAGAAAGAGCTTAATCTAAGACAGAGACGGTGGATGGAGTTGATTAAAGACTATGACTGTGTAATTGACTATCATCCAGGAAAGGCGAATGTGGTAGCAGATGCTCTGAGCAGAAGAGCACTGTTTGCTCTGAAGGCTATGAATGTGCAATTGCAGCTGAATCCAGATAATGCATTGGTGGCTGAATTGGTATGCAGACCCAAACTGATTCAGCAGATTGCAGATAAACAGAAGCAGGATGCTAGACTCTAGATGATATGTGAACAGATCCCAGAAGGGAAGCATCCGGACTATTCAGTCAGAACTGACGGTATTGTGTGTTTCAGAGACAGGATTTGTATTCTAGAAGATGAAGAATTGAGAAAGATGATCCTGACAGAGGCACACAGTAGTTCGTATGCGATGTACCCAGGTAGCACAAAAATGTACAGGGATTTGAAAACTCAGTATTTGTGGTCTGGTATGAAGAAAGATGTGGTGGAATTTGTGAATAAATGCATGACTTGTCAACAGGTGAAAGCTGAACACCAGGTTCCATCAGGATTGTTACAACCAATAGCAATCCCTGAATGGAAATGAGACTGCATCACAATAGACTTTGTCACCGGATTGCCACTCACCCGGAGTAAATACGATGCAATATGGGTTATAGTGGATCGACTGACGAAGTCAGCACACTTTCTACCTCTCAGAACTGACTATTCATTGGATCGATTAGCAGAATTGTATATCATAAAGATAGTCAGATTGCATGGAGTGCCTGCATCCATAATATCATATAGAGATCCGAGGTTTACATCCAGATTCTGAAAGAAGTTTCAAGAAGCCTTGGGTACTCGACTGAGATTCAGGACAGCCTTCCATCCACAGACAGATGGACAATCAGAAAGGGTAATTCAGGTGCTTGAGGATATGCTCAGGAGTTGTGTAATTGATTTTGAAGGGAGTTGGGCGGATCATCTTCCATTGATTGAATTCGCCTACAACAACAGTTATCAGTCGAGCATAGCTATGGCACCGTATGAGGCACTGTATGGAAGGAAATGCAGGACTCCAGTATGTTGGACAGAGTTAGGAGAGGACAGATTAGTAGGCCCAGACTTGATTCGACAAACTGAGGAGAAGGTGAAGATTATCAAGGACAGATTGAAAGTTGCTTATGACCGACAGAAATCATATGCAGATTTGAAAAGAAAAGAGATAGAATATAAAGCCGGTGAGAAAGTGTTTCTGAAAGTATCTCCGTGGAAGAAAGTGCTTTGATTTGGCAGAAAAGGTAAGTTGAGTCCTAGGTTTATTGGGCCATACGAAATCATTGAACGTGTGGGACCAGTAGCCTACAGACTAGCTTTACCTCCAGAATTAGAAAAGATTCATAATGTTTTCCACGTGTCTATGCTGAGGAGATACAGCTCTGATCCTTCCCACAGAATTCAGGCCGAAAGTATTGAAATTCAACCAGACCTGGCATATGAGGAGGAACCAGTGCAGATTCTTGATCGGGAAATCAAAGAACTACGAAATAAAAGAGTTCCACTGGTGAAAGTCCTCTGGAGGAATCACAATGTAGAAGAAGCTACCTGGGAGAGTGAAGGAAATCATGAGACAACAGTATCCGCAACTGTTCAATTGAGGTAAATTTCGAGGACGAAATTTCTTAAGAGGGGAAGAATTGTAACATCCCTAATTTCGAAGAATTAAGTTTGATTATGTGAATATAAATTTTGTGAATTGAGGGGTGTAAACGTTATTAAATGTATGATGAAAAAGAAGTGAAAAACTGAGACAGTGTGTACCGCGACCCCTCACCGCGACCACAAATCGCGATGAGCTGCTCGCGGCGAAAAATGGCATTTTCGGACAGTGAGCAATGCGACCTGGTCACCGCGACCACAGATCGCGCTGACTGGCTTGCGACGAAAAAGTGAAAATCCTGGCAGTGCGTATCGCGACCACCATCGCGACCAGGATACCGCGATGTGTGATCGCGATGAAGGCAGTGGAGTTGCTTCAGTGAGCAACGCGACCTGGTGGCGCGACCACAGGTTGCGACGAGGGTCACGACGACCTAAATTTCATAAAAAAAATAAGTCATCGCAGAACTCTCTAGAAAAACAGAAAGGGAAAAGAGAGAAACCGAGAGAGAGTGCGAGAAAAAAAAAAGAAGAAGAAGAAGAGAAGAAGAATAAGAAGAAGAGAAGAGGAAGGAAAGAGAAGAGGAAAGTGAAGGAAAAAGAGAAAGGGAAGGAAAAAGTAACCTAGAAAAATGATAGTCGAAAGGAAACGGTATCCAGGTTGGTGTACACTTGTTTTTGAAGTTTGTATGTATTTTGATTTACATTTGAGTTTTGGATAATTTAGTAAATGTATGTTTATATTGTTTTTCTATTGAATAATTTCGATTTCATTATCTTTATCGTATTTTGATTATTGATTAGGTTGAAATTAATTGTTTCAGAAGTTCGAATGACCGAATAGTTGAATTGTTTTTATGATATTGTGCATATATGTTTTCCGTTTCAATTCGATTTGTGAATAACAGTTGTTATATGAAAATAGTGTATTAAAACGGCCTAGGATACGTAGACATAGAAATGGATATCGGAGGTTGGTATACCAGCTGGGTTCAGTGAGCAGTACTGCCCCGACATTGATATTGCTATTGATGACTTATCGTGTACCTCCTCATGGATTCGTCCAGGGGTAGGGAGACACGTACCTCCTCACATATTCGTCATTGGGTAGGGAGACACGTACCTTCCTAAGGATTCGTTCCTGGGATAGGGAGGTATGTACCTCTCTAGGTTTCGACCACTCGGTTCTAGAGTAGGGAGATACGTACCACTCTTAGGATTCGTCCTAGGGTGGGAGTTATGTTCGACAGACAGTCACTGTGTTCGAATGACCCATATTCCAGTCCTGGTTTATGTTGAGTATTCTAGAGGGCCAGAATTGAAGTGATTTGAATAATATGTTTATAAGTGAATTTCGGAATTGATTTTATACGTTTATGATTATAACCTAGTTTATGATTTGGTTTTATATGGATTATAAATTGAAATGAGTTGTTTCTTTGAATCAATTTCACCCGTTTTATTTCTGTAAATGCTTGGAATTGAAATATGTACATTGTAATATTTTTATTATGAAAAGGTATTTACGAGTTTATTATGAAAAGTTATTTATGAGTTTTAATAAATGAGTTTAGTGTACACCCACTAAGCGATATGCTTAGCGCGTCGTTGTTATCGCGCGTAGGTCACAGGGATACTGAGGAGGCCAAAGACTGAAGAGAGAGTTGCTGACAGAGTCCCAGAGTCACTACAGTTGGGTAGTTATATTTTTTGTATATATATTCTGTAAGCATGCATATACAGAAGTCTGTAAATTTCGAAGAGTTTATATATATATGTTTTGTAAATAATCTTATGATTTCTGTTTTTTCATTTGTAGATTGTTTGTAAATATTGAATTATGAATTATTTTATTTTAAACTGTTGGAAAGTCGCACTAAATGGCAGAGTGCGCATTTGATTGAAAATGATATTTGAAGTGTTGTTGTGAATTTTATTTAATTCGAGTTTTGTGGAAAACAGGTTTTGGGAAATCAGAAAAACAGAGGGAACTCTGCCGAAATTTTTAAAAGTGTATTTCGATGGGCTCACTAAACAAATATTTTTAAATTACAAATTGATATGATTTTCATTGGTTTGAAATGTATAAAGTAAATTTAGAAAGTTTTAAAAACCAGGTAACCCTTCCTGGGTCGATCCAGTCGAGTCGGGTCAGGGGGTGTTACAGGCATAGTACTACTCAAAAAACCCAATTGACATGTCAATCTCCTATATTCATATCTATGTTTACATATATCATAGCCAAATCACTTTTCGAAAATCATATAATTCATTCCGAATAGAATCGTCAATTTAAATTATGAAATCATATCCAAATCAGTATAAACATTTCCGGAATTCGAATCGCATCAATATACATATAGAAGCAAATTACAAAATCATTTCCGAAAATATTTCTGAATCCAAAAATCGCTTCAAATCATATGTAACACCCCCTGACCCGACTCGACTGGATCGACCCAGGGAGCGTTACCGGGTTTTCAAATACTTTCTAAATTCACTTTAAACTTTTCATACCATTGTGAGCCCATCAAATAAATTTTCAAATCATTGGAAAACCACATAATTTATAATTTAAAAACATTTTCGAGTGAGCCCATCAAATCATATTTTTAAAAATTTCGGCAGAGTTTCCTTTGTTTTTCGGATTTTTCCAAAACCTGTTTTTCCACAACTCAAATCAAATATAAATCACAACAACACTTCAAATATCGTTTTCAATCAATTGTGCACTCTGCCGTTTAGTGCGACTTTTCCACAGTTTTAAAATAAATAAAAAAAATTCAGAATTCAATATTTACAAACATTTTAAAAATGAAAAACAGAAATCATAAAATTATTTACAAAACATATAACTAAAAACTCTTCGAAATTACAGACTTCTGTATATGCACGCTACAGAATATATATATATATATACAAAAATATATAACTACCCCAAGTCAATGTAGTGACTCTGAACTTCAAACTGCAGGAACCTCCTCTCTATTCCTTGTCTGCCTCGGTATCCCTGTCACCTACGCGTTATGAAAACAACTAACGCGCTAAGCAAATAGCTTAGTGGGTGTACACTAAACTCATATATAAAAATTCATAAATAACTTTTCATAATAAACTCATAAATACCTTTTTATAATCAGAATATCACAATATACATCTTTCAATTCCATACCAAAACCAAACAGAGATAAACATATAAAATCGATTTATAAAGTCACTTATAACCATATCACTCAATTCAATTCAATTCTGGCCCTCTAGAATACTCAACATAAACCAGGACTGGAATATGGGTCGTTCGACCACAGTGGCTGTCTGTCGAACATAACTCCCACCCTAGGACGAATCCTAAGAGTGGTACGTATCTCCCTACCCTAGGACCGAGGGTTCGGACCCTAGAGAGGTACATATCTCCCTATCCCAGGAACGAATCCTTAGGAGGGTACGTGTCTCCCTACCCCAGGACGAATCCGTGAGGAGGTACGTGTCTCCCTACCACTGGACGAATCCATGAGGAGGTACATAATATATCATCAATAGCAAACTCAATATCGGTGCAGTACTGCTAACAGAACCCAGCTGGTATACCAACCTCCTATATCCATTTCTATGTCTAAGTATCCTAGGGCCGTCTCGATAACACATTTTCAAATAGTCACTATAATTTACAATCAATATACAATCCAAACAATATGCTCAAAATATACATATATAATTTCATGAATGGTAATCAATATTCGGACAATATTCTAACACGAATAATTTTAATGAAATCGTAATAATTTAAATATGATCAAAATACGAGTAAAAGACGATCAAAATATAAAATCATTTCAAAGAAGTTATTATAAATACGTAATAACAAAATTCGTCAAATAAATCGCAGATTCAAACTAAAATACTGTAGAGAATTCGAAAACGGGTGTATATCAACTTGGATACCGTTTCCGTTCGACTATCGCGTTTCTAGGGTTTCTTTTTCCTCTCCTTTCTCTTTCTCTTTTCCTTTTCTCTTCCTCTTCCTCTTCTTTTCTTCTCCTCCTCTTTTTCTTCTTCTTCTTCTTCTTCTTCTCTTTCTTTTTCTCTCTTTCTTCTCTTTCTTTTTCTCTCTCTCGCTCTCTCTTTCGGTCTCTCTTTTCCCTTTCTGTTTTTCTGTCTGTCAAATGGCTTCCTCGACAAGCTTATTTTTTTTTAAATTTTTCGGTCGTCGCGACCTATGGTCGCGGTGACCAGGTCGCCGCGACCTATGGTCGCGGTACTCACTGGACCAACTTCACCGCCTTCATCGCGAGCACATATCGCGGTATCTTGGTCGCGATGGTGGTCGCCATGCTCACTGCCCGAATTTCATCTTTTCATCGCGAGCAGCTCATCGCGATCTGTGGTCGCGATGACCAGGTCGCGATACTCACTGTCTCAGTTTTTCACTCTTGTTTTCGTGCATCGTTTTCAACCGTTCAATTTGGTCCACCTGAAAACCATAAAAATAAGCATACTTTTAATTACATTTACACCCCTCAAATCACAAAATTTATTTTCACATAGTCAAAATTAATTATCCGAAATCCGGGATGTTACATCATATTTCGAAACAAATCGCAAAACAATATATACAAAATCACTTTTAATAATATTCTCCGTAATATTACTATAATCAAAATATATCGAAAATCAATTCAGAATATTTTTTGTAAATAATATTACGGATCCAGAATATATTCCAAATATACGTAATCCAAAACATCCCGAAATCAATTTCAAATAATATATTATAATCAATATAGATCAAATAAACTAAAAAACAATATAATATAACGATTCCGAAATATTCTGGAAAATCTGAAAAATACTAAAACGGTAGCACCAAACCTTAATACTCTTCTCTTCACAACTTCTTCTTTTCCAACTTCTCTTTCCTTCTCCTTCTTCTTCTTCTTCTAGCACTTTCTCTCTCTAAAATCTCTCACTCTCTCTCTCTATCGGTTTCTCTCTCACTCTCACACTCTCACACTCAAACTTTTCATTTTACTCTTAAACCAAGTTCTCTCTAATTCTCTCTATTATGCTTATGTGTTGCATCACACTTGCCAAGTTTCAAATTGCTTTTTAGGTGTCAACGTGCCCTCTTTTTTTTTTTTTTTTATTTCCTTGCTTGACCCATTCATGTTTGTCTCCTCTTTATTTATTATTATTTTTTTTCCTTTGGTTTGGTGTGGCCGACCCTATCATCACTTGTCACTATCTAATTTAATTTTTTTTTTTTACTAATTGTAATATACCCCCTTGACTAGTCTAAATTATAAAGTAACCATCAATAAAAATTTAATCACATGAATTTAATAAAAAATCTTTTGAATATCAAACTAATCCACCAATTTAAATCACATACTTAACTATTGCATGCTTAATAATAATTAATAATAATATTTTTTATAATTATGAAAAATTAGGGGCGCTACAGGATGTATTTAATCTTAACTTTTAATGACTTTTACAGACCTTTTTTTTTTAAGTGATAAACTTTTATAGACTTTACCGACTTTCATTGATTTTTATAGAGTTTAGATAGTTCTAACAAATTTTTATAGACTTTTATGAACTTTCATTTTAAAAGACTTTCATTGACATTGATAGATTTTTATTGGCTTTTATAGAATTGAATGAAATTCTATAAATTACTTTCATAAACTTTTATATACTTTCATTTTAACACCAAGTGCATATTACATCAAAATTTATTGGATGGTGTATTGAAACCAAGTACATAATGTAGAAAAATATGATACATTCTTTCAACAAAGAATGCATACCCATTGATGACTTGATAACCAAAATAATAAGTTTTTTAAATAATTTAATTATTCATTAACATAATATCTTTAATCCAAAATAAAACAAATAAAAAAAAGTCTAATCCATATTATTATTAATATCCCCCACGTTATCCCACATATTTCTAGTTATAGTTGCGCTCCATTCATTAGCATTCTCTCTTTGTTGTTATTGAGTCTCGAAAAATGGTTCAAAATCGTCCTATTGATAACCCAGAGGTGACGATGAAGCTTCATGATCTGGTTCAACTGGGAATTCATCATAATGGCACTCTTTGCGAAGGAAGTTGTGTAATCTTGCACAAGTTAACACTAGCTCTGCTTGCGTTTTATACGAAAATGGATGAGCTGTTTTGAAATTTGTAAATCACAATTTAAATATGTCAAATATCCTCTCAATTACGTTCCTTAGGGAAGTACAACGAATATTAAATAACTCGTTTACATTTTCAGGATAACGACCTTGACCATTAAATCTTGCAAATGGTAACGGACACTTCGAAAAGAAGCTAAGAATTGACGTCGATTTGGAAACCCACATTTCACCAAAAAAAATATTTACCTGAACATACAATACTTGTATAATTAGAAAGCAATGTGTAACTTATAAGCTAAAATAAATAATAATCCTAATAATAATAAACCTTTTAGATGGTAATAAAATAAAATAAATAAATAGTTTTATAAAAAAAATATAATAAAAAAAAAACATATCTTGTGGCACTTTAAGCTCATTCCTCCTTAACAAAACATCACTTAAAACTTTTGAATCATGTGCAGATCCCTTCCATCCACTTAGCACATATATGAATTCCAAATCAAAGTTACAAGCTGCTAAAACGTTTTGTGAGATTGTTCCATGACGATTATAATAGCTGCTTATATTACGTCTGGTTACCATTCTTAGAATATAGGGTACCATCAATAAGTCCAACATAATCCTAAAAAAATAATAATGATGATGATGATGATGATGATGATGATGTGATAATAATAATAATAATTTCTACTTACTTTAAAGTAAGGGTAAAATCTTGTATTTTACCGATGTTTTTTTTTTTGGCAACTTGGATCCTGGTTTAACCATTATATCTACTGCAATTGCATTTAATATATTTAAAATCTTGTTGAAACTTCGGCTAGTAGTATAATACGATCGACCAATGTTTTATGAGATAAACAATAACGAGCATTTTGAACCAACAATCAGTAAAAAGGTTACCAGCATTTCTTCAACACAAATAAACCTTGTATCCTGTAAGAGTGTCTTTTCTCTAATGATATTGTATAACTTTACAAACACATCATGATACATTCTATAAACTTGTTGAAAGTGTGACGGATCCTCTATTAATATATTATGTATATAATCATACCCACTTATAGTTATTGGTCTCCTAGTCAAGGGACGTTGTACACATTCGCAATGCATGATTTGTATAAGCTCGTTTAGCCCATCAAGAATTGCTTGAATTACTGCCAGCAATGAATATCTAATGCTTTCATCTCATTCTTTTTCCTCTACTTCATCGTTTACGTCAGGGCCGGCCTATTGTTTTTTGTGTCCCTGGGCGAAAAAAAAAATTGTGCCCTTCACATTCCTCTTCAAATTTGTTTCAGCTCAAGCCTCTAATCATCAAATGGAATGTGAGTCGAATCGCAGTTAAAAGGCAAAAAGACCAAGAAGAAAGTATAAATACGACCAAGAAAGATGCATAAACAAGCAAAATAAAATAAATAAAAAAAACTAACCATTCCCTTGTTCCAAAATAGCATGTACTCTGGGTTTCTCTTAAAAACACTTCAATAGCTTAGCACCCATCCCGAATGCACCACCAAGATCATCAAGAATACGGTCAGGGCAAGGCTCTCGAGAGGTTTTAGAGGGTCCCAGAGATGAAGAAAGAACACAAACTTAGCACACCTATACACCTATACCGCCTCAAACTGTATCTTTCCAAGACCCCTACAAGAACGGACAGAAGAAAACAAAACACAATTACAACCCTTCCACTCATTTTCTTCAAAATTTGTAAAAACATTTATCTAATTCATTGGTTGGTGCTTCAAACAGCCAAAGTTCAAGGTGACTTCTTATTTTTCAAAGGATTTCTCGAGTCTCATCTAATTATACATATGAAATATTAACTATTCAGTTGAGAACTCAAACATAATCAATTTCAAGACTTTTATTAGCTTTAAGAAAAGGTTAATCTATTGTCTAAGAAAATACCATCTTCCAAACAAAATAGACAAACAATTCGCGAATCCAATTGCAAGCTGATGAGCTATAAACCCCAAATCAGAACAATTTCCAAGATTCAAAACCAATCCTATATATATTCCAACATCAATCATTCAAAATAGGGAGCTCATAATGAGCTAAATCTACCTAAAGAAGATAATTACAAAAACACAAGCACAATAATATAATATCAAACTCTAGAAACCCTAAATATAATAGTTGCTCGTGAATTTATTTATATGACTACAATTAAAAAAGAAAAACCCCACAGAAAAAGAATACAAGATCGAAGATTTCAATTTCTAACGAATTTCATTACCGTTGAAGGCTAGGAGAGACACCATGGTCCAACGGTCGATCTCAAGATGGTCGATGGAGGACGGATGACCCCAAAGTCCCAAACATGCTCTGATGCTCATGGCTTCGTTCTGCAGACTTTTTAGAAAAAAACAAAATAAAAAATAAAAAATATTTTCTATAATTATTTTGTGCCTGGAACAGTGGTTTGTTTCTTTGAGATCTCTTTATTAACTAAAAAAAATGTTTTTCTGGGCCTAAAAGAGTAGCTATTGGAACAAATTGCCTAATATAAATATTAGGGGCCAAAAAAATGGTGCAGCTATTGGAACAACATGGAACAATATCTATATACATGGTACTCCAAATATAAGTGAGGCCTAGGGCGATGGCCCAGTTTGCCCTGGGCCTCCGCCGGCCCTGGTCTACAGTGTATATTGGAATGAGACATTATAAATATGGAAATGCCTGAGAAAATAAAATAAATAAAATAAAAATAATAAAAGTAGTTATGTAATAGGCTATAACAAGTTCATTGCAATATCGAAAAAAAAAACCCAAATAAGGAATAAACATCAATTATTAATTGAGAATAAACAAAAGTTTCACAATGTTAAAATAAGAAAGTATCGTCTTCGAAGAAATCATCTCCAAAATAACAAAATCAAAAAGTTCTAAAACCAAATTGGTCATCTATAAAATACCACTCATTCCATCAATTTAAAAAATATCCAATCAGAATGTTCTTCAGGTGTCATTTCTAAGAACTCAATCTTATTTGCTCTAGTAGTAAGCAACCTAAGCGCCGTGAAACGAGTATGATTATCCAAGTTTGGGATCTCTTTGAGAACTTTCCAACAACTTTGATCTCTAGAGGCCATTGAATTAATAGTTTGAGTGAGCTTCTCAACAGGTTTGATTAATCTTGTTTATAGCATCTGATTGAGTATTGTTGGTCTCAACTGAGCTATACCTTGTTGATCCTTCAAATTCAGTTCTACTTCGTTTTCTAGTTATTGAGGGAATCTCTGAATTTATGGGTTGAGAGAGTAATGGTGGGAGACAGAGGTTCATTTTCTTGTTGATCATTACGTATGACCCTAGCAGCCGTGTCAAATGCTAAATCCTCTAAACAGCCACCTTGTCTTTCTTCTGCAACAAATGTTCTTGCATCAGTGTCATCCTCTAAAGCAATTGAGTTCCTTCCAACTGCTGTTCTATTTCCAATTGCAATTCTTAAATCTTTATAGTCCGCAAAAGTGTCCGTACGATAATGTTTGTGGGTAGGATAAGACTAATGTAAAAGATAAATGTAATCAATATTAATATATGACACATGTACGAGATATAATAATCAATTATAGGCTATATATAAAAATATAAATTAATAAAAGAAACGCACCTTAAAATAATTCTTCCATACTTCATCACTAGCAGTGAATTTATTTGTTACATGGTTCCATCTAAACCCAGAGTTATGACGCATAAGTTCAGAAGAATTGTTGTACCGTTGTTTAAACCACTTCAAACGGCTTTGGTATTGTGTAAAAGTCTTCTGGCACCCAAGTTTTCCATTAAGAGTGGGAAGTATTTTTCTTTCTACAGTTACCTTGCTCAATAAGCTATTACTATCATACCATCCACGAATGACGGCATTAACCATGAGTCTTAGCAACTCGTTGCTCTCTTCCAACGTCCATACTTTGTACAATTTTTCCACACATTTTCCTTTCCTATTCCCTTTGTCATTTCCTTGGCGTGAATCTCCCATTATAAATCTAACTACATTATACATGTCATATTTGATAAACAATTAAAAAAAACATAAAAATTTATTAAAGCATCATTTTCTAACTATTCAATTAAGTTTTTAGTATTCTAATCCAGGATTTTATAGAGGCAGTGGCAAACTAGTTTTTGGTATTCTAATCCAAGATTTTTAGGGGCAGTGGCGCACTAGACACGATTCATGCACCAGTCATACACCAGGTCAATTATACATATAAAAGCAATTATATCATTCTTATGGTCATCCAAGTAAAAACATCACACCATATATAATTGTGATTCACATGTTAATCATCTATTTTTTTGTCACATCATATATATTCACATGTTGGCTTTACAACAACAAAAAATAAAAAAAAAACCCCAACAAAGTCACATGCCCTGCATCACAAAGTTGTTCACATGCTTTCATTATAATAATAGCAAATTTATCACATGCTTCCATTAACAAAATCTATTGTCGCTATGCAATCATATCATCTAAGAATTACAAATGGAAAAATGGCAAAAAAAGAAAAACGTTTTGCTTACCCTGAACTTGAACCGTGTGTTGTTACTTCTCAAATTGAAAGTCTTTAAAAGTTTGTGGGGTGAATGGCGGAGAAATTTTGAGATTAGGGTATTTATATTTAACATCAAAAGTCTACAAAAGTCTAGATTTTTGATAAATCTATAAAAGTTATGAACTTTTTAAATACCCCTAACATTTTTAGACTTCATAAAAGTCTATATTTAATACCTCATGACTTTTATGGACTTTACAAAAATCTATATTGAAAACCTCAAAACTTTTGTAGACTTTTAAAAAGTATATAAAAGTTCATATTGAATACTTATTGACTTTTATGGAGTTTTTAAAAGTCTATATTTAATACTAGAGGTGGGTATAAAAACAGTACCCGAACCGATTCGAATCGTATTCGAATTATAATTTGTAGTTTGAATTGGTTTTGAGTTTGAATTTGGTTAGATTGGTTTTGAATTTTAAAAAATCGTGTTAAAAATGGTTTGATTCGGTTTTGATAGCCCAAAACCGGTTTGAACCGTCATATATATATATATATATATATATATATATATAAATAACCACTAGCTTAGAAGTTTTTTTGAGAGAAAACACTCACTTTGATTACAAACAATAACATTCAAAAGAAATGACTAAAGAAGCAGCAACAAATTGAGAAGTTTAATTTCTGGACAGTTTTATTTAGAATGAGTTTACTGTTTAATTTTCTTCTAGACTGTTATTTAGTTTTTATGTCAATAATTTTGTTATTAGAGCAGTACATTAGATGGATGGATTGAAATTAGTTACTGATTGTACATGGTGTTTGAATTTTTTCACTTAGGTTTGAAACATGATTTCATTTGTATAAAATTTATATCAATAGACAATATTGATTAAGTGATATACATAATTAATATACTGTTGAATTTAGGTTTGAATTATGAAATCAATAGCCCAAAAACTAAAACTAAAACTATAGTCCAAATTAGCATTTAAAACCTATTAAATTTCAATACATGAAAAAGACCCAATAGGTCCAAAACCGTATTGAATCGAATCAAATTGTATTACTTCGGTTCGGTTCATTCTACACCTTCAATTCGGTTTGGTTTAGTTTCAATTTTTCAAAAGCCATATAAATTTCGAGTAGGTTTGATTTTACCAAAAATAGTACTGATTCGAACCGTGACTACCTCTATTTAATACACCCAAACTTTTAAAATTCACATAAGTCATTAGAAGTCATTAAAAGTTGATATTGAATATACCCTCCTAAGAAACAACATTACAAAAGTCACCCATAACCAATTTTAACAACCAGTGAGGTTAAGAGACATACTAAGCATAATTCCAACTACTCCCAACAACCGTCCTAGCAATGCAGTGAGCCACATTGTTACAATTTTTGGAAACATAAAAGCGGAGAATCTAATATCCAACACAATTTTATCAATTTCACATCTAGCTAGAAGTGAGAAACCACTACACAATTTAACTACATCAAAAGCATTTGTAGCCCGCTGATACCCTTCCAACACTACTTTAGCCTCAACAGGTTCAACATTAAAGAAACCAGAAAAAACCTTGGATACAATAACCTTCAATAGGCCGAAACGATCTCTAATGACCACTCCAACACCAAATCTTCCTTTACCAATGATTACAAGAGCATTGACATTAACCTTGAAACCAGAAACTAGAGGTTTCCATTTTAAATCAAAACCACTAGACCTCAAACACCCTCATCCATCAGGCACAAATTGGTTAATATGCAACTTAAAAATTCTAATATTCCAAGCCACAAATGGTAAGGTATGCTTCAAACTGAAACGAAGAGCTCAACCAAGCAACCCTATCAAAGAAATTCACCACTCTAAAAGATTTGAGTTAAAAAAGAAAGGGGTACTCACTCCACAAAATCTACAGGTGTTTTACAACCCCATAAAACGTGATCTGAAGTCTCTGGAAGACAGCAACAAAAGAAATAAAAACTGGAATCCACCATACCTCTTCTAAAAAGAACATCCTTGGCATAAATTATCTCTCTGCAAGTTCTCCAACAAAAGATGCTAACCTTCATCACAATAACAATTGAAATAATTAATAAACGGAACTTTGAACATAAATTCATTTATCACAATATTTTTTTGTTGTTTTTAAGTTGCATTATTACCACAATGTTATATTAACTGAATTATTATTAATAACTTTGAACATAAATTCATTTATCACAATATTCATATTAACAGATTTGATCGAATTCAAAAAATCTCACTGGATCAAATTGAATTCTGCACACTCTAGTCACATATATAGTTTTTTGGTAAAGGGTAATTAATTTACATCTATCAACTCCTAAAAAAATAAAAAAAATACCCAAATCCAATCACAGACCACCACGTCACACTATGGCGTGGCACTCGTCAATTTACCAAACCATCCTCCATTTTATTTGAAAAGACAATTATAACCAAAAAAAAATCACTCGAGCCGGTCAAGTCTCTCCTCTCTTCTGGCTACATAAAAAGTCTTGGTCTACGCAGAGTGAAGTGATCGCTTCAAACCCAACTCAAAACCCCTTCTCATATTTTTTTTTTCTTTCAACTGACACTGAGAGACTTCACTTGTGTTTTTGTAATCAATGGCGGATCTTCTTGAACTTGTCTAAGCCTGAGAGAGTTTTCGAGACATTTTGGTTTGTCCGGTCATAATTCGCAAATGGAGAGCCGTTTTAGATCTGGGTTCTGCGTTTTGGTGCTTTTCGTTTGTGTATGCATTGGTGGGCTTGGTTCAGTGACTGGAGAGAATCGCAGACCCAAGAACGTTCAGGTCGCTATTCGGGCCAAGTGGTCCGGCACTCCATTGCTTCTAGAAGCTGGGTATGTTGCTTTCATGTATATACACACACACATGTATATATATTTGTATATGAATTATTTAATGGTTAGAATGAGTTGATTGAATTGGTGTTTAAGGAGTGCTCGGATGGTGTTTGATATTTGTTGACTTGTTTTAGTTTAAGGGTTATTGTTTTTGCTTATTTGTTTAGATTTTATGTGTTAGTTTTTTTTAATGTCTTTTTGAAACGGGTATTCATTGTATGTTCATTTTTATAGTGCATATGATATTTTTCATGGGATGATGAAGACACCGTAATCCTAAATGGATGAACTATGATTTTGTTGGAGATTGCAACTAGTATCCTTGGTTTTTAACAAGCTTGTAAACATTTGTTATTTGAAAAGTATTTGTTCAAGTTTTTCTTATTAAAGTCATTCGTATTATTCTAGGCATGAATGCAATTTGGAGAGCCACATTTGTAAGACATTACGATGTTAAAATAATTTACTTATTTTTTAGAAGAGAATAACAACTTTCTTTGAGATAAAGTTCATTATCTAGCATTTTTGTGGGCTTCTTTATCAAAGGAAGGCTGTTGTTTGTTAAGTTTTTTTTTTTTTCCTTTTTTTGATTATGTAATAAGTACTTGGTAGACTGCTACCCACTTTTTATACATTTTTCTTCTTTCATGAATGAGATTTCTTTGTTTCCTATTTAAAAAAAAAGAAAGAAAATTTCATTAAATTAGTTTGTGGAATTATGGGCGAAGGAGGAACAGAAAAATGATTTGCATAGATTGCCTCAACTATGAGAAGAGGAATATAGTTGCTATTGTGAATGGTATTAGAGATGTGAAAAAAAAAAAGTATTAGATATGTGCCATTTCACCTGATGTTGAGGAGATTTTTTTTTTTTTTTTTTGTAGCTTTTGTGAAAATAGGCCTCAAGGAAAATTGAAGTTCCAACAATTAATCTTTAACTTGTATATTTTCCCAGTGTATCTTCTTACTGTTTTGACAAATATCAGGACCGTCGTTAGTTTACTACTTGGCACTTCCTTTGAAATTCTTAATGGACTGTGGTTAGCACAATTCTACAGCAGCTTAATTTGTCTTTTGTCAGTCTTTTTCATTTAATTTGTCAAATAATATTATTTTTCATGCACAAACCTTCATGTATGTGTGGTTATAATTATAGGGAGGAGAATTATAAGTTTAGTTGTATCTGAATTGCCATAAGAGTTTTATCTAACATAATCATAAATCATGGGGTTCAACTGCTAAAATTAGTCTTCAACCTAATGGATGGAATTGCGGTGTAGACCAGGCCTTAAAAGGCAGTTTTAAGGTATACCTCTCCTTTTTGATTTCATAACTTTAATTAATTATGGGAAGTTATCCAAACTTTTGGTTTTGTTCTCAGTGGTTGGATGCATTTTCTTTTTTGGATGGTGGGTGGATTTCTGATTCCACTTTTACTGTATATTGTCTGTTATCTTCACAATATATAATATTCAGTTTCCTATTGAGAAAAAAAGGAAAGATAAGTGCATTGGAGATTCATCTTTCTGTGGCCTTTTCCCCATTTCTATAAATCATGCTCCTTTAAGAATGTACTTATCAAGGCTACAATGATATTTTCCCATTGTCTTTGAGTTTAAGTTGGAGTTATTATTTCAAGAGAAATTTGAAGGGGAGAGTGATACAAGAATGCACTTTCCTTGTGGCTCAAGAGATTATGTTAGCTTTAATGAGATGGAAGAAGATGAAATTTGACCTAACAGGTAGCTATACCTTCTAATCATGCTCGTGGTTGGTAGATGAATGACCTGTAAGTCTTAAACATATAAAATTATTTGGATAAAGTTCCTTCCAAAGTCCAAATTTATGCATGGGCAACTGCACAAGGCAAGATAAATCCTGGAGATGTAATCCAAAATAGATATCCTTAGCTGAATCTATCGCAATCTTGGGGTATTTTGTGATAGAATAATGGTGAGACTCAACTCTAGACCATTCATTCCTACGTTATCATGTTTCTTTAACTTATTGGTATGCTATGTAAAGAAGGTAACATCTGGTGAATTGTACTGGAATCTTGTTGTTCTGTACCCATTGAGGATACTTTTGTGTTGTGGAAAGGAAAATTAGCCAACATTATGATGTGCACCATACTAGCTTTTATGTGGATGATTTGGCAATAAAGGAATGCCTGCATCTTTGATGATTAGAAAAAATGAAGATTAATAGTTTGTTGGATAAAACACGACTATTGGATTCACTTTGGGCATCCATCATAAGGGATTTTCAAGGTGTTCCTTTCTTCTTTATCCATCTCTACTTGGAAGGGGTTATTAAAATAGGTTTTTTGGGTTCCATTAAGTATTTTGTCTATATGATTTTTGGTTGGGTACAATATACTGCGGGACAGAATTTTACAGGAGTTTTTTATTTGTATTGTACAGGTTTTTGAACCTATAAGAAGAGTTGTCTTTGTGGACCTCTGGTTCATGTTTGCAATTCCTTTTTTAGTCACTCTTTAATAAAGTTTCAGTTTCTTATGGAAAAGACTGCTAAATTGTTCTTTGAGGGTTAGATATGAGTTTGCTATTAGAAGTCAATTTCTGTTTCTGATTGAGAAAACTGTTTAGCATATGTGCAACCTTTATGTTATGGATGAACCTTTTATGGAAAAAGAAATAAATTTAGCAGCGTCCTTACTTGTTATCTTTGTTTCTTTTGTTATGTTGTCTTTGAATGATTCTCTTGGTTAGAAACTTTCTTGTACTTTGAGTATCAATTAGTTATTATACCTACAATTTTATACGAATTCTTGGTTTCAACCATTTTATGGCTTTCATATGTTTTTGAAAATTATTCTTGAAGCACAATTTGTCCAAGCTTGTTGTAACTTTTTTTTATTTATAATTTTAATCTTCTGGTACAGTAATTTTTTTATTAGAATGAACAAAACAATTTTATTAACTTTTGGTACAGTGAATTACTATCTAAAGAACGGAAAGACCTCTTTTGGGAGTTCATTGAGGTCTGGCATCATGCTGAGAAGGATGATCTTGATTCTTATACAGCCAAAGGGTGTACTAAAATAATTCTGAAACACGTTAGCTCTCTTTTAAGTGAACAACTGGCATCACTTCTTCAATTCTCCCTTACACTAAGATCAGCATCCCCAAAATTGGTGCTTTACCGCCAATTAGCAGAGGAGTCTCTTTCTTCTTTTCCTCCGGCTGATGATGGTAACTCAAACCTCGAAGTCAAGGAAACCTTAGAAACAAATGAAAACTTGGAAACAAAAAGATCTGATCCCTTGCTTGTTGGTGTAAATCCAAGAGGCCCTGCTGGAAAATGTTGTTGGGTGGATACTGGTGGAGCACTTTTTTCTGATGTTGCTGATCTGTTATTGTGGCTTCACAGCCCTACTGAACGGTAATAACTGCTCTGTCATTTTCTAGTCATCATATATGTAATATATTTCACCATTATCTAACTATATTTGTTAATTTCTTGGAAGCCAGTGCTGAAGACTCATTTCAGCAGCCTGAATTATTTGATTTTGATCATATCCACTTTGATTCAAATATTGCAAGTCCAGTTGCTATTCTTTATGGAGCTCTTGGAACTGATTGCTTTAAGGAGTTTCATGTCAATTTAGTTCAAGCTGCCAAAGAGGTCATTACTTGTTCTATAACAATTTTTCTTATCATCTTATTTTATATTTGTAATTTATTTTTATGTTTTACTTCTGTTACCTTATGAAAACATAAGTATTTCTCTTTTATAAATTCATGGACATAAAAGTTTAGTAACAAAATCAGAGATGCACCTTTATTGTATGAAAGGGCAATAGTACAATACAGACCTAAAATTCTGGCGTTACAGCTATAATTTATGACAATTTGACTCTACTGCATTTGAGATGTCAGGGGATTTTAGTTGCAGTCTTGTTTTGATCTGAAAAATAGTAGATTCTGCCAATATCTTGGGCCTCCAAAAATTAAATTGCTTTCAGTGTTCTCAATGTATTTTATAGATGAATGGATAGTGCTTGGATGATTCAAGAAAATGGTAAATCACTTTTTTTTTTTTTTTTTTTATATATATGTGGTATGATTCATTTGTTATGATTAACTATATACCTACAACGTTTCAACAATTCCAGGGAAAAGTTAGGTATGTTGTTAGACCAGTATTACCCTCAGGTTGTGAAGCAAAAGTTGGCCTTTGTGGTGCTGTTGGGGCAACAGATTCCTTAAACTTGGGTGGCTATGGTGTTGAGCTTGCTCTGAAGAATATGGAATATAAGGCTATGGATGACAGTATGATAAAAAAAGGTTAGAATGCATGACTCCGCTATATCCATTATCCTGATTTAAGAAAAATCCTTAAAATGGAAAGTCAATACATTTGAGGCTAGCTGGCACTGTTTTATATCTTTTACGTCATTGTGTTGGATGCATTATGTTTCTCTTGGTTGAGTGCATGAATATCTGAATACAGTTCCTTTTTCCACACACGCACACACCAGTACCTCTGACTTATAAGAGTAGTATTGTATGTAGTTTATATTTTTGCTCATGACATATACATTAGGTGACTGCTATAACTTATCTGCTAGTAGTTGATCCCGTGCTTTCTGGCCATTTACTATAAATTTCATTTATGGGTAGTTTTTCACATTGCTTAGTTGGGTTATATAATTAATAATAATATACTCATTCGTTAATATTTTGAATCGTCCTTGATAAAGTTATGGGGATTTTGGAGTTCTCTTATTTTCAATCAATATATGTTGAAAAGAATTGCTGCTGATTAATCATTGACTTTGGCAAACAACAAATTTTTTTCTTATTTATTTATTTTGTATCAAAGTATAACTTTTTACATATAAGAAATGGCTTGCCTTTTATAGAATTGTTTCTGGCTTGCCAGGTTTTGATTCACCTTCTTTTGTTTATTGTATCTTTCCCTTTTTAGATCAATATAATTCTCATTTCCTATCACAAAAGAGGAAAATAAAAAGAAAGGTTTCTTCCTGATAAAATAGAATAATTGATCTTGGCTGCATGTGTTTTCATTCCTAGTACTTTGTTTTAGCGAGAATCTTCTCCCTCCTTATGTGTGAGGTTTGGTTTGCAGGTGTCACTCTAGAAGATCCTCACACTGAAGATCTTAGCCAAGAAGTTAGAGGATTCATATTTTCTAAAATTCTGGTTGGTTTTTCTTGAAAGTCAAAATACTTCACTTCAATTTGTTTTTGCTTTGGTTCTCTGTTTCTTCTTAAAAGGGTTTATTCTTGTTTGAGTGCAAATTATGACAGCTTTGACATCATTAGTCACACTCCCAAATCCTTATAACTATTTTCTTATTAAGAATGTATGTGTTTTCTGACTATTTACATTACTGCATTTACGGATGTTAAGCTGGTACATAATGTTGGCTACTATTTCTTTTTGGTTTGAGTGGTATTGGACCTGAAGTGGTAACCCTGATGCTTTACTCATAATATGTGCATAGAAATGTGTATATATTTGCATACCATTGAATGCGATTCTCTCATATTGTGTGCTATTTCAGCTTAAATGCAGTTATTGTCTCATGTGCATACGTAAAAGTTGATCAATGAGAGCAAAAGGGGGAGGTTTATAGTGAGATAAATTGTAGCAAAAGCATTTATCTTCTTGTGAGGAAGAATAGCATCTATGAGAAAGTTGTTATTTCTCATTATCATGTTACAAGGGTTTTTAAGATTCAAGGTCTTCTTAAGGGAGTGAATATTGTGAATTTAAGTAAATGGTTTTCGCTTTGTTTTTGCTAAGATATTTTTATATTCTTTTCCCATAATTCAAATTCTGTCCACGAGGAACTTCAAAGAGCAGCCACTCTTGGAGCGTGCTCCGCTTGGTTGTTGAAAAAGTGTAAAATCATTGATCTGAAAATCTGGAAGAAAGTTGGCAACATGCCTTTTGATCTTCACTTCTCTAATAAGCAAAGAAGACATTGAAGTAAGAGAGTATAAGAATTTAAAAAATTAGGACAATCAAAAGTAGTCCATAAATCCAAATAGACCGAAGTTTCCCTAATTACTGAATAAGCACATCCTGTATATTGAGAATAAAAGAAAACACAAAAATCCCATATTGACGCCCAAAGAAAGGTCCAGAATCTGATTTTGTCCCAAAGACCCACTCTAGGGTTCTCGAATTTCATCTAAAATCACCCATAAGCAGCGTGTCCCCAAGTGACGTCCATTTTTTGGTAGTGGGTATACTCGAGAGAAAAGTTTGGAATTCAACCTCTCCTTATACGCTAAAAAAATGGGTCTTGGACTCCTTTTTTGTTTAGGAGCCCCTTTCCACATTCAATTCTTTATTGAGCCTGGTGCAGAATCATCATTATTACACATTCATTGTTGGTTTAGAATCCCATAGCACTTTTAGATTTCCTTCCTCCATTTATGGGCTCTCCTTTTATTTTTTATTAGAATTGAGCAACTAGAGTTAGGTGCTTCTGAACCGAGTTTTGAAGTGAGTACAATTTACTCTATAGCTGCCACACTATGGGGAAGGTTAATACTGGGGAAAATTATTCAAAGGAGGTTCCCACACACGAGCCTCTCTCCATTTTTGCTTTATGTGCAAACACAGTGAGGAAAGCATGGATCATCTTTTCCTTCTCTGTGATGTTGTCTTTAATCTTTGGAGTAAATTATTAAAAGAAGCAAAGATCTGTTGGGTGGCTCCTGCTTCTTGTAATCAAGTTTTTGTGGAACATTTTCGTGCTTTTGCTAAGGGGAAGAAGGCAAAAACCCTATAGAAGTGCGTTGTCTTAGCCTTACTGTGGGTTATTTGGGAAGAAAGAAATAACAAAATGTTTGAAGGGGAGATTTAGGAGAATATTGATGGCTTGTGGGATCGGGTTCAATACTTTGCTTTCTTATGGGCTTCAGTGTCTAATGAATTTAAGAACTCTACTTTTTTCTCAATTCACTTCAATTGGGAAGGTGTTGTGGGACATTTTATCCCGCTTTGAGTTCCCTTTTGTTTTGTAGGCCTTGCATTTGTCTTGAAGGCTCTCTTTGTTACCCTAGGAGGTTTTTGTCAGCCTAGGTGGACTGCTTGTTCACTCTTGTATAGGGCTGTGTTTCTACAATGTATGCTTTTTGTATAGAGCTCTTTGTTTCATTCTTTCTTTTGCAATAAAATTGTTTGCTATATAAAAGAAAGAATAGATGTACTGACACTGACTGAATTTATAATGAGCTGATCTATAAGATAGTTTGTCCATGTCTGACAAAGACAAATAAATACATCACAATTAGGAGGTGAGACTAATTGTTGTGATAAAGAGTTTTTGTGCTTGAATGTAACCTCACTGATGGTTGTTGCCTGTTTGTAATGATGACAGTCACTGAAACTACAATATAGTGGTGTGTTGATGTTATTGTGGTTTAGATGATTTTCTGCAGTGCAAAGTTTGCACCTAACACCATATTGTTAATGATGTTTTTTACGCCCTTGTAGGAACGGAAACCTGATCTTACATCTGAGATAATGGCTTTCAGGGATTATCTATTGTCATCCACGATATCGGACACACTGGATGTTTGGGAACTAAAGGGTATTCATAACCTTAATTTTATTATTATTTTTTTGGCAAATATTGTAAACTCTAATTTGTCTAATGCTTTTGTTTAAACAGATTTAGGACATCAAACAGCTCAGAGAATAGTTCATGCCTCTGACCCTCTTCAATCAATGCAAGAAATCAATCAAAATTTTCCAAGTGTAGTTTCTTCTTTATCTCGTATGAAGGTAAATCTCTGTTTGTTGATATCCATGAGTTATGTTTAAACATGGAATACTTGATATTTGAAGTAATTTGAATTATGGCGGTTAGAATTTCTGACCAAACCGTAGAAGTGTTTACATTTTGCAGCTCAATGATTCAATTAAAGATGAAATAATTGCAAACCAGCGAATGATCCCACCTGGGAAGTCTTTGATGGCTCTGAATGGTGCTTTAATCAATATTGAAGATATTGACCTTTATCTGTAATGCTTTTGCTATGCCATTGTCTTTCTTCTAAATTATTGCTGCACATTTTACATATTTTAAAGTTCTCCATGTCTTTATTTTTGCCCATCTAGACTGTAATGTAATGTCGTGTATATACGTAGGCGGATGCCGTCTTTTTATATGACTTTATGTTATGTTATGTTGATTATATTACATAAACATGCTTGCTATGTTCTCGACTGTTTCATCACCATGTTTTTGACTGAGGATTGTTGAAAAATTTTGGAGTGGGAAAACCTGAAGTGTAAATTAAAGATTACTTATTTTCATGCTGTAGTTCAACCTAGTTATGCTTGTAGACACTCCTTTAGCAACTATTATGGAGATGGGCGATGTTCCCATTTTTTTGTTATTTGGTTAGAATGGAAATAGAAGAACTTTTAGGACTGTCAAGTAGAAGTTCTGTCTCTGTGGGATAAATAAAACTCTATTTTGGGAAATACTTCCTGGCTTTCAAGGATGTTTCTTTTTTATTCATCCAGCAAAATTGGGATGCAGTGATAGTCATATATATTTTTTAATTTGAGTCTTTTCTTTTCTTTTATTTTGTTACGTTTTTTTTTGGAGGTTCTTAGGAGCCTTTTCAGCCTTTGGCTACTGAATTGTATATTCTTTGTTTCTCTATAGTTGGGCGTCAGTTCTGGTTTTGTTTTATGATCCTCTTTTGTATAATTCACTTTTTTCAATGAATCGTTTTTTTTTTCTGGTTTCTAAAAAGATGCTCAGTTAGAAATGAATATTTATCTTAGCTTATCTGGGTCTTGGAGCAAGGTTTTGAATAACATTAACAACCTTTGAAGTCAAATATTTTGAGACAACAAAAAAATTTCACATTGTCTATTCTCATGTTATTTTATACTCTCAATTCTTTCTTTTGGTTTATTTCATTTTCTTCCCCCAAGGTAGACCTGATGTTATCTGTAGTGCTCCAACTTTTGCCCCTGGAGAAACAATGGTAAAGATTACCTAGGTTAATATGGTTCATAATTTTGCAATTAACCTTTCGTGGTGATAAATTCTGAGCTACCTGGAACTAAATAATGTACAAAGTAATGGGATTAAAGTTTCAGTGAGTGAAGGTTTTAAGCTTAAGTATAGCAAAAGTTTTTTTAGCTTCAAAATTCCTACATGGATCCTTGTACTATATTCATTGCAAATCAATATTCTCTTGGATGATGTTATTTATCTAAAGCATCACATTAAATTAAGGCCTTATTCATCTTTGAATTTGTCACCGTCTAACGTGCTTCAGTTCCCATGTGACTATTGTAATTTGTACTAGACTATTTGTTCAGTTGATATGAGCTTCAGTTAATTCTTAATTCTTTGAATATTAGATGCCTTGACTATTGACACTCAGTTATTTTCTTTTTCTGACTATTTTTTCTTGCTGTTCTCCAATTTTGTTATAGGTTGCTCGACTTGATTCATCAGGAATTATCATTGGCTGATCAGTTTTCAAAATTGAAGGTTAAGGATGCTAATTCATTCTTTTTTTAATTATTATTATTTTTCAGTTTAAGGATGCTAATTTAATGTTCAATTTTAGTGGACGAAATTTTCATGATGTGGTTGAATTTTATATTGCTTGTTAAATAATGTAGTAATTATAGATGAGACAAATTTTCCAACCAACTTTCTAAGTGCTTGTAAATATAAATAACTGGGTGAAAATTGAGGTAAAGAGTTGCATTGTCTGCTCCACCCTTCTGGTTTAAGTGGATGTTGCATATTTCTTAAACTTTGGGAGTTGGGAATGCATAGAGTGCTTTTTTGGATTGACGAAAGCAAGGAAACTTGGCAATTGAAAAAAAAAAAAAAAAAAATAGAGCCATAATCCTGGCAGATTTCATAAGCTGGGGTTGCCTGACCCCCATCTCTTGTATATGCTTCTCTTGTCTAATGAGAGTTCTTATTTTGAATAAACAATAAGAGATAAGTAGTCTTCTTGAAAGTCACAGATCGATGCTTAAAAAGTTTCTTTTTCACTCACTCTCATTCATTTTATTTTTTATTTTTTTTGTTTGTTTTAAATTTAGGATAACCAGGTTGAAGTTACTCAATCTGCTGTAACATGGACTGAATGTTATTCTTGTTGTCCTTCCATATTGCAAATCAAATAGCAGGATTTAGTCCCAAATTTTAAAATGGTTAACTTTGGCTGATAGAGAATTTAAGTCAATTCTTCTTTGCTAGGGCCTCAAACTTATGGTGTAAACTATTTCAGGCAGCTAATCTTAGATGTGTTCTTGTTACAATTCTAGAGAATTGGTAGTCACATATTTGATTTATTGTTCTTTCCAGTTGTATAGCAATTAGTCTATTTTTTTAAAGGTTCTTTAGGCAGATTCTATCTTTTTTAAGGATCTGATTATAGGAATGAACTAAACTTCTTCAAGAATACCTTTCTACTAACTCTTCTTGCAGAATACTACTGTAAGAAAAGTGGGCTGGTGGAGGAAGGATGTGTGCCAAGGTGGCCTTTTTTTGGTTTAGAAATAAAAGAATTTTTGAGGATCTCAAAGGAGTAGATACTGCTTTGGGATAAGATTAGGGGCTGTCCGCATTTTTTTCAAATCCCATTTTCATTTTCATAAAACGGTTCAAATTTTTGTTCGGCAACTATTTCCATAAAAAAATTCAGAAAATACGTAAAAAAGAAAATGTTGTTTGAAGTTCTTTTTAAGCGCAAAGGTGGGAAATGTGAATATTTGATATAGTTTCTACTGTCAGTTAACTATTAAAGACTGAAGCATCTCATAAAAAGTGGGACCAGTGCATTAAGTTTGCATCAAAACTTTTTACGGAATATAAGTACACGTGTTTGTTTTTAATCTTTTTATAAAAAAAATAAAAGACCTATACAACTTATATTAAGCAGAACTATTTTTGATTAATTGTGAAAAATATTGTTGTTTTAAAATAAATAATTATGCAAGAGTATATAATTAGATTATTGCAATATCAATCAAGTAAAGTAATTAATAAAAAGCTAAAAGCTAAAAAGAAAGTAAAAATCTGATTATACAATTGTGTTTCTTTGGGACTATATGATTTTAATTAGTTAAAAAAAAAAAAATTAAATATTCATTAGTTTGTCATTTTTACTTCTACCAGTAATTTTTCAAATTTTCTTTTTAGAAAGCTCTACAAGAAGCATTCTCAAATTCTAAAATAACAAATCAAAAACACCAATTTCGTTTTCTAAAGTGATTTCAATTAATGTTATTTAAAAAACTTTATTAGATGCACCCATAGATTTTGGGCTTTTGTAACTTAAGAATTAAAAAATTTTGCACTTTTTTTTCACAATTGGTAGCAGTAGTGTTGTAAATGGGAAGGGGTGGGGTTCTTTTTGTTTCTCCAAAGGTTGTGTTTTGTATGCCCTCATATTTACACTTTTGGGGCTGTTCTTTTATAGGCCTCTTTGTATTTTCCTTTGGTGGTTGTTCAACAAAAAGATTGAAATAATGAAAAGAGAAAAAAGATGACTATCCACTAAGGAAGAAAACAGGCTATATACAAAAAGGCAGCCATAGGGCACCCCAAAATCAGTCTTGAAAACCTGAACCTATGGATACAGCATAACCCCTCAATATACACAAAAAAAAAAAAAAAAGAAAAAAAAAAGAAGAAAAGATTGGAGAGCCATCACGTTATTGTTGTATGCAATGGTGGTACCAACTACCAATAATAATATTTGATAGATTGGAGATGCTTTTGTTCTTTAAGGTAGTTGATTTTTTCAGATTACTTGTTAGACTTGTAGTCTCAGTCATGTAGGACCTATGACATACCAAGATGCAGAGAATCAATAATGGATTTGTTTATATATATATATATATGTAGATGTATAGACACACACACTATTACCAGACAAAGTACTATGTCTTGTCATTTCACAAACTATATATATCCTTCATGTCTTGCCATTATTTTTGTCGTGTGAAGTTCACGCCAGCCAGGCCAGCCATTTTTGGTCTACTTTAATTAACGGACAGGTTTGTTACGTTTGTACCTGCCCTCTCTGTGCAGTACTGACAGTTTTTTAACCTTTCAATTTACCTGCCCTCTCTGCACACAAACAAAATGGCTGCAGACAAAAAAATTGGAAAGGCGTGCCTCAACTGCCAGGCGCACTTAGGCTTGCGCTTGGTGCCATGCGTTGCACGTGCCATGCCTAAGGCGCCTGGAGCCTAGGCACACCTTTAACAACTATGTTTTAAGGTGTGCCATGATGGCTCTCCTTTGGGTTGTTTGGACAGGAAGGAATAGAAGAATTTTGAGAATGAAACATGAGAAGATATTTGCTTTTTGTGGGATAGGATTCACTTTTGGCTTCACTTTGGGCTTCATTTTCTCCAGTTTTTAAAGAAGTTCCTTTCTTCTTTATCAACCTTAATTGGGAAGCTGCTCTAGCTTGATAGGGTCTGTTTTTGCTCTTGCTTAGAGCTTTTTGGGTGGCTTTTATATAGGCTTTTCTGTCTTCTGGTAGCTGTTCCTTTCTTTTATTGTAAATGACAGCTTGCTTTCTCTTATTGTATTATCTTTTTGCTCAATACAATCGTTTTTTGTTCAAATTAAGAAGAAGATATATATGCCTAATTACATTTAAAGGACGCGTCTTATTTTGTCAGAAACATGATTGATTGACATTTTTTTAATATCAGATTCCGCATAGCATTATACGAAAACTCCTATCAACTGTGCCTCCTCCTGAGTCCAATATGGTCCGTATTGATTTTCGTTCAACTCATGTTCATTATCTCAATAACCTGGAAGAAGATGCTATGTATAAGCGTTGGCGCAGCAATTTAAATGAGGTATGTTGAACTTAGATGAGTTTTCAATAATTTTGTTGTGGTCCTTACAAAAAATCTTGGATAGTTTCAATGTCCATGGTTCAGTGGAGAATACAGTTTCAAATATTTTTTGTGTGTAGATTTTGATGCCTGTATTTCCTGGACAACTACGTTATATCCGGAAGAACCTGTTTCATGCAGTTTATGTTCTTGATCCTGCCACCAGCTGTGGTCTTGAGGCATGTTTCTCTGTCAGAGTTCATTTGTTCCTTTTGCTGGATCATTCTTCTGAGAATTTCATAGTAATCTACCATTGACTAGTGCAGGTTATTGAGATGATTACATCGTTGTATGAGAATAGTGTTCCCATGAGATTTGGTGTAATACTTTATTCTGCAAATTTCATCAAGAAGATTGAAAAAAGTGGTGGTGACCTTCATGCCTCTGCTGCGAAGGATGACAGTCAAGTCAAGGATGATATATCCAGTTTGGTATTTGCTTCATATAGTTTTTCGCCCTGTCTACTAGTCTTGAATTTACTTTCGGGACAGCTACATTATTGTTTTGGCTGTCTATTCATAACATGAGCTTTTTGTTCATTTATAATTAACAACTTCTATGATGTTTGCTTGTAATTTTAAAACTTCTGATTTGCTAATTATGGTGCTAACAGACAGTATATTCATCACTTCTGTTTTGTAGATTATACGTCTTTTCATTTATGTTAAGGAAAACCACGGGACTCAATCAGCTTTCCAGTTCTTGAGCAATGTATGTGTTGGGCTATTCTATTATACTCTTGGATATATGCTAAATTGATTGTCTCAGGCTGCTGTTGTGTACATTGTTTTTACTATGTCTTATCATGTTTAACATAGATCTATTCTAAGTACTGATTACATTAGCAAGAGATGTAAGTCATGTAACTGATAAAAAAGATAGTTGGATGCTTCTTACATGTCTAATGTGAGTGTGTGCCAAGACAGGAGCTTGTCTGTTTTCACTGGGTGGTGATATCTGAGACCTCATTACTACAAATTTTTTTTATTTCCTTATTAGTTTTGTCATATATCTTTAGTAGCTCTTGTTGTTGGTGTTGTTCTTGTCACTGCCACTATTATACCCGTCATTTTTATTATTGATTTTATTTTTATTGCAGAATTATTTACCTCTGGAAATTGGTTTATGGAATTTTGTCACAAGTGACATCTTCTTCTTACATTTTAAATAGTTCTTTTCAATTTGTGAAATAATTGTCTTCAAAGTCAGAGCAAATGGGGCCTTGCACAATTTTAAAACTTATGGATGGATGTCAATGGTGGGATTGAGGTTCTTGGAATATTTCCTGGAACACATGATTTATGGTTTCCTGTATAATATCAAGCCTGTTGTACAAACCAGCAGCACTCTAAGGAAACATAGTGTGAGAGTGCGAGAGTTTGGAGAAATTTTTTATGTGATAAGCTGCCTCATATTCTTTCTTAATTTGAAATGGCTTTGAGTTGTGTTCTTTCCTAGCCTGTTTTAACTTCCAGAAACCATTTGATTTATTGATTTCCAATTTATCTTACACATGATAGATAAATAGATTACGAAAGGAGTTGGCAGATTCTGCTGATGATGCTCTAGAAATGCATCATGTTGAGGGAGCATTTGTAGAAACCATACTGTAAGTTTTTAAGCCATTTATGGTTGTTTTCTAGTTATATCCTGCCCTGATGGTAATTTTGCGTTCTTTAATGTGTTTTAAGAAAGATATATTTAACTGGTATGACTTACGGGTGATTCCCTTTATATTTTATAGACCAAAGGCAACATCTCCACCCCAAAACTTGTTACTAAAGCTTGAAAAGGAGCAAACTTATAAGGAACAAGCTCGAGATAGCTCCATGTTTGTATTTAAGCTGGGTTTGGTCAAGATGCAGTGTTGCCTCTTGATGAATGGTCTCGTATATGATTCTAGTGAGGTACTGCTGATAAACATCCTACTCATCCGTGCTGTATGATTAATTTATGGGAAACTAAAATATTTCCTTCCTTGATACTTTTATTGGTTTCCAAACCGTATGAATTCTGTTTGATTGGAGTCTCTTACAAGCAGAGAACTATTAAAATTGTCACAGTTAGACATATAACTAGGCAGAATAAGATTTCCTGATGTATGTCCAGGGAGTTCAAATTTAACATGTAATGTGATCATGACTTGTTTTCCATTTTTCATTTGAGTATACACTAAACGCCATATTCGTTTACATTGCTTTTAGCATTTGTAGTACTCCTTTATATTGAGTTGGCTGTATTACTTTCAATATTTATTCTAAAAGGCCATTGCTGTGGACCTACGTTGTCTATTTAATCAGGAAGTGCTTATGAATGCCATGACTGAGGAGCTTCCAAGAATACAAGAACAAGTTTATTATGGGCAAATAAGTTCCCACACTGATATTCTGGACAAATTCCTATCAGAAAGTGGTATTAATCGCTATAATCCACAGGTAAAAATTTACTTCCTAGATTCTTTTCTTCTTCAATTAGATAATATTTTGGAACATGTTTGTAGTTTTGTTGTTCTCTCACTTTCTCTAACGCGCACATACACACTCACACAAAAAAATGTCTCATTACTCATGTAACTGGGTTGGATGTAGATTGTTGTTGATGCTAAGGTTAAACCTAAGTTTATATCTCTGGCTTCATCAATTCTTGGTGGGGATTCTGTGCTAAAAGATGTTAACTACTTGCATTCACCAGAGAGTAAGCAGAGTTTATGCTGAAACTACTAGCTTCATTCGTACAATTTTCTTGAGTCTATGTATAATGATTTGTGGTTTCTTTGATCCAACAATGCCAGCTATTGATGATTTGAAGCCCGTGACACATCTTCTTGCTGCTGATATCACATCGAAGAAAGGGATAAAGTTGCTTCGTGAAGGAATCCGTTTCCTGGTTATTCAATCTCTCTGATTGCATTCTTGATTCTAATGCTATTGCTTTTGTGATCTTCATTATTGTCAGTATAGACATCAATATTGATGTTATTACTTATGCTATGATGCAGATTGGAGGATCTAAAAGTGCTCGTTTAGGTGTGCTATTTAGTGCCAGTGACGATGCTGATTTATCTAGTCTTCTCTTTGTAAAGGCTTTTGAAATCACTGCATCCACATATAGGTTTGTTAAGTTCTTGAAGGAATTTCATGCAATATCTTTAATTTATAGTAGATATGCTTTTGTACATATTCATTCATGCTTTCTTAAAGCAGGCTTTGAATAGACTTTTTAATGTAATCATATGATTATTTGCCTTTGTGGTTTCATGCAGTCATAAGAAAAAGGTACTAGATTTCTTGGATCAACTATGCTCATTTTATGAGCATACATTTATCCTTGCATCTCCAATTGCTTCTGAAAGCACTCAAGCATTTATTGATAAGATCTGTGAGTTTGCTGAGGCAAATGGCTTATCATCCAAGGCTTACAGATCCTCCCTTCCTGAATATTCTGCTGGGGAAGTGAGAAAACATTTGAATGAGGTATATAATTGTTGTCCTTTGGCCTTAAGATATTCTGAGAAAATATTTGCAACAGGAAAAAGATAGTCTTGTTATCAGTAGAAGCTATAATGGATTGAAACTTTGCTAAACTAAGTAAATCTTTAACTTTTGATTCCTTTATTTTCTGTTTTACTTGTCAAGTTTGTTGAGAGTTCTGAGAAATTCATTTACTTGACCAGTATTGAAATTTTGCTTTAATGAAAAGGTTTTATGATAAATGCAGGTAGCACAATTTTTGTATAGGCAACTTGGGTTGGACTCTGATGTTAATGCTGTCATTACCAATGGGAGGGTGAGACTTATCTTGTTCTTTTTTTGCTTTGTTGGGATTTATATTTATTCATTGCTCCTTTTTATTTGTGTTAAGAACCGTTTGACCCAAAAGCTTAAGGTGTTAGTTAAATGCCCAAATAATAGGGCGTTAAATAACACTCTTTCATGTGCAAGACCAACGGACTTGCCATATGGACCAAGGGATCATTTGTTTTTTTTTACACTTCACACTTAACGGGTCTAAATTGAACACATTAAGTTTTTTTTTTTTGTCTTTTTAAGTGGCCAAACAACTAAAAAATACTACAAAAAAACTTAAAATAAAAAGTTAGAAATTGACGTATCACTGAACACTTAATCACTGAATCAAAATTAAAATATTTTCTTCCATAATTATCATCTTTATATTAATATATTTCCAATTTTATGTTCATTTAGATGTTTCTGTCTTTAAAAAATAAATAATCAACACTTTTATTCAGTCGTTAAAGGAAAAAACCAAACATGTCATTCAAGTTTCAGGTTCAGTCTTCAGAAAAATTCAGGACTATTCAGTTTTAAGATTAAAAAACAAAGAACCTACTAGTCTAAACACAAATACATAACAAATAACTAATTCATGTGGAGGGACTCGAATTGAGACACTTGTAGTAAAATTAGCTTTTATATCTGTTAGAAATTGTTAGACCTAAAAGTTTAAGCTGTTGGATTAGGACCCAAACAATATCATCAAATATAATTTGGATTTAACAAAAAAACTTGCTTTATTGTATTGACTTCTTATTTCCTATTTAAAACAAATGAATTTTCCTTTTGTCATATTTGCATTTATTTTCAAGAAACTTGGTAGTCCTATTAATCGCTTCATTGTCTTTTGATGTTTGATAGGTGATCTTTCCTATTGATGAAAGCACTTTTCTGAGCCATGATCTAAATCTTTTGGAGTCAGTGGAGTTCAAGAATAGAATAAAGCATATTTGGGAAATTATTGACGAAGTGAATTGGCAGGACTTATATCCAGATGTAGATCCTGACATGCTAACAAGGTTTATTGGTTTTCTGCTCCTTGTTAATGATTTTGCAGCCACAGAAGTCTTATTTTATCATTAAATGTTGATGTGCCAATTTGTGAGTTAATTAAGCTTCACAAATGTCTTGAATCACCAACTTGCTCATATTGCTTTTGAAGTGGCTATTTGTCTTCTGAATTTTTCCTCATTTGGATCTTACTAATTTCCTGACCGCTTCGTCAGTACCCTTTTGGAGGAACATACAGATGCTCACTCAAAACAGTAATTCAAGCTTTTTTCGTCTCATGATTTGTTTCGCCTTGCGTCTTAGGTCTAGTTGCTCCTTACTGGCTACAAAATATTGATGTTTTGTGGTTTTATTCCTTAAATATTTTTTTTTATACCAATAGATAGATTATTCATTTTGTAATTTGATTAGGAAGTTGAAGTTTATGGTATTTCCTTATGATATTATTATATAATGTCTAATCACTTCTGGGACCTGTTAGGAGGTTATGCTGATTTAATAAATGCAACTTGCAGCAAATTTGTCAGTGATATCATTATGCTGGTGTCATCTTCTATGGCCATGCGGGATCGAAATTCTGAAAGTGCACGTTTTGAGATTTTGAGTGCAGAATATAGGTAAGGGCTTTTATATAAAATTACTTATGCTAAACTTAAGCTTCATCCCGTTTCTTCTATATTTCCATTTTGGATGTGTTAACTTTTAGAATAGAATGTTCATTTCTTCTAATTAATCTACTGTGAAGAAGATTGATTTTATTTTTGTAATTAGTAAACATGAAATGTTATTAGGATATAAAACTTTCAATAGCATTTTGTTGCCATTTTAATTATAGTTTTAATATGATTTAATAAATTGTTGCAATATTGCTGCCATTCTCAGTTCACTTCCTTCAGCAGTAAAGTAGAAATTGTCTCTTGCTCTATAATACTGAAGAAATTGTGGTTTATCTATATCAAACATTTTAAAGTAAGAGTTACTCTACTTTATCACTGTTATGGGTTGGTAAATTCTTTTAACACGTTACATTGAAAGTGTTAGTAAAGGCTTATTAGTCCTTTGCATGTTGCTGATAGTTTTGGAATTCCTTTAGTTGGCCCATTTTCGATGGCCTTGCGGATTGCTTGTATTCCTTTTTGTTAATAAAGTGTTTTTATTTCCTATTTAAAAAAGGAAGATAATTTTGAAGCTTCTGATCATAAGATTTCTATTCTATTTACAAAAAAAAGAAAAAAAAAAGAAAGAAAAAAGAATGAGAGAGAGAGAAGAGAGAGAGAGAGAGAGAGAGAGAGAGAGAGAGAGAGAGAATCAAATAGAAAAAGAAGGCAATGGGAGGAATCAAAAGAAAATGATGTAGTTACTTATATTTTGACCTACAGAACGCAGAGGCAAGAGAAGCAAAGGCACAAGCAACAGGGAAATTATCATAAATTCCAGTTAGGAGATTGAAATCGTTTTTAGAGCAAGTTTTATGTTAATGCTTCATATATATAATGTAATTCAATTTGTACCTAAGAAAATAGATGGGAATGATGTGTTATCATGAATTTCCATCTTGCATCTTAAAAATTCTAATTTAATTTGCAACTGCTAGAATTTAAATACTATTGTCATATCATTACTTATGAGCTTAGGTTTTTAGAATTAATAGTAAGTCAATATTACTTTTAATAGAAAAAGAATTGTTAGTAATTCAACATGGTATTGGATCCTATTTGACCGAGAGGTCTTTGAATCCTAAAATATAACAAAGCCCTTCTTTCTATTAAGTAAAGAATAGCAAAGAGAAAAACGGATCTGTGTTTGCTGTGACAAATCTGTTGCTCATATCAGCTTTGTATATGGAGGGGTGTGAACTTAACTATTGTTATTCTCTTTCCTTTGAACTTAAGATATGATTATTGGATTAATGGTATCCCAACAACATGAAATATGATATATAGAAATGATTGGTTATCACAAGTTTATTTTATTTTATTTTTTAACCTTTCTATAGGAAACAAAAGATTTATATTAACTGTCATCAGAAGCTTTTCATATTGCATCTTGCAAAATCTCATTCCCTTTGCAAATAAACGAAATATATGGAGATGTGCTAATCATAAATTATGTATAATGAAGCTTGTGAAAAAAAATTCTAGATCTGCTTCTATGCCACTATTTTCTGCACCAAGGTTGATTACCCCCATGGTTAGATGTTACTTTGTCGATTGGATTTTTGTGTTCCGTGGTTGCTGTGCTGGTAAAGGCTGCAAGTTATCAATGTAGCTGTTACCAATAAAGCGATAGGGAAAAAGGAGAATTACGTTGTGTATATTATTTAGCTAAGGTACATGAAGTTATAGTGCTAGTCCTAGAATAGAAAAGGAAGTACAGTAATTTCTTAATCAGTCACCTAGCTAATTACATCAACCTATGGTTGCTGGACACCTTACTTGTAGCTGATTTTAACACTCCCCCTCAAGTTGGAGCATAAATAATTCAATGCTCCAACTTGTAACATAGATAAAGAAAAATCTTAAAATGATAATAAAACATAATAATTCCATCTTGTAGCAGTTTGAGTTTGAGTGTTTCAATGGCATGGTAGTGAGCTTTCAAAAGGTTGACAAACTGACTTAATAGAGGTGCCAACCAAACGGCTTGACAAAGTGATTACGAAACGACTTGACAGAATGCTAATGATATGGCTTGATAGAGTGCCGATGAAACGGCTTGATAGAGTGGCGAGGAAATAACCTGATAGATTGGCAGAGGAAACAACTTGACAGAGTGGCTGAGGAAATAACTTGACAAGAGTAGCCGAGGATATAACTTGACAAAGTGGCCGAGGATACAACTTCATAGAGCGGAGATGAAACGGCTCGACATAGGCCTTTTTTTTTTAATAATTGAATTAATGAATGCTGAAAATAATAGGAAAGAGTCCAACAAAAGTATTTGAGCACTCTAACACACTCCTTCACGTGCAAGACCAATAGGCGTGCCACTTGGTTTGAGCCCAAACACATTCAAACCTAAAACAAATTCATAAATAAAGACAAATTCAATTACATGGTAAGACTCGAACTTAGGACTCCTGGGTTAAAATAAGCTCTGATACCATGTTAACACTAAAGAGATAGGGAAAAAAGAGAATTTATGTAGTTTATTATTCAGCCAAGGTACATGAATTTATAGTGCTAGGCCTAGAATAGAAAAGAAAGTACAATAATTACTAAATCAATCACCTAGCTAATTACCTCAATCTATGATTGATTGAAACCTTAATTATAGTTGATTGACACGTTAGTTGTAGCTGATTTAACAGTTTCTATCAGAAAGAAAAAGGATGATTTGCTTTGATATTATTTTCATCATGTACATCTGTTATTATAGGTGTATTGTTTGCTTATGGGTTATTTTAGGTGATGGTTGTCTCATTTTTTTTCTCGTAAGGCTTCTTCCTATTGATTATACTTTCACTTGAAGCTTTCTTATTGATTGTCAAGTGTATAAATCTCTTAGTCTTAAGATCTTACTGTCCTTTCTTGCTTAAATTGCTTTTGTGGCAGTGCTGTTATTTTGAACAATGAAAATGCTACTATTCACATTGATGCGGTTATTGATCCTTTAAGTCCATCTGGCCAAAAGCTTTCTCCACTTCTTCGGGTTCTTCAGAAATATGCCCAGCCAAGCATGCGGATTGTTCTAAATCCATTGGTGAGTCAATATTTGCAATATGCATTACATTTCAATTTATGACTATGCTGATTAATATATGGATATTTTGTGGTTTGTGGAAACAGAAACAAGAGTTTAAGGAGATAGAAAATCTTGTGACACTTGTTTATATATATGAATAAATTAGAACTGATCTTCATGGAGAAGCCATTCATGTTAAGCTCGAAGAAGAATAAGAATTGACATTTCTGCATGTAGGTCCGAAGTTTAAAGAGAGAGAAAATCTTGTCACACTTGTATATTTACATGATGTTCATTGAACTGATCTTCATCGAGTAGCCATTCATGTTAAGCTCAAAGAAGAAAATGAATAGTAATTTTTGCATGTGTTCCCAAGTTTCCTTACTGTTGAAATTGGATAAAGAAAAAAGAAAAAGTGGAGACTCATTTATAAGCTTTTTCAAAGGAGTGGTGGGAGTTAAGGTCCGAGGAGTTTGATTTTGATGAACTGTATTTCTATGCGTATGTTGCAATTTACCCCTTTGGAGAACAAGCTGAATTTGCTTTTGCTTTATGTGGAAAGCTCTGTTAGGCACGCAGCCCTAGTTCAGTGAGAGTTAAATTCTTTCTTTTTTCATGTAGCCATATCATTCTTCGCAATTGAAAAGAACTTTTTTAATTAGATACTCGTGCTTGGTTTGCTAAAGCACAATCTGTTTTACTAAAACAAGGTGGTAGCTAGTGCTGCTTATGAAGATTATTTGATCATCTGTGTCATGTCCCACTCCTTTTTACTAGATATTATTCATTTTGGAGAGCTCTTGCCTCTCACAGTTTCAAAACATGTCTATTAGGTTAAGAGGCATCTCCTTTTAATGGCCCATGGCTGTCTCCTTCTTGGGAATGTTGGATCACTACCTCTTAACCTCATAGGCCTTGTTGGTATGCTTCCTTCAGAGGCTATTTTATAAATTCTCACATTTCCTGCCAGGATTTAGCTCTGATATGATACTGTGATAGTGTGATGACTCACCCCTTGCCTTGCATGGGTTTAAAACACGTCTAAAGGATCATTTGGGAGGCATTCTCATTTATATGACCTATGACCTTTTTGTTTACAGGTGATGGGAGATATCACAATCTGCTGCAGTCACTAGCGTTTATTATATGTAGATATTTACTTTTAACTAAATAAAGATTAATTAAGATTTTTATCAATGCACGGTTTGTCTTCTTAATATTGATTATAGGGAATAATGGTAATTAACTTGCTGTTGTTTTACTTCAGATGTAATTTTAGTGCTTTTCTTTGTTTTGTTCACATTTGTTCAAAAACTTGTTATACCTGGTTCATCATAATTATAAGCACTGGTTAGAATTTGGTTGGACTTCTTTACTGATTTAGCAGTTGTGTTTTTATACCACTACATAAGAATTTTGTGAATCACATTTATTTTAGATAACTGCATAAGTGTTTACTTTTGCACGTGGGGCTACTAGCTGAGCTGTAGCCCAGCTTTACAATGCGTTTGACCTCTGCATTATGTGACTGTCCCTGATGGGGATATTTTCAATTTCCATCACACTGGTCATCCACATTGTAGCCTTCTGGATCATTTCATTTTCTTTGTTTTATATTGATATTAAAACATTTAGGGTGTGTTGGGTGCGTAAGATTGGATTAGATTATTTTTATGAGATATGATAAGATTGGATTGGACTGGACTAAATTAGTACCGTGATGTGTTTGGTGCAATATGGATTGGATTAAAAATAGTAATTTCTCTTATTTGATTTAATATGAGATTGGATCAAATCATATTATATTAAATTAATAATCACAAAAAGTAAAATTATTTTATAATTAAAATAAAATTATTTAAATAAAATATAAATATTTTTAAAAATAATGTGTTTAATTTCTATTATTTTTAAATTAATTAAATTAATTTAATATATATCAAATATTTTTAAATTATTTATAAATAAAACATATTATTTTGAAAAAAAAAAGACCCAAAAGCATGGGACTACAGAGTCCCATGCTGTGTGGTTTGGGGCTATGGGATTGGACTTGTCCAGTCTTAGCAAGCCCCAAACATAGGTTTGGACTAAAAAATAATCCAATCATGTCTATCCCATGTAACAGATATGGCTTTATGGAATAAAGCAACAACTTGTCAGGTCTTGTGGATGTTTTTACATCTCCATTTTCTGGTAGATGGCCTTTTAGTTATCTGTATTATCTGTTTCTCTGCTACTGCTATCATGAATGCTTATGCACATTTGATTTAGTTTTCTGAAGTTCCAGTGCTCACCTTGATTAACATTGTTCAATAAATTCTTTATATTAGGTAGTAATATGCTTTTGCTTTTCTTGCAGAGTTCCCTTGTTGATCTTCCTCTAAAGAATTACTACAGATATGTTTTACCAACCATGGTATGTGTCTAATTTTGAGCAACTCATGATTTAGGTTTCCATGCTTGGTTTCTTAGATTTGCTATTACTTTGCAGGATGATTTCAGCTGTACAGATTACACGGTGGATGGCCCTAAAGCCTTTTTTGCGAACATGCCGTTATCCAAAACCCTCACCATGAATCTTGATGTACCTGAACCATGGCTGGTTGAGCCTGTTATCGCCGTGTATGTTTTATTCTGAACAGAAACATTTTTTTTACATGCTTTTTGCTTTTTCTTCCCATTTTGCAAGGATTAGCTTTATCTCATTTCTGTGGAAAATCATCTTTGTCTGCTAAAATATTAATGCATTTTTCTCTGGTTTTAATGTCTCAGTCATGATCTGGATAATATTTTGCTTGAGAACCTAGGTGACACAAGGACATTACAAGCAGTTTTTGAGCTTGAAGCTCTTGTCCTTACTGGTGAGTTGTATTCCGTAATTGTAATATGATATTTGGGGCATTTGCTCTATACCAGAAAGATTTTTGTTTCAATTTGATTTTGGTAGTTTACTATTCTAAGTAACTAGATAATGAGATAAGACATATGACATACCTATACACGTTCTGTTGTGTTTTTCATTAATTAGATATCTTATTCAGGTCATTGTTCAGAGAAAGATCATGAACCTCCTCGAGGCCTTCAGTTGATTCTTGGAACCAAGAGTACTCCTCATTTGGTTGATACTCTTGTTATGGCCAATTTGGGTTATTGGCAAATGAAAGTCTCTCCTGGGGTTTGGTACCTGCAACTTGCACCAGGTAGAAGTTCTGAACTTTATGTTCTGAAGGAAGATGGTGATGCAAGTCAGCAAAAGTCTTTATCAAAACGTATCACTATAAATGACTTGCGGGGTAAAGTAGTTCATTTGGAGGTAATGAAGAAAAAGGGCAAAGAGCAAGAAAAGCTGCTGGTTTCTGTTGATGATGATAACCAATCACAAGAAAAGAAAGTTAGTGCTTTATGTTGGTTGTAATGGTTTCTCCACAGTAAATGTTAGTGAAAAGGATTTGAGGAATATAGGATGAGATCTGTAGCCTTAGAGTGCATTTTGCTGAATTTTGCAGGGAAACGGAAATAGCTGGAACTCAAACTTTTTGAAATGGGCTTCTGGCTTTATTGGTGGTACTGAGCAATCGAAAAAGGAAAAAACTTTAGTGGTGAGTTTCCTCCATTTTCTTTCATTTTTTCCCCAATAGACATGTGAAATCATTTTCTCTTGAATGGAAATTCCCAAAGATCTTTGGTATAATGGTTCCGGTTACAATCATAATGTTTATTTCCTCCGACGACCGATCAATCATGTGGGAGCTTAAGAATTAGAAATTCATGTGGTGTTTTGCTATGGCTTTCTGGATGCTGTATATTTGCTTGATTTCTGATTCAAATGTATTTAGTTTTCCAGCTGACTAGTGGTGCTAGTGTGCTTTTCTGTCAGTTCATCTTCTTGAGTTGCATAAAATTTTCTTTTTGGTTTATAATATGTCAGTTGCCTCACCTGTGCTCTTGGAGGATGTGAAGATGTCGTAATGATGCTCTATTTTCATATGTAACAATAACCATCTTTTTTGGATTCTATTTTGTACTCTTGACACATTACTAATTGGTGTATGTGAAATTTTAAAAAACTTGATGTCATCATCTGGATAGTGTCATGTTTGACTCTTTATTATTTTATCAGGACCATGGGAAGGGTGAGCGGCATGGAAAAACAATTAACATATTTTCAATTGCTTCTGGACACTTGTAAGTCTACTGTTATATCTTTATTTGCGTTTTATTTCTACACTATCTCAACATACATTTTGTGCCTTGGATGTCATTCATGTGTAAGATGGTTCATATATGATTTTCTTCATTTTCATTAGTTCACCATATCTTATGGAATTTTAAATATCCACTAGACTCAAAAGCTTAAGTTATAAGGAAATAGTCCAGCAATAGTATTTGACTCGAGACAGCCTTGGTAAAACAAGGCTCTGGTAGCATGTTACCTGACTGAAACCCATATAAAAACACATAACAAATTTAAATAACAAGCAACAATAATTACGTGGGGGGATTGTCACTTTTGGTAAAACAAGGCTTTGATATAATGTCTGTAACCATTTTAGGAAATAACCCAACAATAATATTTAACACTTTACTAGGAATACGCCTCAAAAGATCCAAATGAATTAATCCGACTTTTTGGGACAAGTTGTATTGTAGTTTCCCATGGTAAATAAACTAGTACTCTCATTTGCAATTTGTGCCTTGTGTCTACTATAAAGTCCTCATCATGGTGGAAATGCGGAAAAAGCAAAATGGCAGTTATGAATATTACAAAAATGTTTTTTTATTGAAATAATTGGCTGATTGTCAGTTTGGCAACATTTCAATGAGAGCAACTTTATAGGGTGGCATTGCACTCATTCTCATATCACATATAGACATATAGTGATCCCTCTTAAATGTAGACATCAACATTCATGATTTGTTCTTTCTTTTTTTTTATTTAAAAAAAATATATTCGAGAGGATGCAAAAGATTTTATTATGAAGATTGAAGTGTTGTAAAGTGAACACAGCCAGGAAAGTTTTTTGGAAGACATTCAAAAATACTAACATCATTGTTTGTCCGTAATTTTTTTTTTCTTTCTACAGCTTTGGTTTCTTTTTCTGCATGAGTTATTCTAAAAGACTATTGTTTAATGATGCATTGGCAGATATGAGCGCTTCCTCAAGATCATGATTATAAGTGTCTTAAAGAACACTAATCGTCCAGTGAAATTTTGGTTTATAAAGAACTATCTATCACCTCAGTTTAAGGTAGTATGTCTTGTCTGTTCTGTGGTTAACTTTATTTTTATTATTGGACTTAAATGATATGAATAACTTGATTATCTAACATGAATATACTCTGGTTATTGACTCTTCATCAGGATATGATTCCGCATATGGCACAACATTATGGTTTTGAGTATGAACTAATCACCTACAAATGGCCGACATGGTTGCATAAGCAGAAAGAAAAGCAACGAATAATCTGGGCTTATAAGATCTTATTCCTTGATGTCATTTTTCCCCTTTCATTGGAAAAGGTATGTGTTTGTTGGCTATACCTACTGCTCATTTATTTTTTCCACACTGCCCAACTCTAAATATATGGAATGTGTTTTTAAAATGTACCAATTCTAAATATCGGCAGGTTATATTTGTTGATGCGGATCAAATAGTCAGGGCAGACATGGGAGAACTCTATGACATGGATATAAAAGGAAGACCTCTTGCATATACCCCATTTTGTGACAACAACAGGGATATGGATGGGTACCGATTTTGGAGACAAGTAAATACCAATAGTTTTCCACTTGTTGGGTTTTCTTTGGCCAATGTTTCTCATTGGATCACATCCTGATCGAGTTTACATTTCTTATTCTTGAATACAGCTTTGCTTGCTCATCATTTCTCTTAATTTTCTGTTCTTGAACAGGGTTTCTGGAAAGAGCATTTACGTGGTAGACCATACCATATAAGGTAGATGACTCCTATTAATTGCTTTGAAATTTATTGGTTGTACTTTTTTAATAGCTCTGGGCTTGACGTGCGCTATATCTCCTGCAGTGCTTTATATGTTGTTGACTTGAATAAATTTCGCCAGACTGCAGCAGGAGATAATTTAAGGGTTTTTTATGAAACTCTTAGCAAGGATCCAAACAGTCTAGCCAATCTGGATCAGGTAATTCACGAAGTTGTTGTCTTAGTGATTGTGATGTCTTTTCCGCAATTGAACTTAGCTTTGTGCCTGAACTAGTCAGTTTGTCGTGCCACTAGTGTTTGATTGCCAGTGGATGAAACTGTATGCTATTCTGAGTTCTTACAAATTATAAAGTAATGTGATGAGAACTCACCTAGAAGAAGTACTAGAATTAGGAGGAGAAGTGATGAGAATAGAAGAAGAAGAAATGAAAGAAGGGAGAAAACCAGGCAGTGAGCGCCACGACCAAGGTCGCGACCTTGGTCGCGGTGCTCACTGGAGCACAAGGGGTGAGCCCACCGCGATCAAGCTCGCGATCAACCCAGGTCGCGACCTAGGTCGCGGTTTTCACTGGAGAGAAATGGTGAATTAGCGCGAGGGAGAGAAAAATGAGGCAGTGAGCCTTGCGACCAAGCTCGTGACCAACCCAGGTCGCGAGGCTCACTGATGGCCAAGTTTCTGATTTTCCGGCCCATTTTCATATTTTCTAGTTAGGGGTATTTTGGTCTTTTCGCACTAATTTTCAGAACTTGTATAAATAGAACACATAAACTAGGGTTGTAATTATTCACTATTATCATCAATCAAAATACAATTTGAGAGCATTCTCTCTCATTTCTCTTGGATCATCACCAAGAACAAATCGGTTCTTCTTGCAATTTCGCTTGTGAGATCAACTTGGGCTAGGGCTTGGGCTAATAACCTAAGAACTAGAGAGCAAGGGATTCCCTAATAAGGTAACTAAGCTCAAAATCTATCTACATTGTTTTAATTTGTGTTGGGTGTTGTTTATTTGGATAGTAGTGAAGTTAGGGTTGTGGATTTGTGGTGATTTCGGGGGATTAATTGAAGATTGGGTGTGTTATTGTGTTAATTGGGGAAATTAGGGTTTATGGGTATTTGTAATTTGGGGCTAAATTAAAGTTAGGGTTGAATTGGATTATTGATTGTTAGAGAAGTTAGGTTTGTTGTTGGATTTTGAACTAGGTCCTCAACATAATGCACTAGAGTTATGGTGTAACTAGCAATTTTCAAGCTCGATAATTTCGTTTTATACCTTACATCATAAACTAAACTTAATTTAAAGTTGAGTTGAACTGACAATTGTGTTCTTGTATTAATTTCACATGATAAGCCTGTAAGTGTAAGTATACAACAAACTGGACATATTATAAAAGTTTTGAACTGCAAATGTCACTTGATCTATTTGTGTAAAAGAGGACTGATTGACTATATTTTTCCTATGTTGAACACATTGTGTCTCCACCCTTAAAATTTATGGAAAAGCTAGGAATAGGTAAAGAATTTTCTAAATAAAAAAAATAAAACTATAGTCGGAATAGACTACTTAAGAGAAGATAAAAAAAACAAAAAACTGTTTTAATATGATGTATAAAGCAAAATTGATAGTTGCTAGTTGTTTGGTAATGACGCAGAAAATACTAGTTCTAAGAATTCCAGCAGCTGTAATAATGTCTCTTTTTATTTCCCTTGCTTTATTTTATTAATGCCATGCACACTGCAGGAAGAATGTTGCCTTCCAGTTCTCTATTAAAATTTGGTATTATATCCAGGAACTGAGTAGAGAGTTTGTTATTACTTGAGTGGACCATTAGTGGAAGATCTCAATATCTGCTTCTTCTACTAATCCTTTTTCTTCAATTTATGAAAGTCCGATTATTAGATGTCATAAAAGGACAAAATGGCTGCAGTGCAGCAGAATTTCGATACAAAGATACCTGATTTTTTGTTTTGAAATTGAATTCTTCCCTGACCATGCTGAAAACTAAGATGAATTTAATATATTTGTCGGAAGTATCTTACTCATACAGAAGTAAAATGCCTTTGGCTTGGTGGCTTACTGACAGGTCTGTCATGCAACATATACAATGCAGGGTCACTGATGCCTAATCACAAATCGAATCAATAGTTTAGTTATATTATCCCATTGTTGACATTTTCTATCTTACCTTGTTCCTACTTTATGTGTTCTATTTTTATTATTTCAGGATCTTCCGAACTATGCCCAGCATGCAGTACCTATTTATTCACTTCCACAGGAATGGCTATGGTGCGAGTCATGGTGTGGTAATGCCACAAAGTCTAAGGCGAAAACCATTGATCTTTGCAATAATCCTATGACTAAGGAACCCAAGCTTCAGGTATATGCATTTATATATATGTGTATATGTATACGTGTGTGTATATATATATTCTCAATTGGTTGTCTTTCCTCCTATCATGAGGTTCGGCATCATAGATAATTATTGCCTTTTCTTCTCCCTCGGTTAGATCAAATCTCATCCATTAGATACATTTAACATTTACAGTACAAAGTTTGATTTCGTTTGAGTGAGATTTTCTCTTATATGAATCTTGCATGAGCTGCATACTCTATTTTTTACAGAAACGTGCATGAACTGCACTTTGTCTTCTACAAAAACCTTGCATGAGCCACGCTTTTGTCTTCTAATGAGCTGCATTTTGACTTCTATTGTAACCTGCAAGAGACGCTTTTCTAATTTTAGAGAAAACCTGCTTGAGCCCCACTTTCTCTTCTACAAAAATCTGCATGAACTGCATTTTTTTTCTTCTATAAAAAGCTGCTCCATAGATCATTAATCCTCTCTCTCTCTCTCTGTCTCTCTCTCACTCCTATTTAATTGTTGACATTGCCTCAGGGAGCTAGAAGGATAGTTTCAGAATGGCCGGATCTTGACCTTGAGGCTAGACGGTTCACTGCAAAAATTTTAGGTGACGAATTAGAGTTCCAAGAGAAACCAGCATCTCCTAATCAGCCACAAACTTCAAAGAGCGACAGTTCATCTGAAGAAGACTTGGAATCTAAGTCAGAGTTGTGAAACTAATACAAAAACTTTACATGACATAGCATACCTGAAATTGGCCTTTATGGGTTTGTATACTGCACAGAATTTCTTGAATCATGCATATCGTGCCTTTCCAAGCAAAATTTTTGATGGGTTGCTGCTGGAATGGCTTCTGAAGTTGAGGAAATTGATTTTAAGAGAGTAAATCAAATATTTATATGAACCCTACAATATAAAGTGCTCCTTTTAAGTTTCGAAGAGTTATTTTAGTGCTAGAGGATTTGTTTACTTTTTTGCAGCTAATAGAAATAGCCATATATGGTTGGACAGGATATAGAACATTTTGTAACATTTGATGGCAATGTATGAATAAGTAGAATGCCTTAATTTAATATGATTGCTGATAAAATTGTGATTTTATGCAGAAAAATTGAATCATGATATGGCTTGAAACAGCTTAACATAATCCATCCCTTTTTACAACCCAGTTAGGATCACATTATGTCCACCATGCCCACTTGCATTTTCAAATCACTGATTTTATATTTTGTTATATCATCAGAAATCACTCTACTGCTGTTGCTGTTCAAGGTTGGAATGAATTGAAAAATGATTGAACTGTTACATTACATAGTATTGTACTAAATTTAATACGTACTATTTCTGGTGTGGGAGGGGTAAAGACATCATATTACTTAAGGGGGGAAATACACTTTAGTCCCTACAAGATTTTATAAAATGTTACATTTTAACACAATATGAGTATTGAATTTTTTGGTTCTTTAATTTTTTAAAAATACATTAAAATAGTTGTGTCCCCTAATTTGAATTAATTGTATTTGTTAAAAAAAATTATAAATTTAAAATTTAAAATTAAAAAGGTAAAGGGTAATTATCAATTTAATTTCTAAATTTTGACAAATTATAAGTTTTTTTAATGTAGTTTATTTTATTGGTACCCTGTTGATCCTAAATTTTTGTAAATGTATCAATTTGGTCATTCTGACCAATTTTTTAACAGTCAAACTAATAGAAAATTTTAAAAAGACAGTTTTGTCCTTGACTTAATTTAAATGAATTAAAATTACAATTTTTTTCTTTAAATTTTTAAAAAGATTATTAATAATCAGAAGGGTAATATGATCATTTTACATTAATTTTTAAAAAATAAAATTTTAAAAAGTTAAAATGTGATCAAAATTTTTTTTTAAAAAAATTCTAATATAATTTTTAAATTTTATTTTTAAAATATTAATATAAAATCTGATTATTAATAATTTTTAAATTTTTTAAGTTTTTAATTTTTTTAATTTAATTTATTTTAATTTTTAATTAGGGGTAGGTATTCACTTCACCAAAAAATTTATTGTTGACATAGTGATAGGTTTAAAAAAAAATACTCCTAAAACCGTTAAATTTAACTAACGGTTGACTCACAAAAAGACCAAATTAATGCATTTACAAAAACTTAGGGCCCTAGGATATTAATAAAGCAAACTGCATTGAAAAATTTATAATTTGTTAATTAGGGACTAAATTGATAATTATCCAAAATTAATAGTAATTATGAAATCACTTAGTAAAATATATTTACCTAATTGCCCTCATTATTTTGCACATCTACTTATAGCTCAAGTGGTTAATGCACCTCCCTCCCACCCCATTGATAAGGGTTCAATACCCACCATGCACATTTACCAGCATGTGTGAGTAGTTTTCTTCCTTTATTGTGGAAGTAGATGTCTCCTGTTATAAGAGTAGATATCCGAATCGCGTGTTTAATAATTGATCCCGTCAGTTATTAATCTTATAATTGTATATTTAAAAAAAAAAAAAAAAGCCCTCATTATTTTTCTTAAGAAAGATTGATTTTCTTCTCCACCTACAACTACCCAAACACAAATTCTAATTATTTTCTTTGAATTAGAAACTCCTCTGTATCTCCACTCCCCCCACCATCAGCACCCAAATGTAAACCCAATTCAAAACCTGCCTCCACCGTCTCCCAATGGTGGCACACTATCTCTACTACTTTGACCAGCTATGGATCCACATTTTCATCGAAGACTTGTAAAAAAAAATAAATAAATAAAATCACAAGATGGAGAGGAGACAGTGCACCACCACTGAGAGACTAAAGTGTAGAGAGAGATAGCGTGCCACCACTGGAAGACGGTGAATAAACATAAATTTTGCATCTAAACACACAACAGCTAGATAGAGATGGTTAACAAGACCTAAATATTATATATATAAAAAAAAAGGCATGTCATCAAGGTTCCTAAAACATGTATTATAATTTTTAAGTCAAAGTTGAAATGAAACAACTTTGTCAAAGTAAACAAATATGAATCTGCAAGTGGGTATTCACGTTATCAACAAAGAAATGAAGATATTTTAATAGAATAATACTCAAGAACTATTATAATTGCTGCAGATGGAGATCTGCAACAAACCCTTTGAGGATTGATCATTTTTTTAAAAAAATATTCATATCCAAATTGTTAGTTTCCAGGATGTCAACGCCCCTCCCCTTCTCTCTTTCTCTTGCTCGTCAATGAGGTTAAAGCTGTAGTGAATCTGCAGAGGTAGCATATATATGATGCATTTGGTTTTTTTGGTTTTGGTACATAACGCAGGAAACAAGTCAGCAGCCTGACACACCAAAAAAGAACCATGCTTAACTTGGTCCTCTTGGACTTGATATTGGTATTCCTGTCCTCCTTTGCCTCCTTTAGCCACCAAGCCACCTGCAACAAGTTAGATCAAGAATCTCTCTTATCTCTCCAACTAGACATATCTTCCCCTCCATTGAATTGGACTTCTTCGGGTGACTGCTGCTTGTGGGAAGGGATAACATGTGATGCTAGTGGCAACGTTACTCATCTATGGCTACCATTGAAAGGTCTTATTGGCACCGTTTCCCCTTCTATTGGAAACCTCAGGCATCTCTCTCACCTTAACCTTTCACACAATGGCCTCTTTGGTCCTCTGCCTACTAGTTCCTTTTCATCTTTGATTCGACTTGAATTTCTTGACTTGAGTTTTAATCGTCTTACTGGTGAATTTCCATCATCTTTGTTATCCAATCACATTAAATTGGTAAATTTATCCAGCAACCTCTTCCATGGGTTGATCCCCTCATCCTTCTTTCAACAAGCTGGAAATTTGATGAGTTTCAATGTCAGCAACAACAGTTTCACAGGTCCTATCCCTTCCTCTGCTTGGATTGATTCGTTTTGCTCCATTAGGCTCCTGGACTTCTCGTACAATGATTTTAGTGGACATATTCCTCCTGGAATAGGAAATTGCTCTAAACTGCAGACGTTTCGAGCAGGTTTCAATAACCTCTCAGGACCACTTCCTGATGACATTTACACTGCTACATCACTTGAAAAGCTCTCCCTAGCTGTTAATGGCATCTCTGGAATCATCAGCAATGGTATCGTCCAACTTCAAGGACTCACTACTCTTGAGCTTTATTCTAATCAGTTGACAGGTTTGATTCCAAAAGATATTGGGAAACTCACCACGTTGAGACATTTGCTACTTCACATAAACTACCTATCTGGCTCTTTGCCCCCATCAATGAAGAATTGCACTAACCTGACCACGTTGAATTTGCGGGTCAACTTCCTTGAAGGAGATCTTTCGGCATTCAATTTCTCAACGCTTAGCCAGCTCCGTACTCTTGACCTGGGTAATAATAATTTTACAGGTAAATTGCCATCAACTCTCTATTCATGTAAGTTGCTGACAGCAGTTAGGCTCACTAAAAACCAGTTAGAGGGACAAGTTTCACCCGAGATAGTTGCACTTGAATCTCTGTCTTTTCTCTCGCTTTCTATCAATAGGTTAACGAATATTACTAGTGCAATTAGGAGTTTGATGGGTTTGAAGAACCTCAGTACTCTTATCCTCTCTAAGAATTTCATGGATGAAGCAATGCCTGGTGATGATCACATAACAATCTCCAGTGGATTTCAAAATCTGCGGCTTCTGAGTTTAGGTGGTTGTCAACTCAACGGTCAATTCCCCGTTTGGCTAGCTAACCTCAGGAAGTTACAGGTCTTGGACTTATCGCTTAATAAAATCAGTGGTTCAATTCCAGGGTGGTTATGGACTTTGCCAAGCCTATCGTACATGGACTTGTCTTATAACTTCATTTCAGGAGGACTTCCAAAGGAAGTTAGTGGATTGCAGGCTTTGGTATCAGAAGAAGACGCAAATGAGGTGCAAATGAGCTATCTAGAATTACCCTATCTCTGTAATGCCCATCAATGCTTCGGATCGACAATATATTAGACTCTTCAATGTAGCACCCACGGTAAATGTTAGCAGCAACAGACTTAGTGGGAGCATCCCTGTTGAGATTGGTCAATTAAAGCTTCTTCATGTGCTTGATCTCAGCCACAACAACCTTACTGGTAACATTCCTGATCAAATGTCTAACCTCACCAACTTAGAGAGATTGGACCTATCTGGAAACCATCTATCTGGTGAAATCCCTGCGTCACTCAAGGGTCTCAATTTCTTGTCTTGGTTCAGCATTGCATACAACAGTCTTCAAGGACAGATACCTTCAGGAGGTCAGTTTGATACTTTGCCCACCTCTAGCTTTGAAGGAAATCCAGGTTTGTGTGGCACCATTGTACAACATTCATGTCTCAATTACCCACCAACAACTACTACTGGTCTTGCTATTCCAGTTAGTGAATCCTCAAATAAGGAGCTTCGTTATGGACTCACCGCAGGAGCTGTTTTCGGATTCATCATTGGGATCACAAGTGGTATACTTTACCCCCTTCACAAGTTAAAGTTTGTGCGACATTCATGGTACAGAAGACACCAGCGGAGGGGAGGTTATCTGCATTGAATTTACTGTATGAAGTTGTATGAAGTTTTGGACCAGCTATATGTATGAAATTGCACCCAACCTAATTTTTTTAGGTGGTTCCTACTGGCAAGTGTCAGCGATCAGTGGCATAAGACCTGTTAAGCAGTTGAGATTTGATTTGAACACTAAGTTTAGTTAGATATTTTTGTATTTTCTGTACCTGCTGTATTTTCTGTTTTGCAATTATGGTAGTTGTTGTAGCAGGTAGTAAAAGTATAGATGTCCTTAACTTCTTGTATTTTTGCTTATTGACCATAATTTCTTACTTGTAACTATTATAAAAACTTTCGTATGCTTGTTAACTTGTGTTGAAAAAAAATATATGAACTTTTCTGTCCAACTTTCCTTCATTTCTCAGTGTCTGCAGTTTCATTTTTCTGAGTTTCAGTTTACAGTGACATCAAATCCAAGAGTCTTAAGGGCTATGAGGCTTATTTGTTAGTCCATTTTTTCATATTTTCATTTGATGGCTTCTCAAAGTCTTTTTGGTCCAGCTAATACTGTTTTTACAGGAGAAAATTATCATGTATGGGTGGTAAAAATGAAGTCTTATTTGAAATCTTTGGGCCTCTGGAATGCAGTGAAAACTGGAAATGATCCTCCTCCACTTAGAGCTAATCCTACTATAACTCAAATAAAGTAGTAAGAAAAGAGAAATTGAAGAGAGACAAAGCTCTCACTTGTCCTCATGTAGCTTTATCAGATCATATTTTCATTACCATCATGGATCTTGAATCTGTTAAGGATGTTTGGGACAAATTAAAAGAAGAACATAATGGAAGTGACAGAGTAAAGGTTGTAAAGCTTCTTACTCTTAAACGTGAATTTGAGTTAACGCGAATGAAGGATTCAGAGTCAATTAAAAATTATTTAAGCAAGCTAATAAACCTGGTTAATCAAATCAGGTTGCATGGAGAGATGTTTCCAAATCAGAAGGTTGTTAAGAAGATAATGGTTAATGTTCCAGAAAAATTTGAAGCCAAAATTTCAGCAATAGAAGAATCCTGTGACATGAAAAGACTCTCAATTGCTGAACTTGTTGAAAAGTTGCATGCTCAGGAGCAAAAAGCTTCAATTAGAGTTGAAGAGCCTGCTGAATGTGCTTTCCAAGCAAAGCATAAAAGTAAGAAATACTACAAGAAGCATTTTAAAGATAAAGGGAGCAAGAACAATATTGCTGAAGGCTCAAGTGATGTTCAAAAGAAAGATAAGTTTCCACCATGTGGCATATGCAAATGCAAGAGTCAAGCTGAGAAAGACTGTTGGTTCAAGAATAAATCAATATTTCATTGTAAGTCCTGCAATAGGATTGGTCATACAGAAAAATTTTGTCGATCAAAACCTGTACAAGCTTCACAACAACTAGCTCAGCAAGCTCATTTTACTGAAGATCAAAAGGAGCAGGAAGAACAATTGTTTATGGCAACTCAAAATTTCTCTCCTACAAGCAATCTTACCTGGTTTGTGGACAGTGGCTGCACTAGTCATATGACTAATGATCTCAGCCTATTCAATTATCTTGATCAATACAGTCTAAGATAACTTTAGGCAATGAGAAGTAGTGCACGCTGCTGGAAAGGGATCAGTTGTCATCAATACAAAAAGAGGTAAGAAGCTGATTTCTGATGTCTTATTTGTGCCATGTCTCTCTCAAAACTTGCTCAGTGTAGCTCAGTTATTGCATAAAAATTACTCTCTTTCATTCAAAAATAATGCATGCACTATTTTTGATCCTCAAAATGTTGAAGTTGTGAAAGTGAGGATGTGTGACAATAATTTTCCTTTAAAATGCGATTCACTTAATCAATAAGCTATAAGTGTTAGAGCAGATAATAATAGCAAGAAGTGGCACTAGAGGTTTGGCCATTATAACTTCAAAACCTTAAAATTCATACAAACATCTGGTCTATTTCGAAATCTACCAGAAATCTTAATACTTGATGAAGTATGTGAAAGCTGTCAAGAGGAAAAATTGCATAGACAACCTTTTCCTTCTGATTCTGTGATGAGAACTAAGAAAAAGTTAGAGTTGGTTCATACAGATGTCTCTGGACTAATGAGGACAGCTTCCTTGAATCAGAAAATACTTTATACTCTTTATTGATGATTTTATCAGGATGACAAGGGTGTATTTCATATATACAAAGGATCAAGTATTTGGAATATTTAAAAAATTCAAAAATCTAGTGGAGAATCAAAGTGGTTTGAAGATCAAGACTCTCATATCAGATAATGGGAAGGAGTATACATCAAAGCAATTTGATCAATTTTGTGAAGATTGTGGAATTGATCACCAATTATCAATTTTGTGAAGGGTGCTTTGAAGGAAATCCAGGTTTGTGCGGCGCCATTGTACAACGCTCATGTCTCAATTACCCACCAACAACTACTAAAGGTCTTGCTATTCCAATTAGTGAATCCTCAAATAAGGAGCTTCGTTATGGACTCATCGCAGTAGCTGTTTTCGGATTCATCATTGGGATCGCAAGTGGTATACTTTACCCTCTTCGTAAGTTAAAGTTTGTGCGGCATTCAAGGTACAGAAGACACCAGCGGAGGGGAGGTTATCTGCATTGAATTTACTGTATGAAGTTGTATGAAGGTTTTGACAAGTTATATGTATGAAGTTGCACCCACCCTAATTTTTTTAGGTGGTTCCTACTGGCAGCAATCAGTGGCACAAGACCAATACAGTTGAAGCTGAGAAGATATATTCAGTTTGAGAGGCAAGAGAGATTCACCATCTAATTTGTTTCAGGCTTGGCTAAGAGGAAGAGAAGAAGAGTAATAACATCACAAGGTTCAAGACCATGTTAATCATGGTTCTTGTTCGATGCATGACGCTGCAGATTTCTTTACTATCTTATATCAGAAGAGAAGTAGAAACAAGATATCACGAGGAAGATGCCAAAATGCTTCATTTTAATTAGCTGTTGTTGATATTGAGTTTGTTTTGAAGTTCAAAACTCATGGGTCAGTTAGCTAAAGAGAAAGAGACTAAGGGGCATTGACATTAGCATTCCTTATATATTGACACTATCATACCAAGTTGTGGAATTATACCTTTTTTTACTTCTTAAAAATTATTTCATTTGAACTTGTACTGAATTCATAGATGCTTATTGAAAATGGTGAGGTTGGAATTATGAAATATTTAATCAGGAATGAGGCGCTGTATTGTATTTAGGATGTGTTCAGCAAACCACTATTTTTTAAAAAAAAATTTAACACAAAAAAGATTGTCATAGTGATACGATTTGCTTTTCTTTTCTTTTCTCCTGTCATAGTAACCTGTAGCTGCAAGTTTTCTGCAGAAACTTGCAAGAAAAACAATTACATAAGAATTGAATCCTATATTGGTGGAATACATTATATTGAGATCTCTGTGATTTAGTTCTCTTGGATACTTTCAAGGAAGGTTCTTGAGTTAAGAATTTACTTCAAATTCCAAGGCTGCTGTTAAATGCTTGAATTTTTCCAAGTTGTTATGATCTGGTTGTCCATTTCTGACAAAGAAAGAATATCACACTTTGCTTTGAATGATTCGTTTTTCAAAATACATAAACTTGTAGTCAACGAAAAATTGTGAATTTGTTTTTGGCAACTATCACAATTCTTCAAAGCATCTGGAAATATGGTTCAAATTGTGAAGAATTCAGGTCTTTGCTAGGAAGAAGTGGTTAGTCACTGAGCAAATAAATAAAACATGCACTGAATGTTTGAAAAGTTTGCATAAGCAAAATTTTCAACACCAAATAATTGTTATTAGTCTCTAATGTTTTAAAATTATGCAGCGTTAGGTGAAAAAGGTGAAGGAAATTTTCTTTTAAGTAAACGATCAGTTTACATACTAAGACATGAACCAAGCCAGATCAGAGGTCTTCCTGTACCTTCCACGTATAGTTTTGCAGTTTTTAAATAAAGTTAAGTGTAATGCATTTGATTGTTTTCTACTATGAGAAGATCTTCTAAAAGTATTATTAATTAATAAACATTTGAATATAAGGAATATACACACAACTTTTTGAATCCTTTATCAGAGAGTCCAGTGACTTTGCATTGCCAATAACATCCATTGTGCAAATATTCTCTGCAGAGTTTGGGATGGGGGGTTTAGAGGTGATACTGCAGTAATTCAAGCTTACCCAGAAATGAACTCATGCCCAATTGAGAAACCGTGAAGTACGGGTAATGCCAGGCATGTTAAAGAGGAAAAATGTACAGTTTTCTAAATAAGTTAACCAAACCAATATATGTCTTGCACACTTCTCTTTACACACACATACAAAACAAAAAGAAAAACAAAACACCGGGTGGGATGGCAATGGAACTATGTGTAATCGATTACTTGTACTATATGATATGATAATGAGTGGGGCACACGGTGCCAGTCCCACCTAAGTTTCTCTCCTCTTTACAAGCTGCTACAATTTTGATCATCAGCCATGTAGTCTTTGTGGAATGTCCAGCACTACAGCCACCCCGATAAGATATATCTGACATACTTGAACTGGAATCTGCATCATTCCTCTCTTTATCACAGATGAGATAGGAATTTTAATGGGTTGCAAGAACCTTGGTGTGCTCATCAATGGAGCACGGTGAGCAATGCCAGCAATAAAAGCAAGCACTGTAATTAGAAAAATCTTCAGGTTCCAGGATCTAATGGTGTCAAGTCGGTGGTCAAGTGCCTGCCTGGCTAGGTAACCTAAATAGACTTGTCTGACAATTTCATTTCAGAATCTTCCTGTCAAACCTGGAGATTGCTGGCATTGGCATTCGGAGCAGACCAGTAACAAAATGGACGGAACTACTAGAGTTGCCTCTCTTTGTTCAACCCAATAATGCCACTGATCAACAATATTTTGAACTCTTCATCCTACCACAGGAAATATTGCTCTGAAACAGCAGCTACAGTTGCAGTATCGACATTGAGATTGGTAATTAAAGTTTCTTTGTGAGCTTGTTCTGAGCCAAAAGAATTTCGTCGCTGGCAACATTTCAGGTCAAATGTCCGATCTCACTAACTTATCGAACCCATCTATGTGATTACGTCCCTGTATCACGAATAACAATCTTGGTGTAGATCAAGGATCAGTGGATCACAGTCCCAAAGGACCAAAACCTTTTACGAGGTCAATTCATACATTTTCATGTTCAAGTTTCTAAGGAAATCCTAAACTATGTAGCAGGCGTTGTACAGTTCTCTTGTCTTAGTCTAACAAGAACAGCCTATTCTAATAACCAGAAAATCGTCAAATAACGAGCTTATCATCCACAACTTGGTTACTGTATCTCAATTATGTGGTAAAGTTCCTGTGTAGCGCTTTATGTTTTCCCAAAACCAAAGCTGGCTAAGATATGGTGGATGCTAACGAACGAAACTAGAAAAAGATGTAGTATACTCAAAGATATTGCAGACATATCAGCATATGCAAAGAAAAGATTGATCATTCAAGAAAAAATATATTAACAAAATGAGAGAACCTGTCGCCTAATGCAAATACCCAGAATATATTCTGTACAATGTTGCTGACAATCGGAAGAAACAAGAAGTTTCAAACCTCTGAAGCAGTAAAATCCCACTGAGGCACTTAACTCTCTCCAAAATACCTGTGAGTATTTACCATGCGGGTTCCATATTTAATACAATGATGAATGAATTTTGCAATACTAATTTGCAAAAACAGAAAAAATATTTCTCCTTGTTACGCAGCAACAGCAGCTTTAATAAGGATAAAATTTTGCTTAATAAAGTAGATAAAGACAATCCCAACATATATACACTTAAATGCATAAATTACAACTTCTAGAGTTATCATAAATCTTTTCCTGTAGAGACATCCTAGGTGGTCAATTTGTCCACTCACAGCATGGAAAAAAAAAAATAAAAAAATACAAATCCTTTAATTGACATTTCAAATATGCAAATTCTCTACTCTTTTGGTCTTTCCCTTCATCTTGTCATATAATATATCCCTTCATTATCAGTATATTAGATATACTGGCTAGCTAGCAGGAGTCCACTACATGTCATTCGTGTCAAAACCCAGACTATGTTGAATGTGTGTTTCCTATGTATTTTACTTGCCCTTACAAGTCTTCAAGCCACCCCAACATGTCATTACAGTAAGCACATTGTAGCATTAAATAAAACAAATTAACTTATCAAACAGGCTAGAACATAGTCAGACCTCATAACTTGAGATTCTCAGAAATAATCTACACATATTGACCATATGCCAACCAATATGCAGCTCATTTGTTCAAGAACCTCGATTAATCCATTTGCTGAACAACAACACTGAATCAACTCCAGCATCTAATGAATAAGGTGTGTGCCTCAACATTCTTTTACGCGGTATATCAATTATAAAATTATGAGCTGTCATGATTACCTGAGCATGTCTCCAGTATGCAACTGTGGCCCGCTCAACACTGGCGATATGCTGAATTTATTACCATCACCATAAAATGAAGGATGCCCAAGAGGAAGGGGTCGATCCGGGATTGTTGGAACTTCAACGTCTCCTTCCAACATTTTCAGAGCATCAGCAATGGTAGGCCTCAAAGTCACCATGACATGAGCACACAAAATTCCAACTAACACAAATCTCTCCATTATTGCCTTTGGATTTGAGTTCACAGAATCCCTTTCTCTCGACAAAGATGCATCCAAAGCCTCCTCTATCTTTCCAGCTTTCACCAATGACCAAGCCCAATCCGTGATCAGAAATGCACGCGGAGATCCTGATGAAGACAAATCAAGAGCTTTTCTCCCACACATTATCTCCAAAACAACCACCCCAAAACTATAAACATCACTCTTCTCGGTCAACTGCCCATAAAGTGCATACTCAGGGGCTAAGTACCCATGAGTTCCCGCCACTCTAGTAGTAAGATGAGACTGTCCTTCTCTGCTTTGTTTTGCTAGGCCGAAATCTGCCACTCTGGCTCTCATGTCCATATCTAATAGTATATTTGTGGCCTTAATGTCTCTGTGATAAATTGCAGGTTTCACTCCATAATGCAAATAAGCTAATCCCTTTGCCACATCCAATATTATACTCTTCCGTTGAGGCCAGGTCAATGGTTTCCTAGTAATTCCACTTTGATTATCGATGGAAGGGAATAAATGGTCATCGAGATTTCCATTAGGCATGTAATCATAAACAAGATACCTCTGACCAACTCTCTCATCATAGCTCTCATTATCCCCGTCAATCACACAACTCCCTCTAAGAGGCACAAGATTTCTATGTTTCAAATCGCTAATGATTTCAACCTCATTACAAAACTCTGCATCACCTTGAAAATCTGATTCGATAATTTGTTTAACAGCAACCATTGTCCCATCTTGTAGTGTCCCCTTGTAAACAACTCCAAACCCACCTCTCCCTATGAAATTCTTTTGGGAAAAATTATCAGTTGCTCTCTCAAGATCCTCAATCTTGAACCAAATCGAGCCAGTATTAGGCCTCAATTTTGGCCTAGAACCCTGGTCCCCTAAACGCAAACTAGAATCGAATCTGGACCCGTAAATTTTTTTCCTCCATTTTTTATCCCACCAAATATACAAAGCCAACAAACTAAGCATAACAAAGACTGCAACCCCAGCTCCAGTCAAGCCAAAAACAAGGGCCGAATTACTCTTATGTGATGCACGCTTTTGGGAGTTCAATTGCAACCCAAGTATACATGACAAAGTTCCATCACCTTCAGGTCCAAACTCATTAACTATACCAGCAGCATAAAGAACTGTAAAGTAAAAGCAAAGAGTGGCATGAGAAGTATTACCATCAATGGAAAGCAACTGACCCTGGACTTTAAACCCAGCAGCAACACAAGCATCACAAGCAGTATCACTGACGTCAGATTTACAAGCCGTGTCAAGCTGAGTTGACTCGCCCAGCTGCCTCTTCCAGTCCTGGATTGTCTGAATGCTTGCACATAGATTAGGTGTGATCACAAACTGTTGAGGGTCAAAACAATGAGAAACCAAATCATCAGGCAGAGAAAGAGATGAGAGCTTTGTCTGGTAGTCATGGAGACAAGAAACTGAGGTAGACAAATTTGGGAGCCGAAACAAAGAGGTCGCTTTGAGATGCTCAGCCAAAGCCACACCAAAGAGAGACAAGAGACTCTGACAACATGGGTTCTTGTCGCTGGTGTTGGTGCTGCTTTGATGGAAGTTATCACAACCTGAGGTGTCCCATGGAACTCTCAGCACATAGTTGAGGTCCATAGGACATGTTGCAGAAGAGAGAGAAACAAAAGAGAAACAAACCAGTAATAAAAGAAGGCTCTTCATCTTCATTTTTTTAACAAAGTTGATAGATTTCTTTTCTGAGTTTGGCTATGGCTGCTTCAGAATTCGGATGGGTTTTGATGACATTTTTGTTGTTGGCAATAACATCTCCTGACCAGTTGGGTCAAACACTCAAACTGGATCGGTTTCAGTGTCCTTGCGCGTGAACAAAACGCTCTGGTTTTGGAGGTAGAAAAATGGAATTGCACGCGCTTGAGAATCAGCATTTGCCATTTGCGGTGGCATGACATGATGCGTATGTCATAGAGTTTGGGATTACGGCTAGGCTGGCCAGATATCTACCACTAGGAGACATCTATTCTCTTGGAAAAAAAAAAAAAAAAAATTCTACTCTCATTATAAATTATGGATCAGAATCCTCTCCTCATCTAATCTGTACTCACCTTTTTTTTAATTTCATAATATATAAATATTATAATAAATAAGTGGTTAGGATATAATTACTTTTCACTATTACTTTATTAACATCTAATCACATACTTCAAAAAAGGTGAGGAATAAAGATTAAGCGAGGAGAAAATTAAAATTTATTCATATATATTAGTAAATACGCATGGTAAGATTTGAACCTACCATTAATATGAATACGATGTGCATACCCCCTGAACTACAAATAGATGCTATTGCTTTTTCACTTTTGTATTATAACTTTTTTTTTAACTATTAATTAATTCGGAATTTTAGGATAAGAATTCAACTTAAATTAAATGTAAACAGTTTAAGTGTAAAGGAAAAACCACTAAATCAATCTCAACTTATTTTTAGTTCTTATATCGTAATTGCCGCGGTAATTATACCGTATTAATATAGTATAACATTATCTCAATATAAATTGATACTTCAATTAGGATGCTGTTAATTGATTCCTGTAATTAAATGTACAATACAGGTTTAGATTGATATGATTCTTAGTTTTGTCAATGTTGGACTTTTTTTTTTTTCTTTTATTTGTGAAAGTTTGTCAATTTTGGACTTGATAATCTAAAATGAGTGTTTAATTAATTCTTTGAGTTGGAATTTTTGTCTTGTGTTTAATGTTTTTCAACTGATGCCAATTTGGTCCTTAGGTTTCATTAAAAAATAATTAAAAAAAACTAAAATAATTATTGAATTTGTATTAAATAAGTTTGAACAAATCAACTTCTTTTTTGGACAAATTTCTCAGATCTTTCCTACTCTTGTCCTTTTAAGTACAAACAAATCAGGAATATTTGAAAACAAAAATATGAAGTTAGAAGGTCCAATTCCTTGCTATTTACCTTCAATACAATTTTATGATAATTATTATTTCTCCCCTGACATTTGCTCTTAACATTGTTTTACCCCTTGGTTTTTAAAATTAAGATCTGTTTGGAAGAGTTTTTCCAAATAAATCTTTTAGAAGGAAAAGTTTCAACTAATAGAGCGTTTAATCAATTTGTTGTTAATTGAAAGAGCTTTTTGAAATGATAAGATTACAAAAAAAAAAAAAAGACATGGTTTTAGGTTAGAAGACATTGTAAATCTAATGAAGTATAATAAGGTTATATTAGATATTTTAAAATATTTTTTAAAAACTCGAAAAGATCTACTTGAAAAACCTAAAATTTGAGCTTTTCCTAGTAAATGTAAAATAGTTTTTTTAATCTCCCCAAGTTCTACTAGAGTGATAACCAAACAATAATAAAAAAAAAATGAAAAGAGATTTTGTTATTAAAAATGCTCTTTTAGCCAGTAGAGAAACTTTTCCAAACGTTTACTTAGTCATTTTTATCTTCTACCATTTGTCTTCTGTTACTTTATTGTTAAAACGAGAATAACATTAATCAAGACATAAATTTTATTATTAGCTTGCAAATGTTGCTTCTCTTTTTCAAACACACTTTAGTCTTTTTAGAGATAATATTATGTTTTACAAAATTTTAAGAAAAAAATAACTTGGAAAGTAAACATTATAAGATGGGACAAATTTAAGAATGGCCTAATAAATATGTGAAAAATTGTTTTTGGCCTTAAATGAAAAAATAATCGTTGTTAGCAATTTCTGAAATGACAAATTATTTTTAAACCCTTCTATAAATATCTAGGTAAAATTTGCAATCAGCCCACCATTTACTTTATCAGATAAGGATAAGATTTGATGAAAGAGAAACTTCACCAAATTTCAGGAGAGAGAAAAAAGAAAAGAAACCCAAACGATTCTCGACCGTGGACCGTTCATCTTCGTCATCGTCGTCGTTTATCCTTGCCTTGAGACGTCGACGTCGCCGTCGTCGAGAGGGAGTCATTGTTGTTATCGTATTATTGTTCATCCTTTTACATATCGTCACAGTTCGCGACGGGTTCGAAGTGATTTATTGTGATTTTTTCGATGGCTGGCGGAGTCAATTCTACTGCCTAAAAAAGACGGGTTAGAAGACAAAGGAGGCCGTCGTGACAAAATAAGATCAGATCTACCGAAGTTTTGACGTCGGAGACGATTCCCGCCGAGCAGTGAACGACAGTCAGTCATGTTATTCACTTAGATTTTTTTTCATTATTTTTTCTGCCCATTTTATGATTTCTTGTTTGGTTGTGATTTAATCTTGTTCACTTAGATTTTTTTTTATTATTTTTTCTGCCCAGTTTTTGATTTCTTGTTTGTTTGTGATTTACAATGCAAAAAAGGATTGGTCATCTTGAACACCGCCAGTGTGAATCATAAACATCCAATGTACATGTGTGAACACTGGTAAATTTCTTGACATGCCAAACCAAGCAATTTGCTTTACGTATCGCTCGGAGGACAAACGTACAGTTAATGTCTCTGCACCCTGCCTCAAATCGTTTATTCATCGACTGTCGTATCATGAAATTGAACTTCTCAAAGAGAGCAAATTTACCCAACTCTAACTTTATTTTTTTTCCTCGCTTTCAAAAATCTGGCCTTTAAATAATGGCAAATCTACTGAAGTAGAAACTTCAATGCTGGCCGGTTGAATCGAATACTGATATGCACCTGGCAAAACCCACATAGACTAAACACCATCAACTATATGATGATAATGAGAAGCTGCTGCTGCGAAAGACCAATCTACAGATGCACCAACTAGATAACCACCAATATCTCCTCTAACTGGTTAACTGTCTATGTTGTCCATGCCTCCGCCATACTTGTAACATCTCGGATTTCGAATAATTAATTTTAAATATGTGGATATAAAATTTATGATATGAGGGGTTCAAAATGTAATTAAATGTATGTTTATTTTATGGTTTCCAGGTGGATCAAATTGAACGGTCGAAAATGATGCATGAAAATTGAAAACTGAGACAGTGAGTATCGCGACCTGGTTATCGCGATCACAGCTCGCGATGGGCCGCTCGCGATGAAAAAATGGTGATTCTTGGCAGTGAGCATTGCGACCAGTCACCGCGACCAGTCACCGCGACCACAGATCGCGATGAACTGCTCGCGATGAAAATGTCAAATTCTGGCAGTGAGCAACGCGACCACCAGCGCGACCATGGTATCGCGAGGTGTGCTCGCGATGAAGGCGGTGAAAATTGTAACATCCCGGATTTCGGGTGATGAATTTTTGATATATGTGAAATATGTGAAAATAAATTTTTACTATTTGAGCGGGTGTAAATGTAATTAAATGTATGTTTATTTTATGATTTCCAGCGGGCCGGATTGAATAGTGAAAAATGAAAAAAATTGGAAAACTGGACCAGAGAGCATCGCGACCTGGTCACCGCGACCACAGGTCGCGATGGCTCGCTCGCGGTGAAAAACGCAAAATCTGGCAGTGAGTACCGCGACCAGTCACCGCGACCACAGGTCGCGATGGCTTGCTCGCGATGAAAATGGCAAAAACCTGGCAGTGAGCAACGCGACCAGCCACCGCGACCACAGGTCGCGATGGACTGCTCGCGATGAAATTGTCAAAAACGGGCAGAGAGCAACGCGACCATTCGCGCGACCAGGGCGCGCTCGCGAGGAAGGCGGTGCGCGCACTCCAGTGAGTGTCGCGACCTGGTGCCGCGACCACAGGTCGCGACGGCGGTCGCGGTAGCGACAAAAATATAAAAAAAAAATTTTGGCTTCTCGCGGAAGCCACAGAAAAACAGAAAGAAAGAGACAGACCGAGGGAGAGAAAAAGAAAAGAAAAGAAGAGGAAGAAGAGAAGGAGAAGAGAAGGAAAAAGGGAAGAAAAGGAAAAAGAAGAAGAAGAAAGAGAGAGAAGAGAAAAGGAAGTGTAGGTGGAAAGGAAAAGGGAAAGAAACCGTGGAACCGCGGTTTGTCGAACGAAAACACGGATTCCAAGTAGGTGTACGTTTGTTTTCGAAATCGTTACGAAAAGTTTCTCGTTATTGTTTTAGTTTTTGTTTTTGTTTCCGTTTCCGTTTTTGATTTCGTTGGAAGATTTCGTTTTCGATTATTCGTATGAAAAGTGTTTATTTTATATGTATAAATTGATGATTGGTTGATCTTGGAACACGTTGATGTTAGATCGCATCTTGGTTTTCTTTCGATTTTGTAGATTCCATTAATAATAATAATGATTTATATTTTTGTATGATTATTGTTGATTTTGGACTGATTTGTGATAAATTGTATTTCAATTTCGATTTCGAATGTATTTTCGAACATTTCGATTTTGTTAAAAATACATGATTTATACTTTTGTCTGCTTATTGTTGATATTCATGAGAAACTATGGTGCAAAATATATATTCATTGAGTATTGATTGTGAAAAATTGTTTATTGTAACGGCCCTAGGATACCTAGACATAGATATGGATATAGGAGGTTGGTATACCAGCTGGGTTTTACTGAGCAGTAATGCGCCGTTATTATTGTGTGATTGTTGTTGCGGGGCAATCTCGGACAATCACACCGATTTTAGTGATCGTTGTTGCGGGGCAATCTCGGACGATCACAATGATACTAGCGATTGTTGTTGCGGGGAAATCTCGGACAATCGCGATGATATTAGTGATTGTTGTTGCGGGGCAATCTCGGACAATCACGTGATATCAGTGACTGTTGTTGCGGGGCAACCCCGGACGTCACATTGACCCATATTCCAGTCCTAGAATGTTTAGTATTCTAGCGGGCCAGAATTGATTGGAATTGAAAAGTGTATTGAAAGAAATTATTTTGACCCTATTATTGAAATTGATTAATGTTTTGATTTAGAAATTTACTCGTTTTGAAATGGAATGGGATATACATATATTGTGCTTTATTTATTTGAGATTTTAGTACACCCACTAAGCTTTATGCTTAGCGCGTTAGTTTGTTTCTAACGCGTAGGTACCAGGAATCCAGAGGAGGCTAAAGATTGAAGGAAGAGCAAGTTGCAGACCGAGTCACAGAAATTGTACAGTTGGGTAGCTATATTTATGTTATGTGTATATATATTTTGAAAGCATGCATATACAGGAAATTTGTAAATACGCTTTGTAAAATGTTTTGTAATTAATTATTGTATGGTTTCTGCCTTTTATTATTTAAATGTAAATAGTATTGTGATGAAAGGTTTTGATAAGTCGCACTAAACGGCAGAGTGCGTAATTGTTTGAAATTGATATTGAAGTGTTATTGAAATTGGTATTGAATTGATTGTGTAAAAAAAAAAAAAAAAAAAAACAGGTTTTGGAAAGTCCGAAAAACAAACGGTACTCTGCCGAATTTTCGTAAAAAGTTTAAAATGTTTTATGGGCTCACACTGATTTTAAAATGAAAAATGAAGTTTTGAAAGAATTTGAAAGTCCGAGTGGCGCTTCCCGGATCGGTCCGGCCGGATCGGGTCGGGGGGTGCTACAAAAATGCTCCAGTGAGTACCGCGACCTGATGGCGCGACGACAGGTCGCGACGACCGAAAAATATAAAAAAAAAATTTGGCTTCTCGCAGAAGCCACAGAAAACAGAAAAAAGAAAAGAAAGACCGAGAGAGAGAGGGAAAAAGAAAAGAAAAGAAGAAGAAGAAGAGGAAGAAGAGAAGGAGAAGAGGAAGAAAAGAAGAAGAAAAAGAAAAGAAGAAGAAGAGAAGGGAAAAAAGAAGAAAAGAAAGAAAGAAAAGAGAAAGAGAAAGGAAAGATGAGGGAAAAAGGAAAATTCAGAAGGAAAAAGGAGTAGAAGCGGAAAAACGGTCTTCAGGTTGGTGTACACACAGTTTTGAAACCTTTTTCATATTGTTTATTGATTTAAAGAATTTAAGTTTACATTTATGATTTTTGTTTAGTCATATTTCGTATTTTGATTGCAATAGTTATTTTTCGATTTGTGAAAACTGTCTGAACTTGTTTTTGAGATACATAACTTGAGTTTATATCGAATCTATAGATTTCGTTTCTGTATTCTGTTATTTCTAATTATTGATGAGTATTAAGTGTGAAATTTGATAATTGTAAAAGTGTTGAAAAGTGACTGTATATTTGTATTTCATGAATTACATTTTATGGCCCTGATATATGTATAGGGATATGGATATAGGAGATTGACATGTTAATTGGGTGAAATTTATGGCAGTACTGCACCGTGATGTATAATGTCTCTGATTATTGATTACGGATACCATTTCCTCGTGAAATGGGAAACCGACTGTTTATCACGGATACCATTTCCTCGTGAAATGGGAAACCGACTGTGAGAATACTCGGATACCATTTTCTCGTGAAATGGAAAACCGACTGTTTATATAGGGATACCATTTCATATGAGATGGGAAACCCGACTGTGAAACCTGTAATCCAGTCCTGTACACCCTGTTATGTGTATCACGGGCCAAATTGAGAATTTATTATTAGAAAATGTTATGGAAACAAAGAGATGATATGGAACTGAATTCCAGACAGTTTTGAAATAACGTCTATTTACTTAATTTCAATAATTGTAAAACGTTTGTTATAGATATTTCTATTTTTGAAAGTACTGGTTTTAAGCTTTATCGTTTATATACACTTTTGAATTTCTGAGTTTACATATACTGTTTTATATTATATTACTATTTATTTTAAGTGTACACCCACTAGGCAGCTTTGTTTAGCGCGTTAATTTTGTTTCTAACGCATAGGTAATAAAGATACCGAGGACGGAAAGGACTGAAGAGGCACCAGCTGCAGAGAAGAGCTCAGAGTCACAGTATCTTCGGGGTAGTTTGTTATATAAGTATTTCTGTATATTATAATTAGATATGCGTGCATATACAGAGGATTTTGTAATTATGATTTGTAATTATGTGTTGTAATTAATTATTTTATGCTTTCTGTTTTGTATTTTTTTTTTTCAAAAGGATTGTAGTTACTGAATTGTTTTATAAACTGTTTGAAAGTCGCACTAAACGGCAGAGTGCGCATTTCAATGGATTGAGATTTGAAGTGTTTTTGTGAATTGTTTGTGATTTGAGTTTTATTTGAAAACAGGTTTTGAAAAATCAAAAAAACAAAGGAAACTCTGCCGAAATTTTTGAAAATAATTTTTGATGGGCTCACTCGAAAAGATTTTAAAATTACAAACTATATGGTTTTCAGTTTATAAACAGAAATAAGAAAGTTTTGAAAACCCGATAGCACTTCCTGGATCGATCCAGCCGGGTCGGGTCAGGGGGTGTTACAATACTCATCAGAAAAATGCTCAAGATTGTTAGTAGTGGTGGGTGACAACAGAATCCCATTATCATAAGATGAATCAGAATGATTACCATCTTCAATTTATTGATCCTCATCCATAAACGCCGGTGTGAACCTGTGATCTCTATCCGATAAAAGGACATATGCAGTATGCCTGACATTTTGAAATACGGGAGGGATAGATTCTGAATGTCGGCTACAACCGCTAGTAGCAGAAAACTGGGTTGCAAATGGAGGAGGACATGCTGGAGGGGATGCTCGTCATATAGGTGCAGGTGCCCGAGTAGGATCTCTAACATTGTTGTTCGCTTTTTCCACAATATCTATATATACCTCCGAAATATGTAGTTCATCAAGCAACAAAAATATAACATCATCGTCGTCCACAATTTGTAACTTTCTCGGGTGTTTTTAAGTATAAGCGACCATACTTATGACTATGTCATACCTTGTACTATCAATCTTAACCTTCCGATAAATCAAGTCAACCGACTTTGTAAATGCCAACTCTTTAGAAGCCAATGCCCCAACCGGCGAACCACCAATATAATCTAGACTATTTCATTGTCTATTATAGTTGAGTATAAGCCTACGAGTATTTATTTTCTGAAATAAGTGACAAATGTTTAAATTCGTATAACATTTCACAAAAATATGAATAAGATTTCACTAAAAATGTTTCACTACGAACATTTCACTGAAAAAATTACACCTTAAACATTTCACTAATAAACATTTTACTAACCTTACATTTTACTAACCAACATTTCACGAACCAACATTTCATGAACTAATATTTCACTAACCAACATTTCACTAACCTACATTTCACTAACCAACATTTCACTAACAAATATTTCACTAACCTACATTTCACTAACCAACATTTCGCTAACCAACATTTCAATAATCATATTCTATAACCATTAACATTTCACAAAAAAATATTACCCAAATCCTTTCAACCACAAATCAAACACATTATACAAAATAACAACATAAAACACATTTTAAGTAAAATATAAAAAAATTCATAAAACTATTTCTAAATTTTGATTTTGTTGAGGTAATAGAGTTATTAATGATAAGATGATCAGTGTTAGAAAAATAAAGGAGTGTAAATAGCTTTGAATGAAAAAGATAAAAAAGAAAGAAAAAAATAAAGGGAAGTGTAAGAAAAAGGACAAGAAACAGAGAAGAGAACGATTAGAAGAAAAGGAAAAAAGTGAGTTTTTGTTTTCACTAGGTAAAATGTAAATAGAGTTTTTATGTTATTTTTAATAGACTTTTTTATAATTTTTTATTTATCGGGTTATTATCTAATTAAAGGGTGGTTGAAAAATATTTATGATATTAAATTATTAAAGGAATTAAAAATGATTATTTTTTTATATTAACTAAAAATAATTTTTTATATATTTATTAGATCATTTTTAACCATTATCACTTATTATAATTTAAGATTATCATTTAACAAAATGCTTCTTGATATATTAGCTATTAATTTATATTAGGTGAGGACCCAATGATTTCTCTTTTGAAAAAAAGTTAGAATTATGTGTCCAAGAAATTGACTCTTCATAGATTTCACTAGTGTAAAAGACAAGTCCTGCAACTAATTATTACTATATTAACAGTTGATTTAACTCTAATTAGTTATATTAGAGCTAATTTGATATTACTTTTGAAAAATTAAAATCAATTTATTTAATAATTTTGGTATAAATAAAATGTTTGATAAAATTAGGAACCGTTTTTTTCATTCTACTGGTCACACAGTAAAATTATAATTTAAAAATTTTTTATACAGATCGCAAAAGTGATCCGTGACCAGTAAAACTTTGAAACTTATATTTTTGAAACAATTAATTGTTTTCAATTAAATAAAAAAGATTAAGGACCATATTGACGTTGGAGACTCCTTCATTTTCTTTCTGTTGCTCCTTGTCTGAACCACTATATCTTCCTTATTATGTTCCGGTACCGGTAACTTACGTGTAAACACATTACATTGTCAGGAACAATAAAGAGGTTCCTTTTGATAACAATTTTAAAAAGTATGGGAGGGATACTTTTATAAAATAATTATGAAATAATCTGGTATAAAATTTAATAAATATTTTAAATAGACAAATCATCCTCATTAATTTTAACATAAAAACACGTGGATCCCAACCTTAATTATATAAAAATCTATTTTATTATAACATAATTTTTTTTTTCAATGTTGATAACTTGATATTTACAAATGTCAAATATTTATTTATTTTAATACAATTATAAAAAAAATAGATACTTAATTTTTTTTCTTTTATATTAAACATAATTATAAAATTAATTTACTTTTTTTTTTATTTCAAATATTTGTATTAATTATTAATTTAGTTTGAATACCAAATATAATTAACATATTTTGTCATAATGTCTACTATAGATATTATATAAATTCATTGAAAATTTACCAAGCTCATGCATATTGATTTTAAATTTTATTATAACAGTTTTAACAACTATATTAACCAAGTAATTATTTAATAAACTTTATAGTAAATTATTCATTCCGTACAATTAATCATGATTATTATTAAAGTTAAACCGACAACTAACCCTATTCTTTGATTTATCTTCTGTATGATTTTTGTATATTGAGTTTTCAAGTCAATATGATGGTGACATTGTCAACCATTTTAACAAATAACATTTAACATACAAGTCTAAAGAGAATCAAAAGTATTTTGTTGGCCACTCAATCACGATCCTACCAAACCATTGGACTTGTACTTCTTTTGGAAAATGACTTCATCATCTAATAATTCTAGGTTTTGTTTCTTATATTTTCTCTTAAGATTTTTTTTTATGCTATTCCTAGCTCACTATTGTTGCTTGACCAGACCATTTTGCAATATTTATAAAATAGTTTGATATTTTTAAGATCTGAGTTAACATATTCACAAAAAAAAAAAAAAAAAAAATGGAAACGAAAATTTTGATTAATTATTTTGACACGACTCTCCTTCAAATAAAAGAAAATAAAAGGTTTGGCATTGAAATATAGCTGTTTCATTTTTTTTTCTATATTTTCAAGCTTTGCATTTTCCAGTCAACTATTTTCAAGAATTTTACAGTAGCAAATTTTTCTACGATGATTATTAGTCTAGTTAGGCACCAACTTAAAATTGTACACAGATGTTTGATTCGAGATAGAACTTTCAAGAACAGTCATCAAATTATACTTCGAATACAATAGAGTACAGTTTCTCGTGTTTTGAAGAAATAAATATAAGATATTATATTTATTATTTTAATTCTTAAAAACACAAGTTAACAGGATCATTTCTAATTTGTACACTTACAGAAACAAAATATACATGAAAAACCAAAAACAGATAGTACCTCAGCTAACTTTTATTAATTTTACTTGGTAACTGAAGATTGATGCATTAAGGCATGTTTTGGCTAGAACTAGAAGGTAACTTGATGTGTATAATTTATAAACTGCAAAGCTCAAACAAGGATGAGAATGATGTGCTACTTCCTTTTTAACTCCACTAATTTTTAGTATCATCCTTTGCCAGTGGAGCTGCAAGGGGAACGGCATTATGCATATGTGAGGGAGCAGTAACAGCAGCGGAGGCAGTTATGGCATCGGTTATTGGGGGCAGGGGAGCTGGAGAGGAAACGGAAGCTGAAGAAGACGCGACAGGTCCAGCAAAATCCCTCGACATAACGTGCTTCAACCTGTTGTTCTTGTAGTTCTTCCAAAAATGAAACTGCTGCCTATGTGCCAGTTCCTAAAAGCCCAAGTGGTGCACATAAATGCAGTAGAGGATTAAAGAAATATATATACATAATTTTAATGGACTTCATTTCTATGGACAGTGATATATTGTTTTATGTTTTTCAGTCAATTCTAGCTACTCAATTAACTTACCTGCTATAGTATCGTTATTATCAGTTGTTGTGATTAATACCATTGGTGTGTTTCAGTCGTGTTCTAAATCATCAAAACGATGATAAGTTACTGATCTTGCACACGAAGGAAATGCTAAGAAACTTACAATTAAATGATAAATGGGCTAAATGGACAAGGAGGACAGTTCATCATGGGCAAATGATAAAGATCATCTGATGACAGAACAGAATGCATGGAGAAGTACATGCAAATATACATGATTTTGTCAGAAACGATGGGTGGGAAGATCCTCAAAAAAGTGAAAAAAACAGAACAGAAATCCCAAATTTCCATCTCAATATTGTTGATAGTGAGGGTGAAGTCGCGGACATGATAGCATCAGTCAAAGCAAAAGCCAAGATGGATAAAGAGCTAAATGGCTTTTTACTGAATGGATCAACCTTAAACATTGAAATCCTCTGTTTCCCTCTTTCTCCCACTAAATCAATTTACAAAATAAAATTGAGCAAATACTATTCAGTAAGCTCAAAAAGGCATTCTATAACCAAATCATCCTTATGGATCGCTCACTTAGACTTTAATAAACATATGGGAAAAAACCAATAAATGATGGGAAAAGAGACAAAAGAATTTCAGCAGATACATTTTCCTTGATGAAGATGCTCACAAAAAGAGAGAAAAATAACTGAATTAGAGTTAAAAATGTGGAATAGAACCTTTGTGGCAGGGTGCGCCATTGCATTGCGGAAGTTTGCATTTTGAAGAAGACTAAGGAAATATAGACAATGTGGGTACCTGATAAAACAAAATACATGTATATCATAATCATAACTAAAAATGGTTAGACCAACAACCCAGCGTTATTACGCCTTTAAAAATCTAAAATGTTCCAAGTCCGACATTGTTAGATGAGCACCTGTTTAGGAATTAACTTACATTATGAACTTTACATATTCAGGTTGCTTCCAATATTGAAGGTATTTTAAATAGCCAATGAAAGCTTCATCTTCAAAATAGCGATTCTGTGCCAAATCTGCACAAGAAAATGTAAGCACTAAGCATCAGGAAGTGAACACTGAGATAGTGAACTGAATGTTAATGCTCTTGTGCACCATGAGCAATGGATAACAGTGAAGGAGGTACCATTGATAACTAAAAAAAATTGCTATAATAATATATGGTTGTTAGATTGCACAACAATTGTATGCTCAAGCTTCTGATGCAATACTAAAATGTATCAGAACCCTTTCGGACTTGTTCAAACAACTCTAGCTATGCACATGTTAAGTAACTTCTAAAGTGTAGCGCGCGAATCTATCCAATGAAAACTTCAAGCATACTAGCAATCTTAAATTAGTGTTTTCAGAACACAGTACTTGAAATCGATTTTTAACAATGAATACGAATTTAAAAATGAATAAAAGTGGATAGATAGCTTACCTAGAATTGGAGAAGAAACTCTAAATTGCACAAAAAAACTTGATGTACATTACAATGAGATTTCGTACAAAGATAGGATGCTGAATACAAAGAATGGATCCCTTATTTATAGCTAGGGTTCTCCGCAATAAAACAAACTAAAAACATAATGATTAATGTAGAAGAAAAAGCAAATGGAATATATTCCACCTGAGTTCTTCAAGAATATAACCTGAGCGATTTCCGACACCCTAAGATGAGTTATTCGTGACATACTAGAAATATTACTTTTTTTTAAAAAAAGGTCCAGAATTTGGCATTTTAAATGCAGACATCCTTATAAGCTTGAAATTTTCATGAACTTGTACAAAATCAACTTTGACTGTCTCAAGAAACACATAACTGAGGTAACAGATAATGCCAAAAAAGAATCTCTGTTCACTATTCTCTTTAGTCTTTACTGCCCAGCATTGGCATCTTCCAACAGATCAATGGTGTGTTCGTTGAATTTAGTCAAAGTTGAATAAACCAGTAAACTTCATGAAATTTTAAACATGGAAACATGAATATTCAGTACAAGCACTAATGTGAGGTACATTGCTCTCTCACTCCTTCCAACTTAAACTGTATTAGCTATTTCTGGACTAAAAATGTTAACGGTGGTAGATTAGTACCAAAATTTGTCATCTATAAGATTAGCAACTATAAACCTCACTTAAAAATCCATTATTCTCGACGTCAACTTGACCATTCAACTCTATAATTATCTACAGCCTGAAGGGGACATTCACGACAGGACAACATCAACCTTTAACTAGGAAACTAACCAAATTTACATAAAAGTAGAAGGGACCTTATTCTTGGTAAAAGGGGTTGACACTTTCATGATCTTTACTTCTTGCCTTTCCAACAAGGAAGCAAAACCTGAATTTATAAATAATATATATATGAAAAGCAATATTATGTTCATAGTCCTTGAAATGGAATATCTGTGTGTTCATTTCGTGATGCGATTAAGAAAGAAACCAAATTTTGTTTCCTTGTAAATTAATTCAAATGCCTAGTTACCAGTTACCAGCACAAGAGAACCATATATGACTTCTGATTCATTGCTCATGTCAATAGCATATACATAAAAGTAAGGCTCAACACAAGACCAAACCAAGAAATGAATGCTTCAAATGTTTCTTATGCACATAAGGAGAGTATTTCAAACATCATGTAAAAATTGATATCATTTAGCAAATTTTATAGCAATGTCAGTCAAGATATATCATGATGCCTAGCATTCCATTGACAACAATGATATGTAAAGCCGAAAAACATTTATCATCATAACTGAGATGGTTTCAACTAAGAAAAAAGAAAAACAAACTGATGTAACTAAGCAAACTTACAATGGATGTAGTTTGGATTTGCCAGACATTGCACAAATTCTAGTTCAAGCACAAACCGCTGACGCCCATCATCCCGGTCCTTGTATAAATTTTCCAGCCTGAACAAAAATTCAGCCATTCATGTAATTTTATACCATCGAATTCAGGGGAAAACTAAGAGCCTTCTCGGTTGTGTATTTCAAAAATAATCTTTTAGTTCTCTAATTCACCACATGAAATTTCCTTCTTAATTTTGAATTGCAGACATTTGAATCCAAAGTGTTAATATGGATTTTCTTCCTAAATTTTAGTGTAATACTTCTTTCTAAATTTTTTTTATCCCAAATGTGGGTTGGATATGTTGAACGAATGATTAAAACTATTAATTTGATAATAAAAATATGTGGGTAAATAACATTATATCCCCAAATCATTTAAGATGAAAATTTAGGAATCTTTTTCTATTACGCAACCAATCTCGTCCCATTCCATACACATATAAAAATCTTCTTTTAAGGTTAGCATAAGAAGACGGATTCTTAATCCTTTTTCATAACAAGAGATCTAATCAACTAGACTATCTTCTTTACGACACAAATTAATAATAAGAAAATTGGGTAAACAAAACTTAATAAATTAGTTGTCATTTGTCCAACATATTGATTCTCATTGCATGAATCTCTTGACCCAAAAAAAAAAAAAAAAAATTTAATGAGGTCCCACATGATAAAGAATTTCTCATTCTAAAATTCTAGGTAACTCACAATTTTTTACTGGGGTTAGTCTGTTGGGTTGATTTTTAAAATATCAGAAATGATGATTTCATTAAAGAAACAACTAAATAAAACAAGGAAATTTGATGCTTACTTTGATGGACAATTGGTTGAAACATCAGCATCTTGACTGGAAGTGGAAGCCATTGAACCTGCACATGAACAGAAACACAAATAAATTCATTATTTAAAATATTAATTTTTTTTTAAAAAAGTAAAAAAGTGGAATTAACATTTCCAGTTGAAAACATACCTAGGATTAAAATTGATCTCAAGTCTGCAATTTAAAGAAAACCAAACCAAATTTTGACCAACCTAAAAAACAGAGACCCAATTATTCAAAAACATTTTTTTTTTATTTTTAAAAAAGAGATTATATTTAGGTTGGTCAAACTTGGTTAGCAAGCAAGTGTTTAAAACAGTTGTGTTGTGTTGTGTCAGTACCAAAAAAAGAGTAAAAACGTTCAATTCACATGAACTGAACAGTTTCATGTGGGCCTCATCTGTGTGAGAAAAGATTCAGTGGGACATGCATATTAGTACATCTGTACAATAAAAAAAAAATATTAATCTACGTATTATTGAAAAAAAGAGTATTAGTAATATGACAATAAAACCGTACTTTTACTTAAACTACAGCTAAACTTGTCAGATAATTATCAATTTGATCCTTAATATATTTAAAAAAATTATTTTTGACCTATTTTTACTTTTTTTAACTCGTACATTCCCTAATTTTTTTTAAATACATTAATTTAATCTATATGACCAAAATTTTGATCGGTCAAACCTGACATAAAGAATAAATTGTTCAGTTTACCCTTTTTTATTAAATTATTAAATTAGAATAACGTTTTTACGCTTTAACTTTTTAACGACTTTACTTATTTGGTTAGTTTAATAAAAAAAATAACATATGTTATAAAAATTTAAATTTTTTTATAAAAAAATTAAAAAGAATTAAATAATAAAATAAATATGACAAAATTTATTAAAAATAAAAATAATTATAAAAATATTACAAAAATAAAAAATATATTATAAAAATAAAAAATATTAAAAGTAATATCATCCATTAAAAACATAATAAAATTCAAATTAAATGCTTATAAAAATAAAAATATAATAATAAAATTAAAAAATATATAAATTATATATATTGCACTTTTATTATTATATTTTAATTTTTATAATATAATAATAATAAATGTATATATTATAATTTTATTATTATATTTAATTTTTATAATATATATAATGTATATATTATATAGAGTTAATTACACTCAACCTCCCTGAGGTTTGGCTAATTACATTCGGAATCAAAGTTTGCATTAATTGACACTAACCTCCCCTCACGTTAACGTTGACAGTTAAAATGACCGTTGACTTTTTTTAAATTTTTTAAATGACCAAAATACCCCTGTCACAAATCTCGAACCCAGAAGGGTTCGATCTTCGAACCCTCTGGGTTCCACGAACCCAGAAGGGTTCGATCTTCGAACCCTTATGGGTTCGAGAAACCCAGAAGGGTTCGTGTCTTCGAACCCTTCTGGGTTCGAGATCGAACCCAGAAGGGTTCGATCTTTGAACCCTCTGGGTTCCATGAACCCAGAGGGTCCGTTCTTCGAACCCAGAGGGTCCGTTCTTCGAACCCAGAGGGTTCGAGATCGAACCCAGAGGGTTCGAAGATGAATATTCAAAAAATTTTTTTTTTCTTGGTGGAGATCCAGATCTCCACCGTCCATCATGTTGATGGACGGTAGAGATCCAGTCTGGCTCTCACCATTAATTTTTTTTAATGAACAGTAAAAAATTTGTGACAGGGGTATTTTGGTCATTTAAATTTTTTGAAAAAAGTCAACGGTCATTTTAACGGTCAACGTTAACGTGAGGGGAGGTTAGTGTCCATTAATGCAAACTTTGATTCCGAATGTAATTAGCCAAACTTCAGGGAGGTTGAGTGTAATTAACTCTATTATTATATAATATATTCTAAAACATGTATATATAATATTTTAACATTTTAATTTTTTTAAACTAAATTTTAAGTTTTATAAGTATTTACTTTTAAATTTTATTTTTATTTTTAATAAATGATATTATTTTTAAGTTTTTAATTTTTAATAAATTTTATCATATTTATTTTTTTATTTAATCTTTTTTTAGTGTTTATTTAAAAAAATTAATTTTTTATAACACATGTCAATTTCTTATTGGACTATCTAAATAGGTAAAGTTGTTAAAATGTTAAAGGATAAAACGTCATTCTAATTTAATAATTTAATAAAAAAAATATAAAATGAATAATTATAATTTATGTTAGGTTTGACCGTCAAAATTTTGGTCATATCTACTAAATTGATTTATTTTGAAAAAATTAGGGACCATATGAGTCAAAGAAAATAAAAACATATAAAAAAGTAATATTTCTAAATATGTTAGGGATCAAATTAATAATTATTTAAGGTCTTAGATATAGTTTAAGTAAAAATACGGTTTCATTGCAATATGATTAAATATTAGAGTATTTCATTACAATATGACCAAGTATTAGGGTATTTTATTATAATTTTCCCTTAAAATAATTAATTACAAAAAGGTGATAAATTCAAATGTGAAGTTATTTACAAATAGAAGCGCACATAATATGACTAGAAAACAGGCATAACTTTAAATGTAAAGTTATTAACACATAGATGCACATATGATATGGTTCTATAAAAATACATAAATAAACAAATTTGAATGTAAAATTATTTACAGATAGAGAGGCACGTGATATGAGGTGATAGATTTAAATGTAAAGTTATTTATAGATAATTGTGAGTTATTTATAGATAAATACGCACATGATATGATTCTATTGAAAAAAAAAAAAATTTGTATCTCCAAAAAAAAAAAATTGAATATGAAGATAATCCCAAATAGATGCACACGTGATATGATTTTATTAAAAAAAAAAGATAGATTTGATTATAAAATTATTTATAGATAAATGCGTACATGATATAATTTTATTTTAAAAAAGGGTGAATTGTACTTAAGTACCCTGACTTTTATTATAATTGCACGTTTAATGCCAGTTTTGCCATAATTGCACTCGAGTACCCTGTAATCTGTTGACCACTGTTAAAGTAACGGTTGACCAAACGGATTTAGGTAAAATGACCAAACTGCCCCTGCAAAGGAAAAAAAAAATGAAAAGTCAGATGAACCTAGATGAACTGGGTTCGCGATCGAACCCAGATCACTGGGTTCAAACGCGAAATCGAACCCAGCTGGGTTCGCGATCGAACCCAGATCTGGGTTTGTGTTCTTTGAACACGAACCCAGCACTTGGGTTCGTGTTCGAACCCAGAAATGGGTTCGAACACGAACCCTCTGGGTTCGTGTTCTTAAAAAAAAATTTAAATTTTTTTTAATTTTTTTAAAAATATTTTTAAAATTAATTAAAATATGACGTGGCATGTTCTTATTGGTTGGATGATTTTTAAATTTTTTTAAAAATAAATTTAAATGTAAAAGACCAATTTGCCCCTAAACCCAATTGGTCAACCGTTACTTTAACGGCGGTCAACGGATTACAGGGTACTCGAGTGCAATTATGACAAAACTGGCATTAAATGTGCAATTATGATAAAAGTCAGGGTACTTGAGTGCAATTCACCCTTAAAAAAAATGATAAATTTGGATGTAACATATGATTATATTGAAAAAATGTACAAATGACGTTACAACCGTCACAATGAAAATTTTTCCTCTTTAGTTCCATTTTTTAGGCATAGAAAAAAGGTGTATTTTGTAAACTTAGTTTCTTTTTTTTTTTTTCCGAAGAAAATTGGATTTAACAACTCAAACAATGTAGACCACGAAAAGCGTCGAGTGAATATCGGGACATTATAACCTGTAAGGATAGAACACAAGAGATCCGTAGGGCACTTGGGACACCGAGGTAGTGCCGGTCAAAGACACTCTAACGGTCAAGTCAGTCAATTGTCTTGAAAAGGACGAAAGGCGAGAAATAGAAGTGATAGAGATACTTCCTGTTATTACGATAGAATTGGCATGAATGATGTAGAGTAGGTGGTGAGCCGTGGTTGAGTTCAAAGGGCGATGCAGATGGATGGAGTTTGGCCGGAATTTGTCTGGGAATGGATCCTCGGGAATCGTTTACTCACAAAGGGCTTTTAATTGGTTTTTTCAATGCTTAGGATTGTGTGAACCCCCAATTAAAGTGAACATTCTCACTTTATAAGGTTTGATCCACCCGTTAGAGGGGTGGATCACTCTACCTTATTCTTCGGCCCAAATCAAGGAGGGTTTGGCCACCTCTTTGACTTGGTCCATTAGACTTTAAATTTGAAGTCTGATGGTTTGTGGATCGGGTTGAGGATCTACGAATGGACCATGGGTCGGGTCATCACGACGATTAGGAGGGTATGAATTGCAAGGTAGCTTAACGCTCTGCTCGACGTGAGGGTACGTTGGACGACAATATGGTTGCCTTAGGTGAGCTTCAAACTGAGGGGTCGTAGATGTTGCTTGACCTAAACAGTTGTGTCGAGCAACGTATAAATGAACCGTTGTCGTATAGATGAGTCGTGTTGAGCGACGTATAGACTGAAGTTCCATGTAGTCAGGCTAGGGGCCAATAGTTGGCTCAACATGTAGGAGATTGTGTCGCTCGACTCAATCCTTGTGTTGTGCGGTCACTGTTTAGGTGAGTCAGTCTCTTGGGCTTAGGTTGTTTACATGGATCATGTAGGGAACTCTACATGGCCTTGGGCCTTGTCCATGATTTGATTGGGCTTTGGGCCTGACTGATTTTGGTTACTAGAAACAAATATTACAAAACAATTGTAGAATTCTCCAGAATTTATCGCTCCATAGAAGGAGGACAATTTTCAATCGAAACAATCTCAACATCAAGAGAGAAAATTAGACTAGCTATAACATGTGCAACCGAATTTGCACTTTTAGGAATAAAACTAACACCAGAAAAATTAGAATTATCTAACAAAGCAAGGATATCACAAACTAGCAAACTCAATTTAGAATCTGGAAACTAAAGAAGAAGAAATTAAATTGACAACCGTAAGTGCATCAGATTCCAGACCTTTAGGAAGCAAAAGCAATTCCTCAGCCAAATGGAGACCACGAAACATGGAATAAGCTTCAGCTATCCGAGGGGAACACCTCAACCGCATCTTCAATGAGCATCATGCCATTACTGCACCAACTGTATCTCGAATAACCACCCCCAAACCAATCTCCCCATCTTGAACACGAACTGCAACATCAGAATTAATAGTAAACCTTCCTGCAGAAGGAGTCTTCCAGTGAGCAATCCCTTTATGCGATGCAGCCATCTGAGGAGGTTGTTCATTAGCTAAACGATACACAGATAAGAAATCAGTCGACTAGAACACTAACTCTTTAATAGAAAGCATAGTAGAAACATGCACACTCTTATTTGGACGAAGCCAAATCCGCCATAATAGAACACAAAAGGTTTCAAATTCTTCAGAGTGCAAACAAGAATGCAGATGAATTATGAAATCCAAGAAACTACAATGACTAGGAATCAAACGCCCATCCAACAGCCTAAAACTAGCTCGGATCGCTTTCAAATTCAGGCACCCCTATAAAACATGGAATGTAGATTCAGTGAACCTCAAACACATCAGGCACAAGATGACCGCTGAAACTTTATAGCTTAACAGATTTATTCGAGTAAGATTCCAATTGTTACAAGATTCCCAAATAAAAACCTTGATTTTAGAAGGAAGCTTAAGTTGCCACAAAAATTTCCAGCAGCTTTCTACCTGACTCAAATCCTAACCTGAAGAACTAAAAAGAGAAGAAGATGCTACCTGATAGCCACTTCAAACTGAATAAATCCCATGCTAATCAAAGTGCTATATCAACAAATTTTCCTTACCACAAATACTAATAGGGATACTCAAAATTAAATCCACATCCTCCTTAAGGAAAAGCTAATTGAGAATAACTTCATCCCATTAACCAGAAGTTGTATGCAATTGACTAACCATCATAGAATCAGTCAAAATCGACCGTGAGAGAACCTTAAAAGTAAACGGCCTTAGGAGCCATCTATCTTTGTACTGTTGGGGTTTTGTCCTAAAGATGTAATTTGTAAATATTTTTTATAAATAAACAAAAGAAGAGTTCAATTTATTCTTATTGTATTATTTATATTATATAAAATTGTGCATTATAACATCCTAGATTGCCGGATATAATCTCGTACTGTGTATATGAGTATCATATACAAATGGATACACTAAGAAATGTGCAATCTAAAGAGTTCATAGATAGCAAATAAAGCTGGGTACTTTATTTGTGGTTAATCTATAGCTGCGGTCCATTTTGTATTGTACGGTGATTCTATTCTGAATCATTCATATAGAGATATGGGAATGGAGGTACCTTGTATGATGTGATCATATAGAACTGGGCCATGAATGATATGAATCTCTCACCAAAATCCGTTTACCAATGAGATTCATATAGTTCAACTTATGATGGCTATGTGTAAGTGATTTCAATACTGAATGTCTTATCGACTCCTTCAGGTTAGATCGTGATTTTTGATATACTATGGGTGAGGTCGGATGATTATTCCCGATCAATATTCTCCGTATGTTGGGATTGCAGTTTGGCTTGTGACTGGGAAGATTTGTACACAATAGTGGAATCCTGTAACACCCCCTGACCCTACCCGACTGGATCGACCTAGGGAGCGTTACCGGGTTTTCAAAACTTTCCAAATTCACTTTATACTTTTCAAACCATTAGAAAACCATATAGTTTAAAATTTAAAAACATTTTTGAGCGAGCCCATCACATCAGATTTGTAAAAATTTCGGCAGAGTTTCCTTTGTTTTTCGGATTTCCCAAAAGCTATTTTTCCACAACTCAAATCAAATACAAATTACAACAACACTTCAAATCTCATTTTCAATCATTTGCGCACTCTGCCGTTTAGTGCGACTTTTCCACAGTTTTAAAATAAAATAATTCAGAATTCAATATTTACAAACATTCTAAAAATGAAAAACAGAAATCATAAAATTATTTATAAAACATATAAATAAAAACTCTTCGAAATTACAGACTTCTGTATATGCACGCTACAGAATATATATACAAAAATATATAACTACCCCAAAGCAATGTAGTGACTCTGAACTTCAAGCTGCAGGAACCTCCTCTCTATTCCTTGTCTGCCTCGGTATCCTTGTCACCTACGCGTTATAAAAACAACTAACGCGCTAAGCATATAGCTTAGTGGGTGTACACTAAACTCAAGTATTAAAATTAGAAATAACCTTTCATAATAGGACTGGAATATAAACATGTTCAATGCAAATCATTTACGATGCAAATCAGTTACAGAAATAAAACTGTTGAAATCATTTCAAGGGAACACTCATTACCATATAGAATTCATGTAAAACCAAAACATACACGTATACAATCAATTTCGAAATTCACTTATAAACATATTATTCAATTCCTTTCAATTCTGGCCCTCTAGAATACTCAACATAATCTAGGACTGAAATATGGGTCGTTCAACCACAGTGACTGTCTGTCGAACATAACTCCCACCCTAGGACGAATCCTAAGAGTAGTACGTATCTCCCTACCCTAGGACCGAGGGTTCAGACCCTAGAGAGGTACATGTCTCCCTATCCCAGGAACGAATCCTTAGGAAGGTACGTGTCTCCCTACCCCAGGACGAATCCATGAGGAGGTACATAATAAATCATCAATAGCAATGTCAATATCGGTGCAGTACTGCTCACTGAACCCAGCTGGTATACCAACCTCCTATATCCATTTTTATGTCTAAGTATCCTAGGGCCGTTTCACAATATCATTTCTTTATGGTCAAATTAAATTTTATTAAATTCAAATCAATAAACACATTGACAAAATTCAAACTTATTTCACAAATTAATATTTCACAAATTATTTCACAAATTATAAAATCATCACATACAATATATATAAATCTATATAAATATATAGAGTCAAAATCAATTTATATATATATATATATATATATATAGATAAATCTATATTTAGAATCAATTTAGCATAAACTATATATATATATATATATTCAGAATCACAATATATCACCAATAATTAAAAATAATATAAAACGATTCTGAATTAAATTTCTGAAAAATCTGAAAAATACGAAAATTAGTGTACACCGAACTTGAATAATTTCCTAACACTTTTCTTTTCCTTTTCTTTTTCCTCTTCCTTCCTTCTTCTTCTTCTTCTTCTTCTCTTCTTCTTCTTTTCTTTTCTCTTACTCTCTCGACTTGCTTCTCTTCTTTTTTTTTTCTTCTTTTTCTTTCTTCTTCACTGCCTCTCCTCTGTTTCTCAATTTTGTTTTATGTTCTGTTTTTACTTGTTTTTATTTATAATTGGTGCTGTGTGTTTCAAATTGACTTTTCAACTTCTTTTTTTTTTTTTTAACTAGGTTTTTCTTGTGTGCGAACACTCACACACACACAAATACATACATATATATATATATATATATATATATATATATATTATATAAATATCTTCCTAATTACCAATTGCTCCCTTAAACTTCTTAAAATCCTACTATGGCACAATTTTACTCTTAATCACATTTCATCTCAATAATTATTCCAAAACTATTCCACACTTATCCAATTACTAAATTAACTTCACCAATATTCAATTAGACCCGTTATTCTCCAAATGCACTATAAAAAGAATAGACTTTTCGTAATTCGAAAAATTAGGGGCGTTACAAATCCACTCCTTCTTGTGAGAAGTAGAGAGTAGTTCCCTTAAGGGTTGATTCGGGGCTTGAACAATATGAGCGCTCTCCTGATTCCGTAAGGAACTGGATTTATTGTTCATTAGAGAATCAATGGTGCTTAAAGGATATATATAATTAGAGGGGTATAACAGACATTATGACCCAGCTTTAATTATGAACTACTGTAGAGGGTCACACCATATGTAATAGTTATATCGATGGACACCGAGTGATATCGGTCTGTGTAAAAGCGTCCGCAGTTGAGAAAATGCAGCTTCGGGTTTTTAGTGGAATAACACCAGAGTTGATAATCAAGGAATAATTAATTAAAGAGTTTAATTAATGATTCTGAGGATTATCAGAGCTCAAAATACTGTGGGTCCATTAGGTCCCCTTACTAGTTCGATCCATTTAGGTAACAACGGTCACGTATAATTAATTGGATGGTCCAATTAATAGTGCTGCGAAAGTGACACGTGTCAGGAGTTAATTGAGTAATGTGATTATTCAATTAATTAAATAATGGCAATTATAACAATTAAATAATAAGATTATTTAATTATGTAATTAGTTATACAAGGAGGGTGATAGTTGATATTTTATTTTGAATAGTGAGATAATAGGATTATCTCATTTATTAAATAAAATAAAATAAATTAGAATTTAAAAAAAGTTTAAATTCAAAAATTACTGATAATAGTTTATATTTTATTTTGAATAAAGAGATAATGAGATTATCTCATTTATTAAATAAAATATAAATAAATAAATATATTTGAATTTAAAGAGTTTAAATTCAAAAGTTTGATAAATTAATAAAAGAGTTTTTATTAATTTAGTAACTTAAAATATATATATTAAAAAGGAGTTTTTAATATGAAAAACGACTGAACCAAATTAGTTTATGTTCAAAGTGTTTGTACGTAAAAAATACAGAAAAAAAAAGAAACGTGACCGGAGAGATACACAGTATCTTTCCAACTCTTTTTTATTCAACCTCTTCACTATTCCTGACAACGTGACACGCCCACATGCAAGTTACCGATGTCGGGATATCGCAAGGAAGACGTAGCGGTACAGACAAGGAGCAGAAAAAAAAAATGAGCCTCCAACAGTGGTATGTTCTTATTTTTTTTAATTGATTACAATTTCTTGTATATAAAAATAAATATATATGTAATATATATATATATATATATATTAATTTTATTGTTCCGAAAATATAGTTTCAAAGTTTTACTGGTTACAGATTGTTTTTGAGATTTGTATAAAAAAAATTTTAAACCCCAATTTTACTGTGTGACCAGTAGAACGGAAAAACAATTCCTACAATTGGTATCAGAGCCTCGTTATTTTCAGAACATGAAATTGTTTTCGATGCTCCTCATGTATGATTGTGTAGGCATTGTTTTTTATTTGACTGTATAATTGTTTAAAGCAAATAGTTTAATTTTAAACATGGTTGGTTGTAATTTTTTATGGTGTTGTGGACTTAGGTATTACTGAGTGGTAAATAATTTATTTTATTTTTCTAGTTTTTTGTTTTTTTTATTATGTTTTTTCATAAAATCTAATCGAAAACGAAGATACTGAAAATCAAAGAATGGGTTGTGATTGAAAACAATTGTGATTGAAAACTGGATCAACTGCCTGCGGACAAACAGCGCAATTGTTACGCCACTGATGTGCACAAATCAGATTGTGTACCTGTAAGCATTAAATGCTTTATGGTTTAATACTGATGTTGAGCCACTGTACTGTCATGCGCACTAACTAATTGGCTATTGCATGCTGCGCTGGTCATGTGCAAAAATCAACCACTGTGTTCTCTGTGTGCACAAAATGAGTTTCTGTACTTGCAAATGAAATGAGTTGGTTTAATGCTATTGTGTACATGAACCCATGTGCACATGTGAACCCATCTGCTGGTCTTCTCGTTTTCTATTTAGTGCGCAAATCAGCTATTGTTCTGGATTTATGAGATGAATCGGAGAGTTCTGAAGAGATTAGAAGACTATAAAGTTACAAAAAAACCAAGAAATTCCTTGGAGTTATTTTTATAATTTAGTTTTTAATTTTTAGATTAAATAATTCATAACACTCGGTCAACTCATATATATTTTATTATGTGATAATTTAGTATTGTCATGCATATACATGTCATTTAAATTTAAGTATACCTACACAAATATATATTGTTATTGCCATACATGCATCATAGCATTATATATTATTTTTTTAATAAGATTAAAATGGTAAATAATATATTTATAGTTTGCTATGAAAAAGGGATTAGTTTTTAATAGTTAAAAACTTGGTAATTCTCTTAATATTAATCTTGTTATTAAAGTGTTTAATAAATTTAGATTAATATGGTCATTTATTAAAATTAGGTTTAATATGATTAATCACCTAATAAATAAATGAACCAAATAATATGTTAAAGTTTTAAATAGTTAAAACTTGGTAAACACCAAATTAATAATATGACTTTAGTAAAACGTTTACCTAAGCTTATATTATTCACTTAAAGATTTTTAAGTGTTAAAAATCATTAATTATTTAGAATATGATTCTAATAATAAATTAGTTAATGCCTTAGATAACTTGATTAAAATTAGAGATATATGACATATATATCCCCCAGTCTTCATCGTTAGTTCAATACCGTGAGATCCGAGTGGGGTCTCGTGACGGCTTTGCTTTCGTCCTCCCTAAGGAGGGTTTCCACAAATGTCAATATCAAGGTTGACTTCCTAACGGATAGGATTTCTGCGGGTATTTCGGGTTTGACCAACCCTAAGTTGACACTTTCGAGTTAAGCCCATGAGATCTGAAATGATGGGTTACACTCACAAGGTTTAGATTAAATGTGGTTAATCGAAAACCTGACTAAATAAACGATGGTTGAATAATATGGAATAAGAGTTATTCTAGACTATTATTTGATTGAGAATGTCTCGATCCAACATACAAGGACTTGACTGACTCTAAGGCGGCACTTCTTTGTGGTATGTTAGATTATCGTGGCGTAGTAACTGTTTTTATTGGAGCAGTTCTAGTTCGTTAAACATGTACATGCATCATGTTTAAATTTATGCAAAAGCATTATCATTTGTTTTTAATATATGACTGAATGAATGTTTATTTATTTTTTCAGCAATAATGTCTTCTGCTTTATTACAAATACTTGCACACGACAAACTAACTAGTGATAACTATACAAAGTGGAAACTTAACATAAACATGATTTGGTCACCAAAGACCTTAAGTTTGTGCTTACGGAGGAATGTTCTCCACAGTCTGCTGCAATGCCCCACAAAGAGTTCGTGAGGCATACCAGCGATGGGTTTCATCTGATGAGAAAGCCCGTACATATCTGATAGCTTCTATAACAGAAATGCTTATCACAAAGCATGAAGCAATGACTACAGCATTCGAAATCATGGAGTCATTGCAAGCTATGTTCGGGCAACCCTCTGAGCAAAAGTGCCATGAAGCTATTCGTGCCGTTATGCTTGCTCGCATGAAGGAAGGTACATCTGTTCGGGAACATGTCCTGATCATGATGTCCTACTTCAATACAGCAGAAATCAATGGCGGGGCCATTGATGAACCTAGCCAAATTAGCATCATACTAACAACTCTTCCGAAGAGTTTCAATCAGTTTAAGAGCAACTACGAGATGAACAAGTTGCAGTTCAGTCTCACTCAGTTGCTCAATGAGCTCGGCACCTTCGAGGCCTTGACTAAGGACAGTAAGGTAAAGACCGGTGAGTCAAATGTTGCCGAACCATCTTCCTTCTCTAGAAATAAGAAGAGGGAGAGGTCTGCTGGGAAGGCTAAAGGTAAGCCCAAGCCCAAGAAAGCCTAAGGCAATAAGAAGAGCACCTCCACCGACAAAGACAAGGGAAAATATTTCCATAGCAATAAGGTCGGGCATTGGAAGAGGAACTGTCCTCAGTACCTAGAAGAGGTAGCCAAGAAGAAAAAACAGAAAGGTAAATATGATTTACTGATCTTGAATCTTGTTTAGTGGAAGATGATTCTTCACCCTGGATAGTTGATTCGGGACCACTAACCATGTTTGTTCTTCTTTGCAGTGGATTGATTCTTGGACACAGCTAGAGGAGGGAGCCTTCTCGATGCGTGTGGGGTCAGGGGATGTCATGTTGGCTTGAGCAGTGGGTTTAATAAAATTGAATTTTTGTAATAATACTAGATTTTTACTTTTGGACAATGTTTATTATATTCCTGAATTTACACGGAATTTAATTTCCGTTTCTAAATTGTTAGAACAATTATATTCTGTTTATTTTGATAATAAATATGTTATTATTTCAAAGAATGATCTGAATATTTGTTCAGGAATTAATGAAAACAATTTGTATGTGTTAAGGCCGTTAATACATACAACACTACTCGACACTGAGTTGTTTAAGGTTGAAAAAATAATACGTCTTTTTGTACCCGCAAGTATACGGGGTCGGCACAAGTAATAAAATGATGAGTAAATTATCGTCTCCACAGGGATATTTAGGCGTTGAGTACTAAAATTAACCAAGCCTATTTCTATTTGGATAATCGAAAGGTTTAAAATGAGAAAACGAAAGATAAAACTAACAAACATAAAACGTAAAAGTAGCAACCAAATTGAGAGATGAGCTAGGGTATACGTTGAGTACTAAAATTAACCAAGCCTATTTCTATTTGGATAATCGAAAGGTTTAAAATGAGAAAATGAAAGATAAAACTAATAAACATAAAACGTAAAAGTAACAACCAAATTGAGAGATGAGCTAGGGTATTTGAATTCACCTAATCCCGCTTTGGTCCGGCTTGAACTTCTCCACTTTCAATCTTCGTCTTCTTCGATGAACACTCACGAACTAGAGATTGTTGTGGTGTTTTGTGATGTTGGGATGTGTTTGGGAGGAGCAAGAAGGATGAAAGATCACCCTTGGAGCAGCTTGGGAGCTGCTGGAACTGCCTCTGCGCAAGCTCTCTCCTCCCTCTGCCCAGTTGCGTTGCTTTCTTCTTATAGCAGCAAGTTAGGGCACTGTTTTTCCTTCGCCGCGACCACTACCGCTACCTGTGGTCGCGCTGGCTTGGTCGCGGTGCCCACTGGACCGCTTGGAGATACTGCACCGCGAGCTGCACTGCGAGGAGGGATGGCCGCGCTCGAGCTCGCCATGCTCACTGGATTGCATGGTTTCTGGACCGAGAGCTAGCCACGTGAGCACAGGCCGCGCTCGGTTCCTCACGCTGCTCACTGGATGCCATTCTTCTTATGCACCACGAGCTGGGGTGGGTCGCGATCGTCCTCGCGCTGCTCACTGCCTGGGTTGGTCTTCTTCATTGAGAGAAGAGGCACGAGGGAGCTGTGGTCGCGCTGTGCATGGCCATGCTGGTTTTTATTTTTTTTCTTTTCTTAAAACAGCAAAACGACGCCATTTTGCACCAGCTCTTTGGTGCCAAAACAGCGCCGTTCCACTAAAGGCCAGCTTCCTTAGGTGCAAAACGCACCGTTTCACTTAAATTGGTGGAACTTCCTAAAATTACAGTTTTGCCCCAGAACTTTAACATGATTTCATCGAGGCCCTTCCACCAAGTTACTGAAATTACACTTTTTTCCCAAAAATATATAAAATCATCACTTGGGTCCATAAACCTGTACACTTAAGGAAAACACGTCAAAAGCACCAAAAATACTCAAGAACACAATTAAAAGATACAGTTTAAGGGATATAAAAATACGCAAATTATAGACCGATCAAATACCCCCAAACTTATCTTTTGCTTGTCCTCAAGCAAATCGGAACACACCACGACTAAAAATAAAGACAAAAATAACTAAAACTAAAAACAAAAACGAACTAAGCATATCCATTTTCGTAGGATGCAATGATGGCACTTAGCACGTGGCACAAGCCTTTAAACCCCTAGGTGGCCCTAGTGGACGAGTTATAGTCTCGTGAGGGTTTACCAGCTACGATACCCACAAACGTCCTAAGCTAACTACATACATAGCTCAACATCAAATTAAGTATATACACAAATGCAAAGGCATAAGAATAGCACAAAATCAGAAATCCAAAATGCTGTCAATAAGTCTAATACACCATATATCATACAGGACACTAACACGCAATGCATTTATAATCATGACACCTTCCATATCAATAAATCGCTGATATAATTCGCCTCGACTCTAGTCTCACCAGTTTTCACTCAATGACACTCAGAACCTAGGCAATCACATTTTCAACTGCATACGACTGGAATTTATGAGCAAATAATTTTAAAATGTGTCGTATGCATCAATAATTAGAAACAACGCACAAATTTAACAAAGGATCTCATGAAAGATATCAAATGCTAATAATAGAAAAATCCGTGTATATACATGTCGAATATTATAGTTAAGCTTCCTAAGGAAATCAACAGGTATTTTTCAGGTTGTAATGGGGCTTTGGTTGATTGGCTTAAAAAGGACGGAAATCAGGCTCAACTCACTTGGAAACCTATTGAGAGACTTCATAAAATTTTCAATCTGTACATTTTCTCTCACGACCACCAAATTCATTCAACTTGTATTCCCAATCTTTTTCTCATATTTCTCCTTCAACCTCTTTTCAACCCTTTCTCAATTGTTTTACTTTGTGCATTTCACTCCTTTTTCTCATTTTAGCCAACTCTTTTTATTTTATTCATTATTTTTAATGTTGGCTATTCTCTTTTTCTGCACATTTCCCACATCCTTATCATCTTTTCTACTCCACTCCTTCATCCTCACTCAACACTTACATATTTTTCTTTTAATTGTCTCTAGTTTCCAAGCGTCAAAGGTAACGTCTTACAATTTCGGCTAGGATTTTTGGATATGTAGGTCATACAATAAAAGGCTAATATGCGAGTGTTTGGCCGAGAATAGGATAGGGAGCACACAATTAAGGATAGGAAATCACGCTGTTTAGGAATTCACACACAATGCCTGGATCATATCTCCAAAATCTACTCAATTGAACATTCAAAACATACATACAAGATTTTTATAAAGCAGTCCATTAACATCCAATGCGAACCTATAGAGATCAATTTAATAACAATAAAGCTCAAGAAAGTGTTTAAGAGTAGAAACAAAAAGTCCCTCAGAATAAATATGCAAGAAGCTCAAAATCTTACTAAGGGTAGTCTCCACTATTAATCAGGGCTACTAATTGGAAGTTTTCACATATTACAATGCAAAGACGTTAGACCTATATGTTTAGATGTAAAGACACTATCGGCATTATTCCAAATAACAACTTTGTACACTCAAATGACCTAAGTATTTACATATTATTACTCAATTATCTGTAAAGCATGCATACGGTTTCGCTGTCCTAACACAAACACAACAAAACACGAAAATACAAAAAAAAAAAGACTCGAAAAACTGGTGTACGTGGCATCGTTATGCCTAAGTCTTCCAAACGCAGTGCGTATGAGGAAAGTCTAGGTTTCTAGCCTATATACACCAAGAAGATACAAAAACACACAAACACCAAAATACCCCCAAACTTAAGATAAACATTGTCCTCAATGTTTTACACCTTACGTATGAGGAAAAAGGGGTTTATAAAGAAATAACAACTAAAAACTAGAAATAAAAACTAAAAATAATAAAAAAAAACATGAACACAGAACAACAGTCCTAATATCCACAACTAACAATCCAAAATATCCACAACTATCAATCCGAAATAAACACACAAATACAAACAAAAAACAAAATCAAAGGAATCAACACTTCAATAATATGTACATCCAACCAAACTTCCCCCGAACTTCAAAATTTTCAACACAAGGCACAACACTTCAAGAGGTTCATGGGAAAGAGTTACAAAACACAAGAAAATTTAAACTAAAAAAAATCAAAATAAAATAAAAGAAACTACTATATAGATTACCTCATCACTTGAGCTTTCGCCCACCTGCCCCATAATTGGTATCTCCTCATTAGCTTACCGCACCATCCTAACCAAATGACTGGAAGAGAATGAAACTCTCCCAGCGCTGCATACCTCGAATGCGAAGGTATCTCTTTACGGCCCAAGTACGGGTTCTGCTTAAAAGGCAGAGGCGGTTTGGGCTTCCCTTCTCCGAGGTCGACAAAAACGTATGTATCTTGGTGGCTTTCTTCTTTCGCAGTGGCGCTGTGGACTAGACATAACTCAAGTGGCTCTGGAAAGGTAGATGTATCATCTTCATGTAACAAACTCTTGCTCCCTTCCTTCTCTACTTGATCAACCTAATTCTGCTGCTCAATTTGCTCTTCGATTTCCACGGCCATTTCATTGCATTGCACCATAAGATATGGTTTGTGCTCTTGCCATTGGATCTCTGTAGTTAATTGGTTGCTTTGAATCGCCAAGCTTTGAGCATTTACTTGAGTCTGACAATCAGTACTAACATGCAGCCCTCCACATAAGAAACATCTCAGCGGTGCTCCACAGTCTATAGTCGAGTAGGGGTTGTTCTGTTGAAAGTATAGATAGTTCTCATACTGTTGTTCCTCAGAACGGCTCTCAGCAAACGGATTGCCCACTTGACAATCAGTACTCACATGCGGCCCCCCCACATAAGAAACAGCCCGGAGGTGCTTCATAGCCACTAGTCGCCACTTCCTCGTAAGGTCCTGCGCCTCATACCAAGGATACATGTCCTCCACAGAAAACAAAAAAAAATCAAAATTAATAAGATAAAAATAAAATATATACAAATCCAAATTAGCTATAAACTTAATCGGTATTAATATCAACACTACTAAAATATCCCCGGCAACGGTGCCAAAAACTTGATACGCCTTTTTGTACCCACAAGTATACGGGGTCGGCACAAGTAATAAAATGATGAGTAAATTATCGTCTCCACAGAGATATTTAGGCTTGAGTACTAAAATTAACCAAGCCTATTTCTATTTGGATAATCGAAAGGTTTAAAATGAGAAAACGAAAGATAAAACTAACAAACATAAAACGTAAAAGTAACAACCAAATTGAGAGATGAGCTAGGGTATTTGAATTCACCTAATCCATCCAATTGATATTCATGAAAGCACATTGTTGTAGTTTAACTATCCATGTTGATGATCGTGTTTATCTAAATTATCCAAAGTCCCCTCTCGAGGTAAATCAAAATGGTTTGTAAGAAGAAAATTAAAGATGAAAATACATAAACATAAAAATAAGTCAAACAACCAAATTGAGAGATGAGCTAGGGTATTTGATATCGTGTTTATCTAAACTATCCAAAGTCCCCTCTTGAGGTAAATCAGACCTATTCCACATACACTAATATCCTATCTCTCGATGGTATATCCAAGTGCATGAGAATGCATTAGTCACAATAAATACCCTATGTGATCACACAAGTAAATTAGTATATCTCTATCTAATTTTACTTGTGGTGGACATTACATCGAGCACGTGGTGGGCGTCTCCTCTCGGTACATAACACACAACCAATTTATCATCTAAATGTAGGCCGTCACATTCAAAAGCATTAGTACAATAATACCACTCAACAACACAATAATCAACCGCAACAAATTAAGCAATCAATTAATTCAATCATTATAGAATAAGATCCATCAAAGCCCTAATTTACAAGTTTAGTTCATAATCATGGTTTATAATAATTAAACTAAATTAAATTAACTAAAACAATTAAAATAAAGCGAGACGGATTAAATGGAGGATTATGCGACGTGGTCACACGGTTCCAATCACGGAAATGGAAAACATATTGATTATTATTAAGCACATAATATCATGAAATAAATCACAAAATATATTCACAAACAATAAAATCTAAATCAGTTCATAGTTCCAAAAATCACCTAATAATAGTTCTAACAACTCATAATCATAAATGAACAATCAAAGGAAGATTAATGAGTTGAAATACAACCCATCGAAGCTCTTAAGAGTCGAAATCCTGCTTTGGTCCGGCTTGAACTTCTCCACTTTCGATCTTCGTCTTCTTCGATGAACACTCACGAACTAGAGATTGTTGTGGTGTTTTGTGATGTTAGGATGTGTTTGGGAGGAGCAAGAAGGATGAAAGATCACCATTGGAGCAGCTTGGGAGCTACTGGAACTGCCTCTGCACGAGATCTCTCCTCCCTCTGCCTAGTTGCGTTGCTTTCTTCTTATAGCAGCAAGTTAGGGCGCTGTTTTTCCTTCGCCGCGACCACCACCTCGACTTGTGGTCGTGCTGGCTTGGTCGCAATGCCCACTGAATTGCTTGGAGATGCTGCACTGCGAGCTGCACCGCGAGGAGGGATGGCCGCGCTCAAGCTCGCTATGCTCACTGGATTGCATGGTTTTTGGACCGTGAGCTGGCCACGCGAGCAGAGGCTGCGCTCGGTTCCTCGCGCTGCTCACTGGATGCCATTCTTCTTCTGCACCGCGAGCTGGGGTGGGTCGCGATCGTCCTCACACTGCTCATTGCCTGGGTTGGTCTTCTTCATTGCGAGAAGAGGCGCGAGTGAGCTGTGGTCGAGCTGTGCATGGCCATGCTGATTTTTATTTTTTTCTTTTCTTAAACAGTAAAACGACGCCGTTTTGCACCAGCTCTTTGGTGCCAAAACAACGCCGTTCCACCAAAGGCCAGCTTTCTTAAGTGCAAAACGCACCGTTTCACTTAAATTGGTGGAACTTCCTGAAATTGCAGTTTTGCCCCAGAACTTTAACATGATTTCATCGAGGCCCTTCCACCAAGTTACTGAAATTACACTTTTTTCCCAAAAATATATAAAATCATCACTTGGGTCCCTAAACCTGCACACTTAAGGAAAACACGTCAAAAGCACCAAAAAATACTCAAGAATACAATTAAAAGATACGGTTTAAGGGATATAAAAATACGCAAATTATAGACCGATCAAAAACCTAAAACCAAACGACATAAGATTTCTCCAGATGATGACACGTATCTCTGGCATCTAAGGTTTGGTCATATTAACCTTGATCGGATAAACAGACTAGTAAAAAATAGACTTCTAAGTGAGTTAAAGGTTGGCACCTTACCTGTTTGTGAATCCTGTTTAGAAGGTAAGATGACTAATAGACCTTTTACTGGAAAATGCCTTAGAGCTAAAGAGCCACTGGAGCTTATACAAACTGACGTCTGCGGACCAATGAATGTTAAAGCCAGGGGTGGTTATGAGTATTAAGTCACCTTTATAAATGACTACTCTGGATACAAATATATCTACCTGATGCAACGTAAGTCGGAAACTTTTGAAAAGTTCAAAGAATTCCGAGCTGAAGTTGAGAATCAGTTAGGTAAGACTATCAAGTCTCTACGATCGAATCGTGGGGGTGAGTACCTTAACAAAGAGTTTAAAGACTATATGGTCGAGCATGGGATAGTATCCCAACTCACAGCTCCGGGTACATCTTAGCAAAATGGTGTAGTGGAGAGGAGAAATAGAACCCTAATGGAAATGATGAGATCTATGATTAGTTTCTCATCATTATTAAATTTCTTTGGGGATATACGTTACAAACAACAACATGCATTTTAAATGTAGTGCCATCCAAATCTATACCTAAGACTTCTCTAGAGTTGTGGAATAGTCGTAAAATTAGTTTGCGACATTTCCGCATATGGGGTGTCCAGCACACGTGCTGAAGAACAGAAGTGGAAAGCTAGAATCTAAGCCCACGGTCTGCCTGTTCACAGGATACTCAAAGGAGACCAGAGGAGGACACTTTTATAGTCCAGAAGATAACAAACTGTTTGTATCGACAAATGCAACATTTCTTGAGGACAACTATATTAGTGACCATAAGCCTCGATTTAAGATTGTATTAAATGAACTAGAGCCTGGTGAGACCAACACTCTATCAACAAGAGTTGTTAATCCATAAATATCTAAGAGTCAGATGATTCCTGATCGGGATACACTACCACCTAGACATAGTGGGAGGGTTGTGATACAACCTGAACGCTATTTAGGTATAGATGAGGGACAATGTGTTGTCTCTACTGATAGTGTGGATAACCCATTGTCATTTAATAATGCAATGGAAGATCCTGATAAAGAGGAATGACTCAAAGTCATAAATATCGAGATGGAGTCTACGTACTCTAACTCAATCTGGGATCTTGTAAACTTACCAGATGAGGCAAAACCCATTGGGTGTAAGTAGATCTACAAGAGAAAGAGAGGAGTAGACGAAAAGGTAGAGACCTTCAAAGCAAGGTTAGTGGCTAAGGGTTATACCCAAAAGGAGGGGGGTCGATTATAAAGAGACCTTCGCGCCAGTTGCCATGTTTAAATCTATTCAGATTCTCTTATTCATTGCTGCCTATTTCGATTATGAAATTTGGCAGATAGATGTCAAAACTGCATTTTTGAATGGCAATCTTGACGAAAGTATATATATATGATACAACATGAGGGATTCGTGTCCCCTGATCAAGAGCAAAAAGTTTGCAAGCTAAAAAGGTCTATTTATGGACTTAAGCAAGCATCTAGATCTTGGAACATAAGGTTTGATGATGTGATTAAAACCTATGGCTTCGAGCAAAACGTTGATGAGCCTTGTGTATACAGGTGCATCATTGACAAAAAGATAGTTTTCTTAGTCCTATACGTAGACGATATCCTACTCATTGGGAATGATATGGGAGTGTTGTCTGATGTTAAGGGCTGGCTGGCTAGCCAATTCCAAATGAAATATTTAGGAGATACGAGTTATGTTCTAGTTATCCAACATATAAGAGATCATAAGAACAAACTTATAGCACTATCTCAGGCATCGTATATAGACAAGATTCTTGTGCAATTTTCGATGTAAAACTCCAAGAAATGTACTTTTCCTTCTAGGTATGGAGTTCACTTGTCTAAGGAATAGTATCCTAAGACACCTTAAGATATTGAGGATATGAGACTTGTGCATTATGCATCTGCAGTAGGAAGTCTCATTTATGCTATGTTATGCACAAGACCGGACATCTGCTGTGCAGTGGGAGTAGTCAGTAGATACCAGTCCAACCCGGGATTAGATCATTAGGTTGTTGTCAAGACAATTCTCAAGTATCTTCGAAGAACGAGAAACTATATTCTCGTGTATTCCGGACAGGATTTGATCCCATTAGGATACACAGATTTTGATTTTTAGTCAGACATGGATTCTAGGAAATCCACGTCTGGATCAGTTTTCACTCTGGGTGGTGAAGTCATTGTGTGAAGAAGTATTAAGCAATCTTGCATTGCTGACTCCACCATGGAAGCCGAATATGTAGCCGTTTATGAAGCTGCTAAAGAGGCTGTTTGGCTCCACAAGTTCTTGAGTGATCTAGAAGTTGTTTCAGATATGGATAAGCCCATCATACTTTATTGTGATAACAGTGGTGTTGTGTCTAATTCCAAAGAACTAAGAAGCCATAAAAAATGGGAAGCATATAGAGAGGAAGTATCATCTCATTAGAGAAATAATGTAGAGAAAAGATGTGATCGTCACTAAGATAGCCTCACAAGACAATCATGCTGATCCATTTACGAAGACCTTATTGGCTAATGTATTCACGGGTCACCTAGAAGGTCTAGGGTTTCGTTTTATGCCTCACATGCTTTAGTGCAAGTGGGAGATTGTTAGGGTTTTGCCCTAAAGATATAATTTGTAAATATTTTTCATAAATAAATAAAAGAAGAGTTCAATTCATTCTTATTGTGTCATTTATATTATACAAAATTATGCATTATAACATTCTAGATTGTCGGATATAATCTCGTACTGTGTATATGAGTGTCATATACAGATGGATACAGTAAGAGATGTGCAATTTAAAGAGTCCATAGATAGCAAATAAAGCTGGGTTCTTTATTTGTGGTTAATCTATAGCTGCGGTCCATTCTGTATTTTACGGTGATTCTATCCTGAATGATTCATATAGAGATATGGGAATGGAGGCACCTTGTATGATGTGATCATATAGGACTGGGACATAATCGATATGAATCTTTCACCAAAATCCGTTTACCGATGAGATTCATATTTTTCAACTTATGATGGCCGTATGTGGGTGATCCTAATCTTAAGTATCTTATCGACTCCTTCAGGTTATATCGTGATTTTTGATATACTATGGGTGAAGTCAGATGATTATTCCCGATCAATATTCTCCGTATGTTGGAATTGCGGTTTGGCTTGTAGTTAAGAAGATTTGTACACAATAGTGGAATCCACTCCTTCTTGTGAGAAGTAGAGAGTAGTTCCCTTAAGGGTTGATTGGGGCTTGAACAATATGAGTGCTTTCCTGATTTCGTAAGGAAACTAGATTTATTGTTCATTAGAGAATCAACGGTGCTTAAAAGATATATATAATTAGAGGGGTATAACAGACATTATGACTCAACTCTCATTATAAACTACTGTAGAGGGTCACACCATATGTAATAGTTATATCGATGGACATCGAGTGATATCGGTCTGGGTAAAAGCGTCCGCAGTTGAGAAAATACAGTTTCGAGTTTTTAGTAGAATAACACCGGAGTTGATAATCAAGGAATCATTAATTAAAGAGTTTAATTAATGATTCCGAGGATTATCGGAGCTCAAAATACTGTGGGTCCATTAGTTCCCCTTACTAGCCCGATCTATTTAGGTAATAAGGGTCACGTATAATTAATTGGATGGTCTAATTAATAGTGTTGCGAAAGTAACACATGTCAGGAGTTAATTGAGTAATGTGATTATTCAATTAATTAAATAATGACAATTATAACAATTAAATAATAAGATTATTTAATTATGTAATTAGTCATAAGAGGAGGGTGATAGTTAATATTTTATTTTGAATAGTAAGATAATAGAATTATCTCATTTATTAAATAAAATAAAATAAATTTGAATTTAAAAAAAGTTTAAATTCAAAAGTTACTGAAAATAGTTTATATTTTATTTTGAATAAATAGATAATGAGATTATCTCATTTATTAAATAAAATAAAAATAAATAAATATATTTGAATTTAAAGAGTTTAAATTCAAAAATTACTAATAAATTAATAAAAGAGTTTTTATTAATTTAGTAACTTAATATATATATATATATATATATATATATATTAAAAAGGAGTTTTTAATATGAAAAACGACTGAACCAAATTAATTTCTGTTCAAAGTGTTTGTACGTAAAAGATACAAAAAAAAAAAAAAAATGATCGGAGAGATACAGTATCTTTCCAACTCTTTTTTATTTAACCTCTTCACTGTTCCTGACAACGTGACACTCCCACACGTAAGTTACTGGTGTCGGGATATAGTAAGGAAGACGTAGTGGTACAGACAAGGAGCAGAAAAAAAAAAACGAAGGAGCCTCCAATGGTGGTATGTTCTTATTTTTTTTTAATTGATTACAATTTCCTGTATATAAATAAATATATATATATATATATGTGTGTGTGTGTGTGTGTGTGTGTGTGTGTGTGATATATATTAATTTTATTGTTCCGAAAATATAGTTTCAAAGTTTTACTGGTCACAGATTGTTTTTCTGATCTGTATAAAGAAATTTTTAAACCTAATTCTGCTGCGTGACCAGTAGAAAAGAAAAATGATTCCTACATTTACACCAATACCGAATTTCCATCTTTAACCCTCTACCTGGATCCCAACTCAATAATACTTCTTCCCCAGATCAAACTCTTTCAATAAAAAAAAAAGAGCTTGAAGTATAAGCTTTAGCCTGAAGAAAATTAGAAGGAAGAAAGTAACAGCGTTTTAGGACTCTGGCTGCTAAAGAATTAGGGTTACGAATAAATCTTCAGTCCTACTTAGCCAATAGGGCTTTATTAAAAACTTTTAAATCTCGAATTCCCATATCACCCATATCTTTACTTTTGCAAAGCTTTGCCCATAAGCCCCAATGGTTTTTCCTCTGATCTCCTACATAGCCCCATCAAAACCTAACACAACATCTATGAATATTATCAATTATGGATTTCGACAATCTAAATAAACTCATTGAATAAGTAGGAATAACCTGCAGCACATATTTAATAAGCATTTCCCGACCACCAGCTGAGAAAAGATAACTATGCCAACCTTGCGCCTTATGCCAAATACAATCTTTAATTTGCTGAAAAATATTACGCTTATCACGGCTAGTAAAACTAGACAAGCCCAAAAAATCTTTTGTGAGGTGGCCACCATCCGAACACTTAAAATCTGAACCAACTCCACCTTATCTAACTTAGATACATGCTTCTTAAAACAAAATGAAGACTTATAAAAATTAACTGTCTCGCCAAAAGCTTCTGAATACAAATGAAGAAGTCTTTTAATATTGAAACACTCAGGAGCAGTAGCTTTAGTAACAAACTTACTATATCTGCAAAAAAGAGATGGGTAATAAGTGGACCATTTCTTCTACAACGGAACCCTCAAAACTCACCCCTTAAGCCAAAATACCATCTTTCCGATTACATTTCCTTTTTAGCACATGCATAAATTAAAAACTCACCAAAGCATTATTCGAAATCTTCCTATATGGGATCAACGTACTCTGCGTATTAGATAACCAATTGTAAAACTGTTCGAAACCTATTGGCCAAAGTCTTCGAAATAATTTTATACAGGACATTACACAAGCTAATTGGCTTGAAATTTGTAATCAACTTTGCAGACTTGATTTTAGGTATTAAAGTTGTTGACAGTAAAAAAATGGATTCTACGGTCAACGAAGCCAAGTAAAGTGGTTTATTGGCTTGGTCAAGTGTTTTGAATCAGATTATCTGAGATAATCTTACTAAAGAGGTTCTCGCAGGACAAGTGGACTTCTAGGAGTGAGTTTCTGTAATCCGCCACCTATCAAGAAAGAAAGAATTGTGAGAGATGCCGGACGTAAGCCGGCGATCAATCTCTGACGATCAAGTCAGTTATCTCTTTCAATGAGAGGAAAAATATCTTTCGTTCTTTTAGGGTTTGGACGATAATAAATTGCTTATCTTCTTCGCTGTTCTGATCCCTCTTATATACCCTGAACCTTTTTCCCTTTGCTGGGAATGTTCAGGTCTCCTTTAAGGAGAGGGTCAGGAGATCGTTTCCTTAAACGTGTAATTCCTGACCTCCTGCAGAAGATCGCCTGTCAGTGGCAAAAATGGTGAAAAGAACGGTAACCTGTGCTGTTCGGGCATTAAATTCGTCTGCTGCCCTTGATGATAGGTTTCTGACATTTCCTGTACCTGTGACAGGTGTTAGACTGGCACGCTGTAGTGTCCAGGTTCGGGTTTGGCGTGTCGCCTGTATTTTTGTCGTATGCTTGAAGCTTCTTCGGGGAGATGTTATGGTCGTAGACATAGTTGTTGCAGCAAGTTTAAACGTTCCTGCGAACTTTAGAGTTTAAACGATGCAGTTTTGATAGATAGCAGAAATTCCTCTTTTCTTTTCCTGGTGATTAGTTGCTGAGGTGGTAGTTCTTTTAAAGATTATACCCATAACAATACCCCCTAAATCCTTCGAAGAAAAGTTTTTTCTGATGGGGATTTACTTCCACTGTACAACGGATACCTCCTAAACTCTCCTTACTGACGTGGCATCTAATGACGTGTCGGTTCTGGGAATGGGCATTTGGTTTCACATCTCTCGCGTGCATCATTCTTTTTCAAAAAAGAGTTTGCCACTGTTTCACTTTCTTTGTACACGTGGTGCCTCCCTAATAACTCCTATTTACTGTAGGTTCTCTGCACGAGGTGTTTAATCTTTTACTCTTGTCATTTCAAAACGTCTTTCGCATCGTTTAGCCTATAGGAGGTCGACGGTTACGGCTGTTATTGATGAGGTCTATTTATACCCAGTTTATTCTTCAACTTTCAGTTTTACTCTCTCTTTCTTTTTATTCTGATAAGCTTCTTAAGAGTTCTCTCTGGTGAAGTTGTCATTCGTCAAAGTTTCTCCTGTGGGAATTTTTCTCTTAGTGTTCATCTCGTTTCTACTTCTCGGGTAAGCTTCTCTCCTTTCCTTCGAGTTTCCTACTTCGTTGTTATGGACTCGCAGTCGAGGGATATGCGCGTGTTGGAGGAAATTGAGAGGGACAATTTCCTCCTCTCCGTAGTTCCCCAGGACCCTATTCCTTTAAATATTGACTTTTCACATGTATAGGATCCTGTTAGTCCTATAATCCTTTTGTTGGCTAGTTCGTCTTCGTCTTCGACCCTGAACATATCCGAGATTCTATGTGGAACTGCCCCGGCGAGAACAACGGTAACCGAAGTAGACATAGCCAAGCGATCTCTTTAGGAGGAACAGTGAGCAGATCCCTCTTATAACAGTGTCCACAAAAGCCGGTCATACGACTTTTAGTCATCGGCGCCGAGCTTTCTTGACACCGAGCCTAATGTTGTTACGGCTGAGCACCTACAGCGCTACAGGGAGTACTACGAGATCCCGAACTCGGTGGAGCTTCTGTTGCCAAAGGAAAGAACGGCGTGGAATCCACCTAAGGGTTTTGCAGCAGTGTACGGCTATATGCTGAATTGCAGGGTTACCTTGCTCCAGCACAGTTGGCGCCCAATAGCTATAGGACCTTACTAGCCTTATCCGTTTTGTGGCACAAGTTAGGTTACTCGGATCCCACCCCCAGGGAGATACGCCATTGTTACAAGCTTCGACCGTATGGGACGGGGTCATATTACCTCTTGTCTTTCAACTCTGCCCAATGTTGCCTGTCGGCGAGGACGGTAAAAAGCTTTCCGGTAGGCTCGATATTGCCGGCGAAGGCAAGGGAGGGATTATATGGGGGCTTCCTTCTTCCAAAAAATTATTGAAGGGAGCGTGGTTCTTTGTCAAAGGAGATTGGGGACGTTGGGTTCCTGCCGACAGAGAAAGATCCTTTCGCGAGGCGTATGTTCCTCATTTTTTTACAAAGCCAGGTATTCTTTTTTTCTTTCTGCATATCTTGTCTATTCGTAGAAGTGATTTTCTCGCGTTACTAATACTTTCTTCCTTCGAGCAGATACCTGGAGTGAGCCTCCGTTACTGAGTTTGCAGGAGGCTCAGCATGTCCTGCGAGCTATCACCGCTCGCGCGGAGGATCGGCGTACAGGTATACTTTGCTGTGACCAGGCGTTGATCCAGTGTGCCTTTGGCGCTTTCCGTTATACGGCCGGGAGTCACCCCCTTAATCGTTCTCGTGGTATGCGTGATGTTCCTGTATTTCATTTCGCTAACCTATTTTACAAGGTATAACCATTCTTACTTGCTTTTATTGCAGTTCAGGAGGATGATCCCGTGTCCAGCCGAGAGGTGAGGATTTTGAAGAATCTCCAGGACGCTTCTCGCCGGGAGGGGAATAAGGGTGACAAAAAGAAGAAACGTTCTCCCGCAAAAAAGGGGGTTGATGCTGGGGAAAGAATACCGGTTCTAGTGAAGCGCCGATCGAATGATTTGGGAGCCTCTTCGACCGCTGGTGAGGGGATCCGCGATACTACCCCCGAGACTCCTATAAAAAGGGCTAGGTTGGTCGGCGGCCCTAATGATCCTGGTTTAAAGTCAAGATGGGAGGATGCTAGAAAGGTTAATGTGAAGCATGTTCCTCCGAGGCATCCTTCTCGCCAGGCGAGGAGGATGTCTCGTACTTTGGAGATCCCTACTCCCGTTGACTCTGTCAATTACGCGCCTTCCCCTCCTCCTGGTAATGTCCCTGACGCTGCCTCGACAATTAGTCCTGAGCCATGGGTCCAAACCATTATTGATTCCGACGGCGAAGACTTAGAGGAGGAGCCCTTGATACGCCACTCGTCCATGAAGAGTAAGGGTAAAGCCACTCTGGAGGATGGGAAGCTTCCCGATCCGGCGGTCGCAGGGGATGATGAGATCACTGTCGACCCATCTAGTGAGAAAGGCATTGGGACTTTTGCCCACCCTGTTGGGGTCAGTGGCGAGGCGTCGGCGTCGTTTCATCATTCTTTGGAAGCCGTGCTCACGCGGGTACTAAGTGAAGACGTGCGCTCCGAGATACGAGGCGAAGCGGACAGGTTTTTGGGGGAGTCCGTCGAGAGGCAACTCCAATCTTTTTTTAGTGTGGCTGCTTCGGTAATCTTCACCTTATTCTTTTCTTTGTTTATTACCAATATGTTGTCGGCATTAACTTCCTTGCTTTTGTAATGCAGTTTTTGATGAAGTTTGACGCCACTGCGCGAGACAGAGAGGGTCTGTAGTATCGTCTCGTTAAGCTTGAGGCTGAGAAGGCTTCGTCTGGGGTCAGCGCGGAGGTTGCCCAAGAACGGGATATTCTCAGAGAGAGAGTGGGCGATCTCAAAGACATGATGAATGCGGTTTCCTCTGAGAGAGCGGCTCTCCAGGAGAAGGTCGGCGTACTGGAGACTAGAGTAGAGGGCCTTGAGGCTGAGAAGGTGGTTCTCTCTTTTGAGAAAGAACAAGCTGTTGCGAGTGCCAATAGCCTCTTTGATGCTGCTGTTGCTGCGCGGGCGGTGGCCAAGGCGAGGCTTGTTGAGTCGCAGAAACGGGTAACAGAACTGAACAGTGAGCTGGACGCTTTTTGCCTCAACCTAGATGGGGCGAAGATGAAGCTTGAAATTAAAGCGGTCGATCGTTATAAGGTTTCTCCTACCTTCGATGCTTTCATGCATAGGGAGTTCAGAAATGACATCAATAAGTGTTGCCGGATTATGGAGGGTCACCTTAGTCCTGAGATGCAGAAAACGCTGTATCTTGCCATTACGCAGAATAAGGACAAATCCTTGTCAGATCTCAAAAAGGCTAGGAAGATATGGTGATCTCATTGTCGGCTTCGAAAGCTGCCTATTTTCGACATGCACTTAGAGATACCTGATCAAAGTGGTCGTCCTAAGTTTTTTGGTAATCGGAAAGCTGGGCCTAGCGCTCTCTGGCATAAGGTGGACTCTGGTCCAGAACCCGGCTTTGATTATGTATTCTTCGAAGGGGAGGAGGAGATCGCACTTAGCGATAGGGAACCTTCCACTTCCTTTGAGACCAATCTCGATGACTATTTGAATTTAACTGATTTGGCGAAGGGGGGAAAGGGTGTCAATGATCCTGGTCCGTCCGAGCCTTAGTTTCCTTTTGTGATTTGTAACTGACCATTGTAATCCTTATTAGTTCTAATAATATTATTTTGAAGATTTCTGTTGATCGTATTTTTTGTTGTAATTTGCAAGGCTTGTTGACTGTTGTAATTTTTCAATTTCTTCTCGCAATTTTTCTCTTATTGTTCAGATATCTTTTTATCCTTATACCCCTGAATCGGGCGAGTCAGTTGTAAAAGTGATCGCGTGATTCTTAAAAAATGACTTTGATAGTGTTTTGAAGTTGCAGCGATATCTGTGCGAGAGGGTTTATATTTAATTTTTCTCAAATTCAATTTTAGTGAGGCATTTTCGCTGAGACAAAATTTTTGTGAGAGAGTTTTATTCTTAACTTTTCTCAAATTCGATTTTAATAAGACGTTTTTGTCTAGACCGAATTTCTGCGAGAGAGTTTTATTCTTAACTTCTCCCAAATTCGATTTTAGTAAGGCATTTTTGCTGAGACCGAATTTCTGCGAGAGAGTTTTATTCTTAATTTTTCTCAAATTCGATTTTAGTAAGGCGTTTTCCCCGAAACCGAATTTCTGCGAGAGAGTTTTATTCTTAACTTTTCTCAAATTCGATTTTAGTAAGGCGTTTTCGCCGAGACTGAATTTCTGCGAGAGAGTTTTGTTCTTAACTTTTCTCAAATTCGATTTTAGTAAGGCGTTGTTGCCGAGACCGTGTTTCTGCGAATATAATAACCATGATGAATCTTCTTCGTGTTTCATTCAAAAATTACAAGAATACATGTTTGCTTCTTCTTACGGGAAATACATTTTAAGGTATTGCGCATTCCATGAATGGCTAATCACTTTCCCCTTTAGTCGCGCAATCCTGTAACAACCGTGACCCGCCTGTCCCATGATTCGGTATGGGCCTTCCTATTTGTCTGCCAGGGTACCTGCAACTTTGTCCTTGGTGTTTAGTGACACCTTTCTCAATACCAAATCGTTGAGTTAGAACCTTCTCTCCCCTACTTTGGAGTTGTAGTGTCTGGCGACCCTTTGCTGATACATTGCGTTCCTTATTTGAGCCCTATCTCAGAAGCTTTCTAGTTCATCGAGGTTGGATTCCAAAGCAGTGACGTTGTGGGTTTGGTCGTACATGGCTACCCTGGGTGATTGGATTCTCATTTCAATCAGGATAACTGCCTCGACTCCGAAAGCCATAGCAAATGGCATTTCAGCCGTAGAGGTTATCGCATTTGTTCGGTAGGCCCAGAGGACTTCAGGAAGCTTCTCAGCCCATTTGCCTTTCTTGGAGTCCAGCTTTGCTTTTATCGTATGCTTGATAATCTTATTTACTGCCTCTACCTGCTCGTTTGTTTGTGGTTAGGCGACCGAGGCGTAATAATTTTTGATCCCTCAACTTCTATAAAATTTTAGGAAATTGAGGTTGTCGAATTGCATGCCGTTGTCGGAGATGATGGTATCTGGGACTCCGAATCTGTATATGATGGATTTCTTCACAAAGTCAATGGTATTTTGTTCGGTGATCCGAACTAGAGGTTCCGCCTCTGCCCACTTGGTGAAGTAGTCAACGGCTACAATAGCATACTTGGCTTGTCCTGTTGCTGCTAGCATAGGTTTGATAAGGTCAATCCTCCACTGTGCGAAAGGCCAAGGAGATGTGAAACTCCTCAATTTCTTCGGTGGTTGCTTGATGTTGTCAGCGATACTTTGGCATTTATCGCAGTTGGAGGCAGTGTCTTTGGCATCTTGGAACGTTATTGGCCAATAGAAGCCTTGTCGTAGGGCCTTGTGTGCCGACTGTTTCCGGAGGCATGATTTCAGCAAACTCCCATGTGTATTGCTGCCAAAATGTTTGCAGACTCTTGGGGATTAATGCACCTTTGTAAAGTTCTGGAGAACCCTCTTCAATACATCTCGTCGTCCATCATAGTGTATCGCGCAGCTCGATATCTTAATCTTTTGTTTCGTTCTTATCTTCTGGGAGGATTCCCTGCTCTAGGTACGCCTTGATGGGTGTGATCCAGGTTACCTCCGCAAGGTTAACTTCAGTGACAATGAGGTCGTCTTCTTCGCAAATGCTTGGCTGCGAGAGATGCGCTACTGGTATTGTTTTTTATAATAGGACATTAGTGGCGAATAGCAATTTTGACAAGGCATCGGCCTTTAGATTTTCCGCTCTGGGTATCTGTGTGATTCTAAACTTAGTAAATCTATTAAGAGCTTGTTGGGTCTTTTCTAGGTAGGCGATCATTCCTTCCTCTTTTGCTTGATACTCGTTGCATATCTAGTTGACTACCAAGTGTGAGTAGCTGTAGATATCTATCTTGTCAGCTCCCAAGGCAGTAGCTACTCTCAATCCTGCGAGTAGGGCTTCATATTCCACGACATTGTTGGTGGCTTTAAAATCAAACCTTAGTGCGCATTCCACTTTGTCTTGCTCTGGCGTTGTGAGGACCACCCCCGCTCCACTCCTATGTGAGTTTGAAGACCCATCGACGTGTAGTTTCCAAGGGTAAACATTATCTTCCTCTCCGAAACTGGTAAAGGCTTCATCGTCAATAAAAGGTTCAGTGAACTCTGCGATGAAGTCGGCAACCGCCTGCCCCTTGATAGCGAATTGTGGCTTGAAGCTTATGTCGAACTCGCTTAGCTCAATTACCCATTTAGTCTGCCTTCCGGAGACTTCTGATTTTTGCAGTATTTGTTTCAAGGGGCAATTGGTTAATACCACGATGCTGTGTGTCTAGAAGTAAGGTTGCAGTTTTCGCGCGGCTATGATCAAGGCTAGAGCCACCTTTTCAGTGTTGGGATACCTTGTTTCTGCGGCATTCAAAGCTTTACTGGCATAGTATACTGGTTTTTGGGATCCTTCTTCTTTGCGGATGAGAACAGAGCTAGTCGCGGCGGTCATCACTGATAGGTATACATATAGAATTTCTCCGGGCAGTGGCTTCGAGAGCATTAGGGCCGAACCGAGGTAGGTCTTTAATTGATGAAAAGCTTGGTCGCACTCTTCAGTCTATTCTATTCCTTTCCTTTTCTTGATGGCTTTGAAAAATGGGAGGCACTTATCAGTAGATCTAGCGATAAATCTGTTAAGAGCAGTTAGACACCCTGTGAGCCGTTGGAATTCTTTAAGTGTCTGAGGGGGCTTCATTTTGCTAAGAGCATCTATCTTCTAGGGATTTGCCTCAATTCCACGTTGGTGTACCAAAAAGCCTAGGAATTTGCTCGAAGACACACCGAAAACACATTTTTTAGGATTTAGTTTCATCTCATATTGCCGGAGAACTTCGAACGTTTCTCGCAGGTTATCGGCGTGCTCTTCCGCTGTGAGGCTTTTTGTCAGCATATCGTCGACGTATACCTCAATGGTTCGCCCTATTTGTTTAGCGAACATATGATTGACTAACCTTTGGTAGGTGGCTCTCGTATTTTTTAGACCAAAAGGCATCATTGTGTAACAATACAGTCCCTGATCTGTGGTGAATGTTGTCTTTTCTTCGTCAAGGGCATGCATTTTGATCTGGTTGTAACCTGAGTAGACATCTATGAAACTGAGGAGTTCAAGTTCCTAGCTAGTCAATTTTTGGGAGAGGGAAACCATCTTTAGGGCAGGCTTTATTCAGGTTAGTGAAGTCTACGCACATCCTCCATTTCCCGTTTTTCTTTTTTACCAATACCACGTTTGCGATCCACGAAGGGTAGTGCGATTCTCGGATGGAACCTACGGCGAGAAGTTTCTCAACTTCTTCCCTTATGGCTGAGTTTCTTTCGGGATTGAAGTGGCGCCTCTTCTGGATTACTGGTTTAGTGTCGCGATGCACCACCAATCCATGAGAGATAGTAGAAGGATTAATCCCCAGCATGTCAGCGTGACTCCATGCGAAAATATCTTTGAATTCTTAGAGCAGTTTCGTTAGATCTTTTTTGACTCTTGGCTTCAGTTTTGCTCCTATTCTGACCACCTTCTCGGGAAAACTTTCGTCGAGTATCACATTTTCGGTTAGCTCTACTTCTCCATCACTTTCTCGTGCCGTAGGTTCTCGCGGGTCTAGGGCGAACTCTTTGGGGACTTCGGTATTTCCCTCTCCATCCGCCATCTTTGATTGCTATAATTTTTCGATGATTTAACAAACTTTTGCTTTTTTTTTTTTCCTTTGAAAGCGGATAGGTTGGTTTGCTTGGTGGTCCCTTGACAACCATTTATTTCTCCGACTCCATTCTCTGTTGGGAACTTGACTTTGAGGCAGTAGGTGGCAGTTATTGCTCTTGTCTTGTTAAGGAAAGGTCTCTCCAGTAGTGCATTGTAGGACTAGTTGGGTATGTCCACTACCACGAATTCCAGCAAAACCGTCTTTCTGCAAGGTTTGGTCCTGATTCGCACTGGTAACATCACTGTTCCCTATGGCTTGATTTATGACCTGTCGAATGCCTGGAATGGCGTGTCAAATGGTTCTTAGTCTTTGCGCTGGAGACCTAGTTGGTAGAAAAAGGAGAGGTGGAGGATGTCAGCGGAACTCTCGTTATCTATCATGATTCTACGTACGTTCCTGTGTACGATTTGGAGTTCCACGACTATCGCAACGTTTGGTTTGGCGTTTATTCCCAAACCGTCTTCTGCAGTGAACGAAATGGGTCCAAACCTTCTCACAGTCTTTTCTCATCTCCTTGCACGGAGTTCACAGCTGAAAATTCATTACGTTGGGATGCTTCTCGGATTTCTAACTTTCTTGCCCTGTTGCTAGCACTCGTCCCTGGGCCGCCATGTATGGTGTTGATGGGGCTAGCTTTTGGGCTCTCCAATCGTCTGTCAGGCTTTTTAGGGCTTCTGGGGTGATTCTGTCTTGCAGGTCCTCTTGGGCGCTTTGGTCTTTTATCCGTTGGTCCCCTTGACTGCCTTTGAGTGTTGTCACCATCCCTTCTTATTATGAACTCCTTCAAATGTCCGTCTCTGATCAAGTTTTCGATGTGATCTTTGAGTTGGAAAGATTTGGAGGTGTCATGGCCATAATCGCGGTGGAAACGGCAGTATTTATCCTTATCTCGTTTTTGGGGAGCCGATGTCATTTTTCCGGGCCATGTTACTATCCCTTTGTTCTGTGCAACTGATAGTATCTCTTCCTGCCCTCGCGTCAAGGGCGTATATCGATCAAATCTTCATTCTGGCCTCCTTATTTCTCGCTGCCGGCTCCTGACTTCTCGGCAGTCATCTCTGGGGCCTTTTTCCTTTGAAATGGTCATTGTTTCCTTTGTTGGGATAACCTCTTTGGCGTTCTGGTTCATTAGGTTGTCCTCCATGTACTAGATTGCTGCCTTGGGCGATCTCTTCTTCTTCAGCGCGCGCGTAGTCAGCAGTTGTTTCTACCATTTCTGGGTAGGTCTTCGGTCACTGTTTTATCAAATGGAAGGAAAACGCTCCGCTTTGCAGCCCGTTGGTGAATATGTTTATAGCGGCATTGTTGAAATCCTCTACTTGAACTGTTTCTCGGTTGAAGCAGGATAGGTAGGTCCTGATAGGTTCCCCCTTTCCTTGCTTTACCGAAGATAAATGAGATAGAGATTTCTTTCGCTGAACGCTTCCTATGAATTGCTAGGAGAAAGCGCGGCCAAATTGTTCGAAACTATCGATGCTTCGTGGGGGGAGTTATCGGAACTAGCTTCCGGTGAGATCCCCAAAGGTGATTGGAAAGGCTTGGCATAACAATCGATCATCCCTGGTCTGGGTACCCATGAGGGTGGTGAAGCGGGATATGTGTTCGATTGGATCTCTGTCTTCCCTATACTCAATGACATTTGGCATTTTGAAGCTTCTTGAAAACCTCTTTGCTAATACTCTGTCAGTGAACTTACTCGTCGCTGGTCCGGAGTAGTCGGCTGGATCTTTGGAGTCGGGTCCTTTTCGACGGACTTGCTCGAGTTCTTCCTTCAGTTGCTGGATTTCCCTTCTCATGGATTTTCTCTCGTCAGTCGACGCTTCACTGGGACTCGTTGGGCGACTCCTTAGCGTGTTCATTAAGCTCTTGTCAATTTTGCTACCGTCTGTCTGCCATTTTATATTGGTCAGCTTTACCTTCGAGATAGAGATGTGTTTCCTTTTGCTTTCCCTGCGGCGTTAACTTTGGTGTCTTATTGAATCCCCTTTTGTTGATTAACTGCTCATGCTTTGAGACGAGGATTCACTTGTGAAAGTTGCTGGAAGGGGTAGTACCTTCTTCCCCTTGGCTCTACTACGTTTATTGATGTTTCCGTCCTCGAGTCCCACGTTTCCTCCTTGCTTTCCTCCAAGGAGGGTGATCCTGCTACCTACTATTTCCCTTAGTTTTTGGAGGTGATATTCCGCTTCGTCTGCCTCTTTGGTGGATATCGCCGTGGATGGAGTTACAGGAGAAGGTTAGGACGCTGTGGGCACGCTATCAGGTATGATGAACCCAAGGGGGGTCTGCCTTACCGGAGGCAAGGGATTCTCCGAGGGCATCATCTGCTGGGGGCTGCGTTCATTTCCTGGGTTGATAGAGTCCATGACAAGGTTTCCTCAGAGGAGTATGCTACAGCCCTCCTTTTAGCTCCAAATTGTTAACAGTAAAAAATGGATTCTACGGTCAACGAAGGTCAACGAAGCCAAGTAAAGTGGTTTATTGGCTTGGCCAAGTGATTTGAATCAGATTATCTAAGATAATCTTACTGAAGAGGTTCTCGCAGGACAGGTAGACTTCTCGGAGTGAGTTTCTGTAATCCCCCACCTATCAAGAAATAAAGAATCGTGAGAGATGCTAGACATAAGCCGGCGATCAATCTCCGACGATCAAGTCAGTTATCTCTTTCAATGAGAGGAAAAATATCTTTCGTTCTTTTAGGGTTTGGACGATAATAAATTGCTTACCTTCTTCGCTGTTCTAATCCCTCTTATATACCCTGAACCTTTTCCCCTTTGCTGGGAATGTTCAGGTCTCCTTTAAGGAGAGGGTCAGGAGATCGTTTCCTTAAACGTGTAATTTCTGACCTCCTGCAGAAGATCGCCTGTCAGTGGTAAAAATAGTGAAAAGAACGGTAACCTGTGCTGTCCAGGCATTAAATTCGTCTGCTGCCATTGATGACAGGTTTCTGACATCGCCTGTACTTGTGACAGATGTCAGACTGTCGCGCTGCAGTGTCCAGGTTCGGGTTCGGCATGTCGCCTGTATTTTTGTCGTATGCTCGAAGCTTCTTCAGGGAGATGTCATGGTCGCAGGCATAGTTGTCGCAACAAGTTTAAACGTTCCTGCAACCTTTAGAGTTTAAACGATGCAGTTTTGATAGATAGCAGAACTTCCTCTTTTCTTTTCCTGGTGATTGGTTGCTGAGGTGGTAGTTCTTTTAAAGATTATACCCATAACAATACCAATAACAAAAGTAATCAAAGAATGATTTATTCCAACCATACTATCCCCCATCATTCAGACTGCCCAAGTAAGCCAAAGTGATCGACTACCCCATAAACTCCCAATGTTTTTGACAAAACAAAGCTGGAAAACCGTTCATACAAGGCCCCCAAATTAATATTAATTTATTAATTTATTTGTGGAATTAATATGTTGATATTATTTTGTTAATGAATTTTATTATATATTTATTTATGATTATTTATTAAATCTCAAGTGAAATGGGTCAAATAGAGAATGGAAAATGAGGAAAATTGAGAAAATAAGGGAAATATAGGAATTGGGTGGGGGAAGGAAACACCCTTATCCCCATTTCCTCTAAATAGAGATAGGGCCGCGGATGGGGGAATATTTGGGAGATAGGAATGAGGGCGGGGGGCAGAGGACGGGGTCGGGGGAGTCTCTTCCCGCCCCAATTTCTCCATTGACATCCCTAACATATTATTTTTATTTAATTCATAAAAAACCAATTTAAAAATAAATAAAATTAAAACTAAGAAAGAAAATAATATAATTGATGGTAGAGGCTAATAAAGGCCCATTAACATCTCTAAAATAATAATATAACTGTAGTATCGACGATGGTGACGCGTACGCCAGCGTCATGTAAGGATATGATAAAGTTTAGATTATAGGATTCCAATAACAGAAGACATGGTCATCAATATTGTTGTAACTATATTATTTGAATTTGTATTAGTGTGTTTTGTATTTAGTTTTGCTTACTTTGTCAAAAGCTGTCATATGTAACTCTATAAATATTCAATAATATCAATAAAAATGATATGCAATATTTTCCATATCTGCATCTTTGTCATGGTATCAGAGCAATTCTAATTGCAATCCCCTCCTCATTTTTTTTTTCTTTTCTTTCCTTCTCTCGTTTGCCTTTCTGAAAGCTATCAAAATGACAACCAACACTACCAATGAACCCCATCAAACACTTATCACCATTAATATTACAACTCAAGCTCCCCTTAAACTTACTGCCAACAACTACGTGTCATGGAAACTCCAGTTTCAGACTTTGTTCACAGGTTATGGCCTCCTTGGGTACATTGATGGATCAAAGCGATGTCCATCCCGTACCATCAGTCAAAATGGCACCGCAGTATTGAATCCTACCCATACCATTTGGATCTGACAAGATCAATTAATTCTAAGTGCATTCATTAGCTCTCTCTCCCACCATTATTCCGTTTATTGCTCAAGCGAAAACTTCACAAGAAGCTTGGACCATTATAGCCAACACCTATGCGAAACCGTCTCGAGGACGCATTAAGCAAATAAAGGGACATCTTAAAAAAATCACCAAGGGGTCACAAAGCATAATTGAGTATTTACAAGCAATTAAATCACGTGCTGACGAACTTGCCATTCTTGGAGCACCGATGAATGAAGACGATCTCATCGATCAAATTCTCGATAATCTCGGAGATGATTACAAGGAACTGGTACGTGCTGTTCAAGCCTGTGATTCTTCCATATCTTTCGATGAACTACATGAGAAATTGTTGAACTTTGAAGCTATTCTTGAAAATGGAAAAACAGATCAAGTTCACTTTCCTACCTCTGCTAACGTAGCAAATCGACACATTGGAAATAGAAATTCAACAAGTCGGTGTCCTTCATCGAACAACCACTCCAACAATACCGGTTAGTGCCAATCACAACAATCAACGGAGTCTTCTCCTGTATCAACCACTACCGTACCAAATCATCATGGAAATCGACCTCCTTCACGGCCTTACCTTGGTTACTGTCAAATCTGTGGCATTCAAGGTCACACAGCGAAGCGGTGTCCATCATTTAGTCTTGTTCCAAACCAACCTCCAGTTATGCACAATGTACCACAGCCTAACACCGCAACTCCATGGCAGCCTCGGGCTCATTTTGCTGCAAATACTGCTTCCAATACTTCATGGCTCTTGGATAGTGGTGCTTCTTACCATGTTACTTTCGACTTGAACAATCTCTCACTAGATTCTCCATACAGTGGCACCGACGATATTATGATCGGCGATGGCTCAAGTGTTCCAATTACTCATACTGGTTACACTTGTCTTAAAACTCCTCAAACAACTTTTAGCTTAAACAATGTTCTCTATGTCCCTGCATGAAAAAGAATTTGATTTCCATTTCTCAATTTTGTATCTCAAATAATGTTTCCATAGAATTCTTACCATCTGCTTTTCTTGTGAAGGATCTTCGCACAGAGACAACACTTCTAAGGGGCTCAACTATAGATGGAGTATATGAGTGGCCGATATCTTCCCCATTGATTGCCTTTTCGAGTATCAAAACTTCGTCATCTGAGTGGCATCATCATTTAGGACATCCAGCCTTTCCAATTCTAAAGCACATTATTTCCAATAATAAACTAGGTTTATCCTCTTCTTTGACATCTGAGTTTTCAAGTAATGCTTGTCTTTGCAATAAAAGTCACAAATTGTCTTTTTCCACTTCGACTATTGTCTCTTTTCAACCACTTGAAATAGTATTTTCTGATGTTTGGACTTCACCAATAATTTCTCATAATGGTTTTAAATACTATGTCATTTTTATCAATCACTTCACAAGATATATGTGGTTTTATCCTCTTAAACAAAAATCAAAAGTCAAAGAAATTTTCATTTGATTTAAAGCCATTGTTGAAAAATATTTTGATAAAAACATCAAGACCATTTACTCTGATAATGGTGGCGAATACATATCTCTTGCTAAATTCCTTGCCACAAATGGTATATCCCATAAAACTACTCCACCTCACACACCTGAACACAATGGTCTTTCTGAACAACGACACCTTCACATAGTCGAAACAGGTTTAGCATTACTCACTCATGCATCGCTTCCTATAATTTATTGGTCTAATGCATTTGCCACTGCTGTATATTTGATCAATCGCATGCCAACTCCAACACTCGGACTCTTATCACCTTATGGAAAAAATTTTGGGGTTCCTCCCAATTATTCAAAACTAAGAGTCTTTGGTTGTCTTTGTTACCCTTGGCTTCGACCCTATACTTCTTACAAACTTGAATCACACTCCAAACCATGTGTCTTTCTAGGATACTCTTTAACTCAAAGTGCCTACTATTGTCTTGATCCTTCAACGTCAAAAATCTATATATCTAGGCATGTCAAGTTTGTTTAATCATTATTTCCCTTCACTTCTCTTGCTAACAAGTCTGATTGTCCACAACCCAACACCATTACCACTTGGATTCCACCGCCACTTCGAGTCATCACTACTCCATTGGTATCACCACTCAATATGTCAGCTGAAGTTGAAGCTCCTCAGGAGTCCCAATATGAAGTTCTATCACCCTCACCCTTACCCATGCCCTCACCTACTACTATTTCACACGACCTGCAATCCCAAACTCATCCTATACCACCATCTATCAATCCTACCCCACACTTAACCACAACCACTTTTACTGAGTCTTCACCTACTACAACTTCTCCTACCACTCACCAAAATTCTTAAACTCCTACATTGAACCCACCACCTCCTTCTCATGCTATGACCACTCGAGCTAAGAATAATATTCGTAAACCAATCTAAAAATTAAACCTCAATACCTAACTCTCAAAACCAAATGGCCTTGAACCAACCACGGTGACCCAAGCTCTTAAAGATCCAAAATGGCGTCGAGCCATATCTAAAGAATATGATGCTCTTGTTAGGAATGGGACTTGGGAGCTAGAACCTACTGATCCTAGTCACAATGTTGTTGGCTGTAAGTGGATTTTTTGTATTAAACATAACTCTGATGGTTTTATTGACATATTTAAAGCTCGCTTGGTTGCCAAAGGCTTCCATCAACGCCCGGGAGTCGATTACCATGACACTTTTAGTCCCGTAGTTAAACCCACTACCATTTGTCTTATTCTAAGTCTTGCAGTGAGTCTAGGATGGAAGCTTCGTCAACTTGATATCAATAATGCATTCCTATAAGGTCACCTCTCTGAAACAGTCTACATGGCTCAACCACAAAGGTTTGTTGATAAAGGTACACAATCACATGTGTGCAAACTCACAAAAGCGATTTATGGTCTAAAGCAAGCTCCTCGGGCCTGGTATCAAGAACTTCGTAATTTTTTAATCCTTTGTGGTTTTAAGAACTCTCATGCTGATACCTCATTATTTGTTCTTAACTCTAAGGGGCATCTATTATATCTACTTGTGTATATTGATGACTTGATCATAACGAGAGACAGTCCTTTTTTGGTGGAATGGTTTGTTCAACTTTTAGCTAACCGATTTTCTCTAAAAGATCTTAGTCTGCTGTCTTATTTCCTCGGTGTGGAAGTTGTTCTCAACAAAATTGGTATTTTACTCTCCCAGCGCCGTTATCTGATAAATCTCCTTATTCAAACTAAAATGACTAATGCCAAACCAGTTGCCACTCCTCTTCCAACCAGTTCCTCCACTCTTACATTGCATTCTGGGACTGCTGTTTCCGATCCTATAGAATTTCAGGCAGTACTAGGGAGCCTTCAATATCTCCTTCTTACTCGTCTTGATAATGCATTTATAGTCAATAAGTTGTCTCAATTTATGCACAGGCCTACTACAGAGCACTGGGCTCTTGTTAAGAGACTACTTCGTTAACTTTGTGGTACTATCGATGATGGTCTTCAGCTGTTTACAAACTCTCCATTAACTTTACACGCTTTTTCTGATGTTGATTGGGCTGGTAATAAAGATGATTTTTCTTCAACAAGTGCTTACATTATTTATCTTGGCCGGAATGCCATTTCTTGGAGTTCAAAGAAGCAGCGCACGATTGCTCGATCCTTAACTGAGGCTGAGTATCGATCTGTTGCTGCAACAACAGCAGAACTTAACTGGATTTGTTTCTTGTTACAAGATCTTGGTGTAACTCTCTCTACAAGTCCTGTTGTTTACTGTGATAATGTTGGCGCTACTCAACTATGTTCCAATCCGATTTTCCATTCAAGAATGAAACATGTTGCTATCGATTTTCATTTCATTTGTGACCAAGTTCAACGCGGTTCTCTTCGAGTTGCTCATATTGCCTCTGATGATCAACTTGCTGATGCTCTCACCAAACCACTTCCCCGAACCAGATTTCTTCTTCTCAAAGACAAGATTGGACTTCACTCTCGAACTCCAACTTGAGGGGGCGTAACAGAAGACATGGTCATCAATATTGTTGTAACTATATTATTTGAATTTGTATCAGTGTGTTTTATTACTATATTTTAGGCATTAGTTTCGCTTATTTAGTTTTGCTTACTTTGTCAAAAGCTGTCATATGTAACTCTATAAATATTCAATAATATCAATAAAAACGATATGCAATATTTTCCATATCTGCATCTCTGTCATCCAAAACGTCATCCTTGATGGTTTTATAAACTTTTACATTAAATTCGAAATGGATTTTCTTTTATTCAATTATCGACACTTTATTTAATTTAATGGAAGTTAACTAACAATAAGTGAGTCTTTACCTAAATTTAAAATTTAGAAGGTTATTTTTAAATATTAGTTAAACCTTAAAGGGAGTATTTACAAATCTCCTTATATTGAATTAAAAAAAAATTGGACATAATTAACATAATACTTTTTATATTTAACACACCATAGCATTGGATTGAATAAGACATAACTAGGTGGGTACAAACCACCTGAACCGAATCTACTGGTTCAGTTCGGTTGTAGCTGTTAAATCGGTTTGATTAGGTTTGTATTAACTAAAATAAATTATTTCGTTTTAGATCTGTGGTTGGTGGGTTAAAACTAATAAACGAAGTTGATTCTCATAAGTCTCATTAGAAATAACAAAAAGGGTTATCTATCTGGATATGATACGTTTAAATTGCCTGTTAACAATTTGAAAAATGAGATAAGAATTGAAGATTAACTATAAATTAAATAGATGTGATTCAAAATTGTACTAAAAATAGTAATATCCAAGTGAGAAATCCTCTTTTAAGTCTTAATTAAGAATCTAGACTACAAGACCAATTCTCATTTCCAAATAAACAGGTTTTTGTTTTGTTGTGTCTATTAAAAGACTCCCTATTCAAAGGCTTCTTGTTTGGCGTCCCATACAAATTTTTTTTGTTTTGTTTTTTGATACGCTAATTAAATTAATAATCTCTCTCCATTTTTCTAATTTTCTTGATCAAAATCTCTCTCATTTTCCCTCAAATTTTCTCTCATTTTCACTTCCAGTTCTTCAATTTTTTTTTGTCTCTCTCTCTCTCTCATGGGAGATCGTCCACGTTCTCCGACTACAGATTTCTACAGCATTTTTGGATTCTACAAAACCGCCAAGACCTACAAATTTTTGTTCACCAAAAAGCATTCTGATAAGAGTCCTACCAAACTTGTCTCTGAAGACGAAGCCAAATTCGAAGCCAGATTTGAAGCTTACAAGAAGGTATTTTCTTTCTATATATATATGGGGAGATTTCTCTACGTGTATGTAGGGGTAGATATCTCCAGGATAAATAGAAATATATTCAAACCTTATATTTATTGGAGTAGATATCTTCAGGTTTATTAGAATATATTTGAACGTTCATTTTATGTTTAATCTCGTAGATTTATAAGATTTTAAAAAAATAATAATAATAACAATGAGGTGGGACAATCTGCGCTTAGAAAAATTATATATTCTTATATATTAATAATCGATTGGTTTGGATTTACAGAAACAGAGAAATGAAAGAAGTGATAATGAACCTACGACGCCGAGAGAAAGTAATAGCAAGCATAAAAGCGTGGACGACGGCTTCTTTTCTCGGCGGCCGTCATTTCTATCAAGGAGTTCAAGTAGAAGGAGCCACACGCCGTCCCCTAGGCCCACCTTCTTGTCTAAGAGCACCAGCAAGCGGAGCAGCTCGTCCCTCTCTAGAAGTGCGAGCCGTATCGGGACACCGGAAGCTGGCAGCCCCAGTGGAAGCATAAGGGGCTCTGTGGGAGATCAACAAACGGATCAGAATCAGCAGAGTACTACTCCTACCATGCAAAGAAGTGCAAGCCGGCGGGGCCCTATTATTTTCTCTCAAACCTCCACCGCTGCACGGAGGAAACCACCGCCGATGGAGCGAAAACTCGCATGCACGCTTGAGGAATTGTGTCATGGAGGTGAAAAGAAGATTATGATAAAAAAAGAAGTCATCTCGGAAGAAGGGTTTGTAACTTCCTCTTCTTTTTCTTTTTCTTTTCATATTATTGGCATTTAGTATTGTTTTATTTTTCAAATATTGTTTTCGAGAGAATCTATCATACACGCGGTGGGTAGAAATCATGGTAGGAGATGCACCATGTATTATGATTATTTTTTTTATTATTATTTTTTCAAAACAATACTTCAATGCATTATTTTATTTGTTTTTAGATTTGTAAAACAAAGAAATATATTTCTTTTCACATGGTGTTTATCTCCATCCGCATTAGTGGGGAAGTTCAACTCGCATTTAATGTTATATGTGTGGAGTTTATCTTCTTATTATAGAAGTATATGTCTTTTAATTATAGAAGTAGATATTCAAACCACACATGTAGTTGTTGATATTCCTAATTACAGGAGTAGACATTCGACACATACATATATTGATTGATCACGGTAGGTCCACCTGTGACCCATTCAATGTCGGCTTAAAAAAAATAGAAAAAGAAAAAAGGAACATGTTATACATCTGCATCATGTAACACATCTACATCTAGTTACCCTCACAGGATGTAAATTATGGGGGAGTAATTATTTCTAATATATTGTATATATATGTTATATATATGCAGGATGATAACAGAAGAAGAGGAAATATTGAAGATAAAGTTGAAGCCAGGATGGAGAACAGGCACCAAAATAACATTTGAAGGCAAAGGTGATCAAAAACCAGGATATCTGCCAGCAGATATAATATTCTTGATAGATGAAAAGAGGCATCCATTGTTTAATAGAGAAGGAGATAATTTGGAGATAGCAGTTGAGATTCCATTAGTGCAGGCTCTCACTGGTTGCTCACTATCAGTCCCTCTTTTGGGAGGTGAAAAGATGAGTTTATCAGTAATTGAAGACATAATATTTCCAGGCTATGAGAAGATCATAAAAGGGCAAGGCATGCCTAACCCGAAAGAAGCCGGGAAGAGAGGTGATTTGATTGTTAAGTTCTTAGTGAATTTTCCTACAGAGTTGAGTGATGAACAAATATCCCAAGCTGTTAGTATTTTGGAAGATTGTTCTTGATTATTTATTGGAATTTGATGATCACTTCTTTTCTCTTTCTTTTTTTACTTCAAAAGTATATGTAGTTCCTGCTGCATTACTATCAATATTTTGTTTGCATGGGAATAGTACTGGATTTAATCAGGAGGGATCCACTTTACGAATTTATTTTAATTTGACCTACTGCTTAAAGGATTATGCTATTCAGTTTGAGTAGAGTAGAGTGTTTGGGTTGGAGTCTTCCCATGTGTTTGTAAATAAGACAAACCTGTTGATCTTACACATAAAGAGACGTGTGTTATAGTGCTTAATTAATCCATTTTATTAGGTATTTAGGCCCTTGACAATACCTCCAGTCGATCGAGCTATTAATTAAAGAACAGAGTCCATTACTCCAATTTTATCATTTTCTGTTTCTTAAACATCTCCCATAAAAACTGATGCATTGTCAACCAACTTCTTCACCCAAGGCTGCAAAAAGAATTTTATGGAAGCTGTAGAGTTTACTCGAGTTGATGTATAAGTTTATAGTTAAGACAGTGAAGGTTATTGAGACAGCTCAAAAGTGAAGTAGTGGGTTGACAATGTACCAGTTTTGTGGGAGATGCTTAAGAAACAGAAAATGGTGAAACTGGAGTTAGAGACTGAGAGGGTAAAGGATGAAAAGAAGGGAGTGAAGAGGGATGGTGAATGAAAAGAAGGAAAGGAAGGGGGATGGTGGAAGTGGAGTGGAGAGGATGAAAACAAAGGAGTGAAGCGGAATGGTGGAAATGGAGAGGGAGAGGATTGACCTAGTGGAAGTGATGAGTAAATTTAATCTAATCGTATGTTTAGTTTTTGTTTTTAAACAAAACAACAACTTTCATTAATCGGAAGAAAGAAAAACACCAGATTCTACATGGAACCAGAAATTGTCCTCAAACGAGGAACAAGTCATGGAAGCCAAGGTATGAGCCAGAGAGTGACCATTTCTGGAAATGGCCTGGCAAGAAGCAATCTTTAAACTAAAGGAAGTGTGATTTTGGAAAGGTCAAGTGCATCATGGGAGTGTATTACAGGTTGTATATTCTTTTAACATGAGGGAGTGTGGTTTTGCGAAGGCCAAGTGCACCATTGGAGGGTATTTCAGATTGCATCTTCTTTTAACTGATGGGAGTATGGTTTGGGAATGCCAAGTGCACTATGAGAAGGTATTTCAGACTGCATGTACTTTTATCTAAAGGGAGTGATGCTTTGAGAGGCCGAATGTATCATGAGAGGGAATTTCAGGTTGCATGTTCTTTTAACTTAGATTTTGAACAACTAATTAATTCATGCACACAAAAGAGCATGATTCATTTGGAAATTAAGGAGTTTCAAATAAGAAGCAACAGACCCACTGTTAGTTTTGAAATAGTTTTCCATTTATGGTGTCTATGAAAAAATGTAAGACAATCCACAACTCTTCATGATATTACAATATCCTCTCTCTTAGCAATGGTAGCCGCCTAGGTTAAAGCTGGCAAAATATATTTTTGTTGTCTAACGAAATCTCATGATAATGATTTTGATTTCAGCCTTGTGATAAAAAAAAAAATCGTAAATCACAACTGTTCATACTAAATCTCAAGAATGTTGCGAAAACTGCAGTATTGCATAACAAAAAAAAAATTAAATCAAAAAATTATTTTAAATCCATAGTAATAATGTCACGACCCGGCCCTAGGCCGTAGCAGAGTTGTAAATAAAATCAATAGTTTCAAACTTGACTTTATTAAAATTTCATAAAGACCACGATTAATTTCTTTGGATACTCCGGAGTATCAAACAAAACGGAAATCTGTTTACAAACAAAATATTTCCAAATTTCAAAAGTCAACACCAAATAACCCCACAGATATGTGATCACCCATTAGAATTCATGGATTCAATTTCCAAGGTAATAATCATACTGAAACATGCATAAATCCTGAAGTCTTAATCATCTACAACTACAAGATTTGCACATCAACATACCTAACTCATAAACTGAGTTATCTCAACATTTGTTATAGGTCCATAACAAATACAAATCCTTTAATCAATACAAATCTCAAATAACATAAATTTAATAACTAATATCAGAAATCTAATCCTTAGATCTCACAAGCCTTCACCCACATAAACTAACGATATTCTAATCCGCGTGGGCGCTCCCTGGGGGGAAAAGAAAATAAAAAGGGGTGAGCTAAAAGCTCAGTAGGGTGTAATCCCCGATAATGTATGTGGAAAACATCATTTTTATAAAGTCATGGGATAATCCTACATGGTTAAATACTTTCACAAAATTTTAAATAAATAGTAACACTTTCCTTTAGAAAGTAATATCCACACGTCCACTAGTCATACCCGGTGGCCTATCATTTTAAATAAAATATTTTGCTCACCGTGACCCTGGTACTACCCTCATATACAAGGTGTACGTACCAGAAAATACCCTGCGCAGTCCCCGACATAAAGTCGTATAATAATATATAATATAATGACTAGGACGGTTACCTTTTCAAAATCATCAAACCATTTAGATAAATCCGCCATGTATCCCATATGTAAACTCATCATTTTTAATAAAATTTCGGCAGCATAACGGCTGTTTTTATCAAAATCCCAAAATACAAAACCTGCATAAAAATCATATTTTCCACACAATACATTCCAATTTATTTCTCAAATCAATTCCACAATTCAAATAAACATTTCCTCAAACTTTCACAATCAATTTATATCCAAACCATTTAGGGAAAATATTCTAAAAATTTAAGTTTGAAACCCCTACCTCGTGTAAGCTACCCGATATTCGCAGTGGCCTTGATTTCAATCTTAATTATCCCGATCGATAAAATCTACACGAGAATATAATTATTTAATTTATATACGGCGGCCATATAATCCAATTTACCTCAAAATAATATCCTACACTTAAAACGAATACGTAAACGGGTTCGGAATCAAATTCTAAGTTCGGGAGGTCGGAAACTTACCCCCGCCGTGCGTGGCGGCCAGCGGCGACTTTCTGGAAATTTTCCGGCAACCTCCAAAAATGGTCGGGTTTTGTTTGCCTCGTCTCCCTCGTCAATGTTTATAACTGTGGCCGGAGTGGGAAATGGCTAGAATCGCCGGAATCGGAGGTTTTCCAAATTGGAAAATCCCTAACTTTCTCCACCAAATCGGAGACTCAAACGGCCATGAAAATCTCCAAAGTTGGTACCAAAAGATTATATGTCGCAAGAGCTTTCTATTGGTACCAAGAACGAGCGAAATGGAGGTCGGATGTGGTCGAAAATCACGGTCAAAATTGGAGGAAAAATGAAGAAAAAAATGAGCAACAATGGAGTCGCGTGATGAGGAAGAAGATGAAGTTGACTATATATAGGACTGGACAATTTCCGTTTTGTCCCTCAACTTTTCGAAATTACAATTTTAATTGCCAACTTTTAAAATATATCTTTTACGTCCTCACACATTCATCAAAGGTTTTCAAAAGATTTCAAATACACCCTTCATAATAATTTAAAATAAAATAATAAAAATGAGATTTTACATTTTACCCTCCTTAAAAGAATTTCGTCCCGAAATTCAAAGTACAACCTCAAGCTGAATCTCAAACAAGTGAGGGTATTTATAATACATTTCAGATTCTAACTCCCAAGTAGCCTCATCTCCCGTATGATTTTGCCATAGCACTTTAACCATACGGATTTCTCGATTTCGCAGCACTTTGACCTCTCTCGCCAGGATCTGCAAGGGTTGTTCCTCATATGTCACATCTTCTCTCAGAGGAATCTCTGAGTGGGGAACAATGTGAGATGGGTCTGCGGTGTACTTTCTCAACATGGACACGTGGAAGACATTATGAACATGTCCCAACTGAGCTAGCAAATTTAAGCGATAAGCAACCTGCCCAACTCTCTCGATAATCTCAAATGGCCCGATGTATCGAGGAGCTAACTTGCCTTTAACTCCAAATCGAGTCACACCTCGCATAGGTGTCACTTTCAAGAAAACATAGTCACCAATCTCATATTCCACCTCACGACGGTGAAGATCAGCATAACTCTTTTGGCGACTCTGGACCACTTTAAGCCTTTCTTGAATACTCCTTACTTTGCTCGTAGTCTCTTCAATAATCTCTGGCCCAATAGTAATCCGCCCGTCTAGCTCAGCCCAACACGAAGGTGACCTACAAGGCCTTCCATAAAGAGCCTCATACGGGGCCATACCGATACTAGCCTGATAGCTATTATTATAAGCAAATTCCACCAAAGATAGGTGCTCGCCCCAATTCCCTCCAAAGTCCAATATACAAGAACGGAGCATATCCTCCAATATCTGAATAGTCCTCTCAGACTGTCCATCAGTTTGAGGATGATGGGCGGTACTAAGGTTCAATTCAGTCCCCAAGGCAGTCTGTAAGGCTCTCCAAAATCTAGAAGTGAAACGTGGGTCTCTATCTGAAATAATGCTGGAGGGTACACCATGTAACCGAACAATATTCTCCACATAGAGCCTGGCTAACTTATTAAGCTTGTAGTCCTTCCTTATAGGTATGAAGTGAGCTGTTTTTGTTAGCTGGTCCACAATAACCCATATTGCATCATGTCTCTGTGGAGTCAACAGTAATCCTGTCACGAAGTCCATGAAATCTTATCCTATTTCCATTCAGGAATTGGTAATGGTTGGAGTAACCCTGACGGTCGTTGATGTTCAACTTTCACCTGTTGGCATACCATACACTTAGCAACAAATTCAGCTACCTCTCGTTTCATTCCGATCCACCAGTATTGCCTCTTGAGATCATGATACATCTTTGTGCTACCTGGATGTACCACAAACTTGGACTTATGGGCCTCAGCCAACACATCTCTTCTAAGTTCTGGATCGTTGGCAACTACCACTTTTCCTTTATAATAAATAAATCCATCTGCCTTAATTTCCCAACCCTCCAGATGCTCACCATTTATCAAACGATTCCACAGAGTTCTCAATTCTTCATCCTGCCATTGACTCTGCTTAACACGTTGCAGGACACTAGGTGTAGCCACCACATTGTAAACACGAGTTGTTACTTCGTCTTCTTGTAAACACAGATCATAATCTCCAATGACCATAGTTCTCTTCCAATTCTCCAATGCCAAATTGGCCAAAATTCCATGAGATTTTCTACTCAAGGCATCTGCAACCACATTTGCCTTGCCAGGATGATACTGAAGGTTAAAATCATAATCCTCCATGTACTCAATCCATCTCCTTTGCCTCAAATTTAGATCCCGCTGTGTAAAAAGATATTTCAGACTTTTATGATCTGAATAGATGTCAAACTTTACTCCATAAAGGTAACACCTCCAAATTTTTAATGCAAAAATCACAGCAGCAAGCTCCAAATCATGGGTAGGGTAATTCTTTTCATGCGGTTTCAATTGACGGGAGGCGTAAGCCACTACCTTTCCGCCTTGCATCAGAACAGCACCTAAACCAGTACCTGAGGCATCCGTGTATACTACGTAGGGTTCATTGCTATCCGGTACTGTAAGGACAGGTGCTGTGGTTAATCTTTGCTTCAATTCCATAAATGAGGCTTCACAATCTTCATTCCATACAAACTTTACATTCTTCCTCGTCAATTGGGTCAATGGCATAGCAATCATTGAAAAGTTCTCAACGAAACGACGATAATAACCAGCTAGGCCAAGAAAACTACGAACTTCTGTGACTTTTGTTGGTCTCTCCCATTGAAGGACAGCTTCCACCTTTGCAGGATCCACAGATATTCCTTCTTGGGAAATCATATGACCCAAGAACTTGACTTCGGTCAACCAGAAATCACATTTGTCTTTCTTAGCATAGAGTTGATTCATTCGAAGTGTCTACAAGACTATATTCAAATGCTCTACATGCTCTTCACAAGTTCTGGAATAAACCAAAATATCATCGATAAACACCACAACAAATTTATCCAAGTAAGGCCTGAAAATTCGATTCATGAGGTCCATAAATGCTGCAGGAGCATTAGTTAACCCAAACGGCATAACAAGGAACTCAAAATGACCATAACAGGTCCGAAAGGCTGTTTTAGGAATATCCACTGCCCGAACCTTCAATTGGTGATAACCGGAATCTCAAATCAATCTTCGAGAAGAATTTTGATCCTCCGAGTTGATCAAACAACTCATCTATCCTGGGCAAGGGATACCTATTCTTTACCGTCACTTGGTTCAACTTTCGATAGTCTACACAAAGTCTCAGAGAACCGTCAGCTTTCTTTGCAAACAAAATAGGAGCTCCCCATGGAGAGGTACTCTCCCGAATAAATCCCTTTTCTAGGAGCTCTCCTAATTGTTTCCGTAATTCCACTAGTTCTGCTGGGGCCATACGATATGGAGTTGTGGAAATTGGTTGAGCCCCGGGAACTAGATTAATACAGAACTCAATCTCTCTATTTAGTGGCAATCCTGGTAACTCTTCAGGAAATACATCTGGATACTCATCAACCACGTATACCTGGGAATACTGGTTTACCTTACTTGTCTCCCCGTGAATGGCAAATACATTACCATAGGTTTCCAGTCTTTTCTTTCCACTAAATAAGGTCTTCAAAATTGGACTTAGTTGTTTCATACCCTGAGTCGCTTGGTAAACAACCTTGTCATTCTTTGTGTAAAGTATCACCCTTTTGTTGTAACAATCAATTTGTGCTCGGTATTTAGTTAACCAATCCATACCGAAAATCACATCAAATTGTCCCATGGGCATCACAATCAAATCATCAGAAAATCGCCTGTCATCAATCCTAATGCTCACTGATTTACAACATACTGTTAAATCATGAGCTTTTCCCAATAGGGTTTCCAAACTCAATGGCATGCTAAGATTCTCAAAACCCCAACCCCAAAGTATTTGCAAACAACAAAGAAATGAAAGAATGTGATGCACCAGTGTCGAACAAAGCATGAGCCCAAGAACGAGAAATTAGAACCATACTATCAATCACCCCTCTGCCCGAGTGATCACACTCCTCCTCAGCTGTGGTAGCATAAGCCTGTCCGGTGCCCCTTCATTTTCCTTTTCCCTTTCCTGAACGGCCCCCACTAGCATTAGAACCCATGTTGTAGCTTGAAGTGCCACGGCTCCCAGATGCTTGTGGAACCTGAAAATTTTGAGGAACATTTTGGCCAAATCCCAAAGTAGGTGCACGGTATTGATGTTGGTATTGCGGAACATACTGGCGCTGTGGGTCGGGAGAAGCAAATGCTGGAGATGATGCATGGGATGGATGGTGCATAGGTTGGCCTTGGAAAAAAGCCGAATCTGAATGGCTCCCTGAGGCTCCTCCACGAGATGATTGGAATCTTCGCGGATATGGACAAGCCTTCTTTAGATGACCCTGTTGTCCGCAATTATAACAGTTGCCATATGGTGAACTCCGTCCCGAAGACCCGCTACTTGTACCACTCCCACTAGTAGCATAATTAGGGCCACGCCACCCTCCTTGATTTTTCTTGGTCATTTTCCTGTCTCTGCTGCCAGAAGGTTGATTCCTGGGAGGCTGGATATCCCTGAAGTTTGTTTTAGCTAGAATGGCGGCAGCCAAACAATCAGTTAGCTTTCTGAACTCTTGGGTATAGATCCTGTTCCGTATCGTCGGTCTAAGACGCATTAGGAACTTTGACAATAGCAGTGACTCGTCGGCTCTTCCAGCATACTGGGATAACTCCATGAACCTGGTATAGTATTCATTTACAGTCATCCCCCCTTGCTCAATATTCTCAAACATATCTGCCAACATCCTTCTATGGCCTGCATTAAAATAATTATCTCGGAATAACCCCTCAAAGACTTCCCAGTCAACACCGGTCATGTCTCGTTGAATTGACAAATTTTTCCACCATATAACAGCATCACCGGTCAACCTGTAAACAGCAAAATCCACCCAGAACTCACTAGGAGTATCAACTTGAGAAAAGGCTCTCCTGATTGCCTTCAACCATCTATCTGCAGCAATAGGATCTTGCCTGCCATTAAACTGAGCATCAAATATCCGACAGAAATCCCGGAGTCTCTCATTCTTATCCTTCACATGGACAGTTTATGTGGCAGACATCCTCATAACTGCTTCCAAGAGATTGACCACTTGCTCATTAATAGGTTGCGGTGGTGGTGGAGGTGGTGTATCAGTCCTAGATTCTTGCCCTCGAGTTCTCCTTCTCGGAGGCATCTTTCAAGCCTATAATTTAAACATCAAATTATCAGCAATCAGAGATGCATGTTCAGTGAAATACCATCCATTCATACTAGTAGGTGTCACATTCCGAGGTTTGAAAACCAAAAGCTCTTATACCATTTTTCTGTCACGACCCGGGCCCTAGGCCGTGGCAGAGTTGTAAATAAAATCAATAGTTTCAAACTTGACTTTATTAAAATTTCATAAAGACCACGATTAATTTCTTTGGATACTCCGGAGTATCAAACAAAACGGAAATCTGTTTACAAACAAAATATTTCCAAATTTCAAAAGTCAACACCAAATAACCCCACAGATATGTGATCACCCATTAGAATTCATGGATTCAATTTCCAAGGTAATAATCATACTGAAACATGCATAAATCCTGAAGTCTTAATCATCTACAACTACAAGATTTGCACATCAACATACCTAACTCATAAACTGAGTTATCTCAACATTTGTTATAGGTCCATAACAAATACAAATCCTTTAATCAATACAAATCTCAAATAACATAAATTTAATAACTAATATCAGAAATCTAATCCTTAGATCCCACAAGCCTTCACCCACATAAACTAACGATCTTCTAATCCGCGTGGGCGCTCCCTAGGGGGAAAAGAAAATAAAAAGGGGTGAGCTAAAAGCTCAGTAGGGTATAATCCCCGATAATGTATGTGGAAAACATCATTTTTATAAAGTCATGGGATAATCCTACATGGTTAAATACTTTCACATAATTTTAAATAAATAGTAACACTTTCCTTTAGAAAGTAATATCCACACGTCCACTAGTCATACCCGGTGGCCTATCATTTTAAATAAAATATTTTGCTCACCGTGACCCTGGTACTACCCTCATATACAAGGTGTACGTACCAGAAAATACCCTGCGCAGTCCCCGACATAAAGTCGTATAATAATATATAATATAATGACTAGGACGGTTACCTTTTCAAAATCATCAAACCATTTAGATAAATCCACCATGTATCCCATATGTAAACTCATCATTTTTAATAAAATTTCGGCAGCATAACGGCTGTTTTTATCAAAATCCCAAAATACAAAACCTGCATAAAAATCATATTTTCCACACAATACATTCCAATTTATTTCTCAAATCAATTCCACAATTCAAATAAACATTTCCTCAAACTTTCACAATCAATTTATATCCAAACCATTTAGGGAAAATATTCTAAAAATTTAAGTTTGAAACCCCTACCTCGTGTAAGCTACCCGATATTCGCAGTGGCCTTGATTTCAATCTTAATTATCCCGATCGGCAAAATCTACACGAGAATATAATTATTTAATTTATATACGGCGGCCATATAATCCAATTTACCTCAAAATAATATCCTACACTTAAAACGAATATGTAAACGGGTTCGGAATCAAATTCTAAGTTCGAGAGGTCGGAAACTTACCCCCGCCGTGCGTGGCGGCTGGCGGCGACTTTCTGGAAATTTTCCGGCGACCTCCAAAAATGGTCGGGTTTTGTTCGCCTCGTCTCCCTCGTCAATGTTTATAACTGTGGCCGGAGTGGGAAATGGCTAGAATCGCCGGAATCGGAGGTTTTCCAAATTGGAAAATCCCTAACTTTCTCCACCAAATCGGAGACTCAAACGGCCATGAAAATCTCCAAAGTTGGTACCAAAAGATTCTATGTCGCAAGAGCTTTCTATTGGTACCAAGAATGAGCGAAACGAAGGTCAAATGTGGTCGAAAATCACGGTCAAAGTTGGAGGAAAAATGAAGAAAAAAATGAGCAACAATGGAGTCGCGTGATGAGGAAGAAGATGAAGTTGACTATATATAGGACTGGACAATTTCCGTTTTGTCCCTCAACTTTTCGAAATTACAATTTTAATTGCCAACCTTTAAAATATATCTTTTACGTCCTCACACATTCATCAAAGGTTTTAAAAGATTTCAAATACACCCTTCATAATAATTTAAAATAAAATAATAAAAATGAGATTTTACAAATAAGATCACGTTTTATGTTTAAATGGTAGAAACAAATTAAATCCTCAAACGAATATGACGATCGATAATATTATTTTTTTTTTATATTAACTAAGATTTCATGTTTCAGGTCGAATACACTTATAAAAACACATAACCCTTCATCTCTTAAAGGTTTCTCCAATATTTTATCTTTCCAGTCTCTCCAAAAACTTTTGTCTCCTCCCATGCTTCTTTCACAACATTAACCATTGCATTTAAACCTACCCTCCCTTAACAAATTGGTTTTCACAAAATCGCTCTCCCATATGTTAAGAATTATTATTGTTTTATTTGTGGTTATTTGTATTACAAATATTTAGGCATTTTTTAGTCTGTTTTTTAGTGGTTAGTATCATGCCTAGTTTATAGGAATTATCTTTATATGTTAAAAGTTAATGGACAAGTAGTGTTGTTATCAGCTTCACATGTTAAAGTTAGTGGAGTTAGTGGACAATTGGTGTTGTTATGTCGCTGTTTTTCATCATGATGTAATGCCTATTTGAAGGTATCATATCAATATAGTATTGCACTTATTCTCATCAGTATACTTATTTTATCTTCATCTATTAGTGCTCTGTTTTGTATCATTGGTATTAGAGCAAAAAGAAGGAAAAAAAAAAAGTCTTCAACAGATAAAGAGTAGTAGAGCAACAGCTCACTCTATTTTTTTTTATAGCAGCAGTGATCGATGGCCTCTGATAGATCTGAAAATTTTGTGTAGCCAGCTATTCTTCATTTCGATGGTCACTATGGCCATTGGAGCATGCTAATGGAGAATTTCTTGAGATCCAAAGAATACTGGCAAGTGGTTGATTCTAGAGTAGCAAAACCAACAGAGGGTGTTGTGTTGACGGATGCACAGAAGACAGAATTAGAAGACAAAAGCTAAAGGATTTGAAGGCAAAGAACTATATTTTTCAGGCAATTGACCGTTCTATCTTGGAAACGATTCTTAGTAAAGAAACCTCCAAGCAAATTTGGGATTCAATGAAAAAACAATATCAAGGCTCATCAAGAGTGAAACGGCACTGCTTTAAGCCCTAAGAAAAGATTTCGAGACTCTACAGATGAAAGATGGTGAGTCTGTCACTGATTACTGTGCAAGGACTATGGGAATAGCAAACAAAATGTGATTCCATGGTGAACAAATGAACGATGTTGCCATTGTTGAGAAGATTCTGCATTCTTTGGCCCCAAAGTATGATTATGTTGTATGTTCAATTGAAGCATCCAACAATATAGATGCTTTTTCACTTGATGAACTCCAGAGCTCCTTACTGGTCCATGAACAGAAGATGAACCGAAGCACAACCACAGATGAACAAGCCCTAAAGGCTTCTACCTTTACTGAATCCACAAATTTAAGAGGAAGAGGTAAAGGTAGAGGTAGAGGAATGGGAGGTCGAGACTATAAAGGTGGAAGCAAATAGTATCAAAACTTCAAAGGTAATGATAATCAATCAAATTTTCAAGGCAAAGGCAGAGGAAGTGATCAACAATTTGATAAATCTAAAGTAGAATGCTATAGGTGCCATAAGCTTGGTCATTATCGTTCTGATTATTATATCAAACTGCCCAAAGACAAAGGAAAGTGGAAGAAATCGAATTTTACAAAGAAGAAAGAAATAGAAACTTTGTTGATGACTTATCATGTCAAGAAGGAGCCACCTGAATCAGATGTTTAGTATGTTGACACAGGCTGCAACAACCATATGTGTGATAGTAAGTCTTCTTTTTCTTATTTAATTGGAGGCTTTCGTACTACTATAAGTTTTGGTGATTGTTCTACTGTGAGTGTCATGGGTAAAGGTGATATTCAAATAAAAAATAGAAATAGTTATGTAGAAACAATCTCTAATGTTTTTTATGTTACTGATTTGAAAAGTAATTTGTTAAATGGTGGTCCATTGCAAGAAAAGAGGTATATTATAACTATTCAGAATAGTGCTTGTGAGATATATGATCCTTCAAGATGAGCAATTGATGTTGTTCTAATTAGTACAAACAGGCTGTTTCCGTTACGAATCGAAAATGTCCAAACTTGCTTAATGGCTAGGATGAACGATCCATCATGGCTTTGGCATTTTCGCTATGGCCATTTAAGTTTTGGTGGATTGAAAACTCTACAACAAAAGAATATGGTGACAGGTCTTCCTCAAATTGCAGCTTTCTCTCAAGTTTGTGAAGAATGTGTTGTTAGTAAACAATATTGTAATCAATTACCGCAAGGAAAATCATGGAGATCAAAGAAGGTCTTAGAGCTGGTCCATTCTGACATTTGTGGGCCAATAAACTCATCTTCTAATGGAGGTAAAAGATACTTAATCACTTTCACTGATGATTATAGTCAAAAAACTTGGGTTTATTTTTTACATGAGAAATCAGAAGCTTTTAGTGCATTTAAAAACTTCAAGGCACATGTGGAAAATGAAGTAAAGAGTGCCGTTAAGACTCTCCGTACAGATCGTGGTAGAGAGTTTTGTTCAAAAGAATTTGAAGTTTTTTGTGATAAGCAAGATATTCGAAGATAACTCACAGCTGCTTATATACCTCAGCAGAATGGTGTATCAGAGAGGAAAAATAGAACCATCCTCAATATGGTGAGAAACTTGTTGGTAAAAGGGTATGTTTCAAAGAATTTTTGGCCTGAAGCGATAAATTGGAGCATTCATATGTTGAACATGAGTCCTACCTTTACTGTTAAGAATATGATACCTAAGGAAGCATGGAGTGGATGAAAACCAGCTGTAGATCACTTCAAAATTTTTGGTTGCATTGCTTATGCACATGTTCCAAATGAGAAAAGGAAGAAGCTTGATGATAAGGGTGAAAAATATATCTTTCTTGGCATAAGTAAAGTTTACAAAGCATATAAACTGTTCAATCCACTGACAAAGAAGATTGTGACCAGCAGAGACGCAATTTTTGATAAGGAGAATACATGGAATTGGACTAAAAATGGTTCTAGGCAGCAAGAAATTCCATGTATTATTAATGAAGTTGAAGACATGATTGAACCATATATTCAATCCTTTAATGTAGACCATAGGATTGATCAGCAACTGCAAACATCTGGTGAAATTCTGACAGCAGATCATTTGATTGTTGATCAGCCACGCGCAAGGAAGAGGCCAACCTGGATGATAGATTATGCAAATGGAGATGACTTGTCTGATAATGATTCAATACTCACTTTGCTTTATTTTCATATTGTGATCCCATTACTTTCAAAGAAGCTATCAAAGATACAAAGTGACAAAAAGCCATAAATGAGGAGATTAGATTAGTAGAGAAAAATAACACTTGTGAGTTGTCAAACCTCCAAAAGGGCAAAAATACATTGGTGTCAAATGGGTTTATAAAACAAAGCTAAACAAGGATGGTGGAATTGATAAGTATAAAGCCCGGCTCGTTGCAAAAGGGTACAAGCAAGAATTTGGCATTGACTACAAAGAAATATTCGCTCCAGTTGCAATGTTTCACACTATTCGATTGGTATTCCCCATGGCTGCTCAGAATTCATGGCCTATCTATTCATGGCCTATCTATCAATTAGATGTGAAGTCGATATTTTTACATGGTAAGCTGCAGGAAGAGGTGTATGTTGAACAACCTCTTGGTTATGTAAAACAAGGCAGTGAAAACAAGGTATATAAATTGACAAAGACATTATACGGACTAAAGCAAGCACCAAGAGCTTGGTATAGTTATATAAATGCTTATTTTTCTAGAGAAGGTTTTCATAAATGTCCTCATGAGCACACACTTTTTACAAAGCTTGGAAATGATGGAAAAATGCTTGTTGTATGTCTATATGTGGATGATATGATATATACTGGTAATGATAGAGCCATATTTGATGTTTTTAAAAAAAGTATGATGACTGAATTTGATATGTCAGAGTTAGGCTTGATGCATTATTTTCTTGGGATTGAAGTTGTGCAATTATCTACTAGTGTTTTTATTTCACAAAAAAAAATATATGTTCTTGAGGTTTTGGACAGGTTCAAAATGAAGGATTGCAATTCAGTTTGTACTCCAACTGAAAATGGTTTAAAGTTGGTGAGAGATGATGGAGGGAAGAAGATAAATGCTACTCTTTACAAGCAGATTGTTGAAAGTCTGATGTATCTAACTTCAACAAGGTCTGATATCATGTATGCTGTTAGTTTAATCAGTATATATGGAGAATCCAACTGAGAATCATCTTTTAGCTGCAAAAATGATCTTTCGTTACTTAGAAGGTACATTTGATTTTAGAATTTTATATAAAAGGGGAGCAAAGGAAAATCTACTTGGTGTTTCTGATAGTGATTATGCTGGAGATCTTAATGATAGAAAGAGTACTTCTGGGTTTGTTTTTATGATGGGCTCTGGAGCTGTGTCATGATCATCAAAGAAGCAACAAATTGCGACTTTGTCCACTACAGAAGCTAAATTTGTTGCAGCAGCAGCATGTTCATGTCAAGCTGTTTGGTTGAGGAGGCTGCTTGAATCACTCCAAAATCAGCAGAAATATCCCAACAACAATTTATTGTGATGATGTTTCAATAATCAAGATTTCAAAAAATCCAGTTCTATATGGAAGGAGCAAGCATATTGATGTTAGATACCATTTTTTGCATGATCTTTGCAATGATAGTATAATTGAACTGGTGTTCTGTTAAAATGAAAATCAAGCTGCTGATATTCTGACTAAACCGCTCAAACAAGCTGCATTTGTGAAGCTTCGAAGTATGCTTGGAGTCTGCTCTTCGAAAGATGTTGTTTAAACTGATTTCTAAACTGATTTCTGCAGATATCAGTTTAAAGGAGGGTGTTAAAAATTATTATTGTTTTATTTATGATTATTTGTGTTGCAAATATTTAGGCATTTTTTAGTGGTTAGTTGATAGGCCCCTAACTTACTATCTCCCATTAGGTAGCTTACCGGCACTCTACGGTAGCTTCCCAGTCGAGGCTTGCCTCACTGAAAAGCTTCCGTGAAGCTAAGTCGTTTCTTCTAACTGGAAATCTGAGTAGAAATTTTTTTTTTTTAAAACAAAATTACTTTATTAAAATTTTGGCAGAGCCTCCTCTATTTTTTTTAAATTACCAAATCTTGGAAACCTACATAAAAACTTGAACACTTCTATAAAATTTCAAATCTCAACTACTGTGGACCTCCGGTCCATCTCATCAAATCATATCTCAAACAGTTTAAATATCAAAATAAACAGTTATCAAATCTTTCAATAAAATACTTATGTACTTAAAGCCATATCAAAATACAAACTTAACAACTGAAACATTATATATCTTTATAAAACAGTCACAGCATCCTCTGACTGGTCCTGCTGGTCTTCGGCGTCCCTGCAATGTCTGCACCGGTACCTTGGAGGTTGATTTAAAAACATAAAGAAAAACTACAGTGAGCTAAAGGAGCTCAGTGAGTGTTATAAATTCCTAAATAAACTTTAATTCTTTTTCTAATAACCTCCCTGAAATCTGAAAAGAATATAAATCTATTTCTAATAAATTAATTTGAGAAGATAATTGCAATCTATTTTCTGAACTTAATATACTGGAATTCAATATAATAATTCTTTTACTCATTCTGAAAACTGTACTGAACAATTTACATAGTAGTAAAAATCTCTCTGTTTCCTTGAAAACTGAACTGAAATATATTTCGTGGAAACTATACCGAAATCTCATTTATAAAAACAAATCTGAAATCTAATTTCTGAAAACTGGAAAGCTAAGAATATATACGTACTTTCACTTTACTAAAAGAGACAAAGAAGCTGAATATATATATATATATATATATATATATATATATTTACTTTACTAGAAACTTAAAAATTCTGAAAAGTGAAATACTAAAATAATATATTTTATTGAAAATACTTTTTTGATAAAACTTTTCTAATAATATAGTTTTCTGATAATATTCTTCTGATAAAATACTTTTCTGATAAAATGTTTTTCTGATAATAAACTTTTCTGAAAACTTATTTTGTCTCCTGAAAACAATGTACTGAAATCTGTAATAATCTGTTTTCTAAACACTATGCTGAAATCTGTTTGTTTTCTGAAAATCTAGCCAAGCCTAATGTACAAAAACTCTTTAATAAATACTATTATTTCTGTAAATTTACTATTTTGTACTGAAAATCTGTAAAACATTTCTGACTTGGCTTCTGTATTTGAAATCTCCCAATGGACCATAAGCTGAACTCATAGGTCAACTAACTGGCGCCGTACCATATGAGTGGTTCACAGGGCGACTAACTGACGCCGTCCAATGTGACATCTAATAAAAGGGTCACGAGGCGACTAACTGACGCCGCTCAACTTGACATCTGATAAAAGACATCTCACTGTCTATGTGCGGAATGTTGCATCGCATACATATAGCGAGACAGCACCCCAATGTGTGGGCGATTGATAGACTCGACAGACTCAACCCCCCTAGAGTTAGCGGACTATCCCCTCCTTAACTTGCCACACACAAATGGGGTGTACCGGCCGGGTCTAACTGCTAATAATCTGATAACTTATCCGAAGGGTAATCCATGGGTTTGAAAACTATTTTCTTTATTTTGAAAACTAGCTTTTAATCAAAAACCATGGAATATACATAAAACATATTTATTAAATGAATATAAATTCTAAATTTCTGAGATATATAATACTTTAATTAAAACACATTTAAATAAATAATTATATACAAAGTCACAAAATACTAATCAAACTTAAAGAAAATATACTAAATGTAATTCAACTGAAAATCTGATTTTGCACTAACTTAAACAAAGATATTAGCTTGCTAAACTTTAAATAAAAGATATTACTAAAATAAAATATACTTTGCTTTAAAAATAAATTTACACTCACTGATTTATGGTTTTCTCTATGCTTGGTGCTTTGATTCCTTCGTCTCATTACATTTCTTGACTTTCCATAACGTTTCTTTTTCTGCCATACTACGGAGATTTCTCCCTAAGTAATATATTTCCAAATAAATCATTAATATAAATATAACAACTAATACAAAAACTCATTTAACACTTCATTTTTCTATTTCTTCTATTCTAATAAAGTCGATTACATTTAATCCACTAAAAATTACGTCACTATACTATAACATATAACTATATATACATTGAATCCTTCAATTTCTCTTCAATCGAATCTCATACAACACAATCCAACATACTTTCTTGGATTTCTAAGCACCAATTTGTATCAATTCATACAAATACAATTTCTAATACTTAATTACACATAAATTGAAATCTCTACATTATCAACTTCATTTTCTACACAAATTTTCATTCTAATCTTCATCAATTTAACATAAGTGAATTTCATTTACTTAACAACATCAAATTCAACTTCATTAAACTCGATTAAACTAATTATAACTTCAATTTCAATTTTAAATTCAAAAATTCTCAAAACTAATGATTCAATTTCATTCCAAACACAACATCATAAAAATTCCATAATACAAGTTCACTAATTTGAGAATTATTTTGATTCCTTTCTTAATGTTCCAAATTCATACTATCAATTAACTCAAAAACACTCAATTTACCCAAATAATATCTCAATTTAATAATCTAAACTCAAAATCATCAAATCTACAATTCTTTAACTTACTAGTTTTCTAAATTTTTATTTCAATCAATTCAATTCCAACTAATTTCCAATAAAACTCTACAAAAACTCAAATCAAATACTAAATCAACAAAACCCATAATTTTCTTTATCTCCATCCATCCAATTTCACTCTATATTCAACAATCAATTTCAAACACAATTCAAAACTCAATCAAAATTCCAACACAATTTAATTTCATCAAATTCAAACCAACTCAACTTCATTAATTACTTACCCACATCCTCTTCTTCTTCTTCTTACAATTTGGCTAAGACTCTATCCTTCTCCTTCTTCTTTTCTTTCCTTTTTCTTTTTTCTTCTTTTTCTTTTCTTCTTCTTCTCCCTCATGGTTATGCATCTTCTTCTTCCTTCTCCTTCAGTTGCTGTCTCTTCTTCTTCTTTCTCTCTTCTCTGTTTTGTTTTCTGCACCCGTTTTCTTCTTCTTCCTCCTTCGGTCGGACCCTATTCTTTCTCTTTTCCTTCTTCTTCTGCTAGTCAGCTTTCTTTCCTCTCTTCTTTGGCTGCACCTTCTTCTTCTTCTTCTTTTTCTTCTTCTTCTCTTTTTCCTCTCCTCTTCTTCTCTTCGGCCGAGCCTTAACTCCCTCTCTCGCGAATTTTCAAGCTTTTTCTCTCCCTCTGTTTTTCATTTCCTATTTTCTGATTGTATTGTATTATATATATATATATATATATATATATATATATATATATATAAACTTTAATAATCACAACTTACCCCTTAATCTGTAACATCCCTAATTTCGAATAATTAATTTTGAATATGTGGATATAAAAATTTATGATTTGAGGGGTGTAAAACGTAATTAAATGTATGTTTATTTTTAAGGTATCCAGGTGGACTATTTTTAAGGTATCCAGGTGGATCAGATGGAGCTGTCCAGAAAGATTGCACGAAGTGAAGGAAAAAGTGGACAGTGAGCACCACGACCAGTCACCGCGACCAGAGATCGCGATGAGCTGCTCGAGGTGAAAAATGAAATTTTTGGCTGTGAACACCGCGACCAAAGATCGCGATAACTAGCTCGCGGTGAAAATGTCAAATTCGGGCAGGGAGCAACGCGACCATGGTACCGCGATGGGTGCTCTCGATGAAAGCAGTGGAACTTCTCCAGTGAGTACCGCGACCAGGTGGCTCGACCACAGGTCGTGATGACGGTCGCGATGACTGAATTTGTATAAAAAAAAAAGAAAGCTTCTCGAGGAAGCCAAGCAGAAAAGAAGAAGAAAAAAATGGGAAAGGCAGAAAGAGAGAAAGGAGAGAAAGGAAGAGAGAGAAGAAGAAGAAGAAGAAGAAGAAGAAGAAGAAGAAGAGAAGTAGAAGAAAAAGAAGAAGAGAAGAGAAAGAAGAAAAGAAGAAAAAGGAAAGGAAGAAAAGAGAAAGGAAAAAGGAAAACCCAAAAAGAAAAAGGTGTAGGAATGGTATCCAGGTTGGTGTACATATGTTTTTGAAGTTTTTATGTGTTTTGATTTGAATTTGAGATTTTGGATAATTTAGTAAATATATGTTTATATTGTTTTTCTATTGAATAATTTTGATTTAATCGTATCTATCGTATTTTGATTGTTGATTCGGTTGAAATCAATTGTTTCAGAATTTCGAATGAACAAATCACTGAATCTTTATGAAATTATATATATATGTTGTCCGAATATTGATCGAATTTTTATATTAGTTACGTTTAAATTCGATTTGTGAATCGTTATGTGAAAATATTGTATTGAAACGGCCCTAGGATACGTAGACATAGAAATGGATATCGGAGGTTGGTATACCAGCTGGGTTCATTTAGCAGTACTGCACCGATATTGATATTGATATTGATGAGATATTATGTACCTCCTCATGGATTCGTCCAGGGGTAGGGAGACACGTACCTCCTCACGGATTCGTCCTGGGGTAAGGAGACACGTACCTTCCTAAGGATTCATCCTGGGATAGGGAGCTATGTACCTCTCTAGGGTCCGAACCCTCGGTCCTAGAGTAGGGAGATACGTACAACCCTTAGGATTCGTCCTAGGGTGGGAGTTATGTTCGACAGACAGCCACTGTGGTCGAACGACCCATATTCCAGTCCTGGATTATGTTGAGTATTCCAGAGGGCCAGAATTGAAGTGAATTGAAGGATATATTTATAAGTGAATTTAGAAATTGATTTTATACGCTTATTTCAGTATTTACGTTAGAATGATTGTAAAAGAAATTGAGAATTTAATTTGGTACGAATTATTAAATTGATTTAGTTGTTTTTATTAAACGGCTTTCATATGATTTAAATTAATGACTGAGTTGAATATTGTAATGTTTTATTTACATTCGCATTGTGATATTTATATGATGAAAATTATGTTATGATTTTTATAATTGAGTTTAGTGTACACCCACTAAGCTTTATGCTTAGCGCGTTGGTTTTTATTACACGTAGGTCACAGGGATACCGAGGCAGAGAAAGAGTAGAGAGGAGGTACCTGCAGCTTGAAGAGTTCAGAGTCACCACATTTATTGGGTAGTGATATAGTTTTGTATGTTATATTCAGTACGCATGCATATACAGAAGTCTATAAATTCGATGAGTATATATGTTTTGTAAATAATTTTATAATTTCTGTTTTCATTTTTAAAGGTTTGTAAATATTGTATTATGAATTATTTTAGTAAAAACTGTTTGAAAATCGCACTAAACGGCAGAGTGCGCATTTGAATGAAGTGATATTTGAAGTGTTGTTGTGAAAGTTATTTGATTTGAATTTTATTGAAACAGGTTTTGAGAAATCAGAAAAACAGAGGAAACTCTGCCGAAATTTTTGAAAACAAAGTTTGATGGGCTCACTAGAAAAATATTTTTAAATTACAAATTTATATGATTTTATATGGTTTTCAGTTTATAAATAGAAGAAAGAAAGTATTTGAAAATCCGGTAACGCTCCCTGGGTCGATCCAGACGGGTCGAGTCAGGGGGTGTTACATAATCTCTCAATTTCATAATGTAACCACAATATGAAAGTTAATTACATAATTTTGGTCAACAATCTTTTTATTTATAATTTAATCCATAACAATCCATTAACTCTTTTCCACAAAAATTCATTTTAATTTACTTTTCCATCAATTAATTAAATTACAATCTCATATCATAAAAATATATTTTAACTTCCAATAAATATTCTGCATACTCCAATTTATGGAAATCTTTACTATGTTCTCCAAAACTTATAATTGGATTTCGTATAGACTTTACAAAGTCTTACTAATCGTCCAATAGATTCCATTATAGTACCGTACAATCAATTCTGAAAAAATATATTACAATACTTATACGTGTATAGTACAAACTATCGGGAGGGTGTATTACATTAGTATCATGTCTAATTTATAGGAATCATCTTTACATGTTAAAAGTTAGTGGACAAATGGTGTTGTTATCAGCTTTACATGTTAAAGATAGTAGAGTTAGTGGACAAGTGGCGTTGTTATTTCGTTGTTTTTCATCATGATGTAATGCTTATTTAAAGGCCATTATCCTATCAATACAGTATTGCATTTATTCTCATCAGTATACTTATTTTGTCTTCATCTATTAGTCCTCTGTTTTGTATCATCATACCATTTGAAATACTCTCCAATGGACAGTCTCCGGCTATCCATGAAGGTAAAAATGCCAAATCCAAAGCTTTCCAACCTGGTTTCAAAACTCGTCAATACCAATCCGGTTCATTGGCCTGTAATACTCAAAGGCTGCAAAAGGAATTTTATGGAGGGTGTGGAATTTACTCGAGTTGTTGTATAAGTTTATAATTAAGACATTGAAGGTTACTGAGACAACTCAAAAGGTGAAGAAGTGTGTTGACAATGCACCAGTTTTGTGGAAGATGCTTAAGAAACAGAAAATGGTGAAACTGGAGTTGGAGGCTGAGAGGGTAAATGATGAAAAGAAGCGAGTGAATGGGGATGGTGGAAGTGGAGGGGGAAAGGATGAAAACAAGGGAGTGAAAGGGGAATGGTGGAAGTGATGAGGGAGGGAGATGATGGACCTGGTGGAAGTGATGAGTAAATTTAATTCAACCATATCTTTAGTTTTAGTTTTTCTTTATGTTTTTTTAAACAAAGCAACAAAATTCATTACTTAAAAAGGAAGAAAAAACACCAGCTTCTATATGGAACCAGAAAATGTCCTCAAACAAGGGACAAGCTATGGAAGCCAAGGTATGAGCCAGAGAATTGCCATTTCTGAAAATGGTCTGGCAAGAAGCAACCTTTAAACTGAAGGAAGTCTGGCAATAAGAATTTTTTTCTTTAAAAAGGCACAAAAAAAAAAATGGATGTAATGCTTCTTTTTGAAAAAGGTATGATTATGCTCTTAGACTTCACATTTCAACTTGATTCTTTTTAGCTTATTTCAACTAGAGGAAATAAGCAACAACCAAACATAAGATGGAACCACACACAAGCAACAAGAAAATTGAACTCCCAAATGATCATTAAGATATGTTAGTTAACTTTTTATAGATGTATTTTTTGTTTTTTAAAATAAAAAAAATAATGAAAATGCACTTTGTCAACCATATTTTTGAATTTAAAGAAAACCCATTTTTTATATTTATTAAAAAAAATTGTATTATATTTTTTTTTTATCAGTTGGGTAGATGACATATTAAATAAATATATTTTATGTATTAAAAATTAAAATAATTAAAACTTCTTGAGATTAAAGTTATATATATTAAAACATATTCAATGCTATTATATATTTAGGTAAAATTTCCTATAACCTAGGATGGATAGATAAATAGGTAAAAAAATCTTATCTAATGCAATTATGCTATGCTAATAAATTGTTTTTCAAAATATATTTTATTATTGCTATTAGACGCGTTGTCAAATCATAAAAATATAAAAATTAATTATTATTTTCAAATGAAAATAGATAAAATAGAAAATGAAAATAAAAAACATTAACGAACAAGCCCTTAAAGAAATTATAATATAAGGAAAAAGTTAATTTATATAATTGACAATTTGGATTATCATATCGTATTTCTATAAATTCAAACACAAAATATTTATTTTTGTTCAATCCGTACACAACCCATTAAACTTATCATATTACAAGTTAAACCCTAAAAATGGCCCGTAAAATTAACAGGTTACAACCCGATTAACCAGTTAATTTATTAATTTATCAATTTACTTATTTAATTTGTTAAAATAATTAATACTTTTAGCTTAATTACATAATGTGTATTCATTAAACCCATTCCACAAATAAAAATAATCAACTATAATATAATTCTCAAAATTTTAAATAAAAATCTCATGAAAAGTGATGCTTTTTCCAAAAAGTATCCTATATTAATAAAAATCGTATCAAACGAGTTAAACAGATTACAAGAATTTTAACCTAACTCATTTATTTAACGAGTTTAACATATTAATGATCCAAATTCAATAAAATTCAATCCAAACCTATTAATTTCGAATTATGTCGACAATTGTCACTTTGCTTGGGTATGTAATAGTAAACATATACCAAAAAAGAATCTGAATGTTAATGACACCACAACTTCTGTAAATCTCTTATGATCATTCCATGATCTCTATTCATTCTATACTTGATGGTTAAAATACAAGGCCACATCATTTTTAAGATGCCAAATTTGATATTTTTATTTTTTTCAAAATGTTTAGTATTACTCTTTCCATATATCGATTTGGGTTTTTCTTCCCTATATTAATCCTTTATAGATTATCACCTTAATCAAATTGGCAAAAAATAAAGAAGAGGTCCTCGGACAGTAATTATTTATAATGTAAAAAAATACCAATTAAAATACACCAAAATTTAAATTACAAGAACTGGCCCATTTTCCAGCCTAGCATCAACTCGTATCTGTTTCACATTATCATTCTATCAATAAGTTACAGACTTCGTCAGCTAATGAACAAATATTGATTTTGTGTAAAGGCACAAGAAACGAAAACAAAATAACTCATTGCAAAATTTCTGGAGACAGATCCATAATTTGGGACACTGATAATGCTAATACCTTACAATTTGGCGTTTATCGTCTTCGCTTCTTTGCCTCCCATAAGGGTTGTTTTCACTGAATCCATTTCGGCTTCCTTTTCCTTCAACTTTACGTATTTTCTTTCTAAACTTGGAGGCGCTGCTGTCTATGGTCAGATTCACTTTTGGAGGGCTAGAAAAGCAAAAGGAGGCCGCGACTGCCTGCTCAAATATACAACAAAAACTAGCAGTTACAATGACTGCGACAGAATACCATAAGATTCTACTGTTTAAGGTGTTAATATCAACTATAATTTACTATTCAAATTATCCGAGACAAATTTCCTGACTGCTTATCATAAAATGTTTTACAAGTGTTCACAACTCAGCCAACACTGACAGAATATAATTTCCTCATTATTATCTCTCATATATCAAACTATCATAACACCATTAAATCCAGATCCCAACACATCAGTTTAACGTAATGACTAAAATGGTTAGTTCTCTTAAAAGGTCAGGTGAAAGATGGTACCTGGAGATCAAGGCGGTGAACATTAAAGATATCTTTCATAGAGTGTGAATTATATGCTAGAATGTACGATCGATATGCATCTTTAGCTGACTTGTTCAAATAGTAGTTGTTTGCAACCAATTTCTCCTGCATCAACCAAATAGTATAATTTAAGTTTTCCTTCAGTCAGTTTTAGCAAGAAAAGATGATGAACAGTGGGAAGCAAGAGATTACCAAATGTGACTGCACATTTGCCAACTTCTTTTGATCAAACTCATACTCTTTAACAGGGACTTTTGCTGCCTGAAAAGATAACAGAATGTCATGTTAAAATGTTTACTTATAATTAGTGTAAAAAAGTTGTATTCGTAATTGCTCAATTTGCCTTCTAACTTGCTGATTTGAAGCTTCTTCAGTTTTCATTTATAGGACAACAATTATTATTCATGAGACCCCCTACTTCAAAAGCATTATGCAGAGCAGGAAAAGTAATTCATTGGCTTTTAGGTGGCATTAGATCGATGGTAGTTAAACATGTTTTTTAGTTGTGTTTTCATCTCCAATCAAAATACTTGACCTTCATATTTCACAGAAAAGAAAAGACAAGAATAAGAAAAATACTTGACCTTCAAATAACGAAGAAATTGTAACTCTTCCGGAATCAGGAAAAGCAGAGCATTTCCTTTAGCACCTTCTCCACGGGCTGTTCGACCAACCCTATGAATATATTCCTAAATGCAGTAACACAAAGCTATGTGTTACTCAACGTGTTTGAACAGAAATAAAGAGAGACCAAGATCAGCAAGAACTTTATCAAGAAAGAATTGTGCACACCTTGGGTTCGTCAGGAGGATCATATTGCACAATCCAGTCCTACAGGCAGAGAGAAACAAGAAAGTAAACAAAAACATCCATCAATCTTAATTTTGAATTATACTTCAACCAGAAAGGTGGATACAGATTATTAATATGACAATTTTAACCATCACTACTATTTCTAGGAATCTTGCATACAAACAGTAGCATTTATATGGACCGCCTTAAAACTTAAAACTAGATCATATTTCAACTCCCGGAACAGTATTAGCTACTATGTTGCACACCACAAACATACCACAGAAGGAATATCAAGTCCACGAGCCGCTACATCAGTGCACAGCAAGATCCCCTTCTCTGCTTTACAGAAATCAAAGAATGTAGAGGTTCTTTTCTGTTGCTTTTGCTTTCCATGGATATCGAAGCAATCCACTTGAATGTATCTGAGAAGTTCTGAATGGTATTTGACTGAATTACATGACTGAGAAGAAGACCATCACTTTCTTTGACAGATTCCTCTTCAAAAAGGAATATAGAAGTACAAATCTCTTAGCACTTGGCACGACACAATAGCCTTGCTGCAGACCTTCATTGGTGACCTACAAAGACCAAGAATCCTGTTAAGTTTAATTTGTCAGTATATAAACAGCATTATGTCTGTAAGCTCCACATTTACCTTATTTCTACCATCATCCACATCAATATAAACAGGCGTTGTCTGAAATGACAACCGAGCAAGATCCTCAACCTGCAGATATCACACGAAGCAGTATATGTATAACAATTTCAGTCAACAATGAAACAACGCACTTCTAAATTTCAAACCGAAAGGAAAGGAAAAGAAAAAAAGAACAGAAATCGTTTATTTGAATAAATAATTTTTGAAGCAGAAAATAACTACCCAATAATTTAAGATTACAGAAATATTACAAAATTGAATTAAAACTTGAAACACTAGAGAAGACAAACAATTTTTAGTATTTGGTTTCAACACAAACCTTCTTAGTTTGGGTAGCTGAGAACAAAGCTGTTTGTCGATCCTGCATATTAAGTATGAATTCGATAAGCTCAAATGGCTCAGATATTACAGAAGATAAAGCTTATGTACAAATGTAACTATAACAGAAAATAAATACACTGATTTAAGCACATCACTAAATTTAAGCAACTTATCAACCAAACCCAATTATTCTGCTGATTAAACAGAATAAATTACAAGCTAGACTGCAGAAATAATTCAAAGATCAATGCTATGCTGATAGCAGCAATACTGTAGCATCTGATCTATTAAAAAGGTTTGTTAAGAAAGATAGAACAAAAGGTTCAGCTGATTTAACCTTTTTGAACAACTTTAGCTAAAAAAAGTAATAATTGCTAGAAAGAAGCTCATAAACCACAACTTGAAGCAAGTTAATGCAAGAGTGCTTAACAAAATTACTTCAACTGCTCTTAAAGTTATCATTTACATAATCTATGCCAGGTCAACCTATTCATACACCATTCTTCTGAAAAATAAACTCACCATGTATTTAATATTTTAATGTAAAGCATATCTCATTTTCATTTTTCAATTGATACCAATAACTTGTTACCCTTCATTCAGTTCTCAGTAAAGCCCTTGAGTCAGATACAGTGAAAATTTGATAGATAAATATAATTATCTAAACTTTAGTCACTATTTGACAATATAATGACCACCACAAACTTTACCTTCTTTGGCAGGAGCTTCATTATTTGCCTCATTTCTTCCTCAAAGTTTGCTTCCAATATCCTGTCGGCTTCATCAATTATGAGACACTGCAAGTCCAAAACGTTACTTCGAAAAACATTGTATATAATATAAACTTGAGCTATTTATGCTCAAGTAACTAATTCAAATTCCAGGAAAAAGGAAAATGAATTCATTCGTGTACCTTCAAGTTCTTGTATATGAACCCTTTGGTATTTTGCAGATGGTCAAGAAGTCGACCAGGGGTTGCCACCAACAAATTTACTCCTTTCACAATGCGCTCTGCTTCTCCCCTTCTAGCTGAACCACCAATGACCAAGCCAACAGTCTGAGAGTGGTACTTGAGAAGGTCCTTCGCCACAGCATGAGACTGTAATATTTGAAAATTAAATCAGTCATAGATGGGATAGTTGAAATTCAGAAAAACAATAACAATCATAATAATAATAATAATAATAATAAACATAGATATGTAGGAATATTAAAGCAGGAATCAGAAATCCCAACTTAAGACCCCTATCTAAATTTTATTTTGCTACAACTAGAAACAATAATGAAACAAAAAGACAAACATTTTCAACCAGTTCACTTTTATGCCATTCTTGCCAACCATTCTCATGGCCATTGTAGAATAAGCGTATTATGAAAATTAGCTGCAGTGTAGACGGAACTAAGAGATGCAAATAGACTCAAATTTTGTGAGACTTGAGTTTCCATTTGTCCTGGACATACCCCCTTGAGTCAAGCAGTACCACAGACGTGTCCTTTCTTTGATTTCATTTAACCATCTCTCTCTCTCTCTCTCTCTCTCTCTCTCTCTCTCTCTCTTAACTCTCACAATATTCTCTAACTCTAATAAGTTAATATTGCAAATCCTAGCAGATTTCCAATAACCAAATAACAATGAGACCAGGGAGCCACTTATGACCAAGATTGATCTTTAAAAAAATCATCAAATCGCAAAATTTCATGTTATGACATCTGCTAATTATGTGTTTGCTATAGTAAACATAACTCTTCATTCATATGCACTAAAAAGAAAGTTGACTGGATCATTTTCCAAAGCACATGAGTTCATCTAAAGTTTTGGCGTAAACTCGTCAAATGACTTGGTAATTTTACAAAGAAAAGTTATCAAAGATATAATTAGTACATCCAGTAATCAGATTTATCAAAAAGCTAAAAAAAAGTGTTTAAAAGAAAAATAGAACTATTAATACAATAATACTTGACCAAGAAACAACAAAATATAAGTCATTTCCAACTCTACATTCCATTCCTTCCGTAATATACATTGACTATACGACATTAATGCTCATTATTCCAGTAAAGTGGATTTAACTGTACTGCTCATGCAGCATCAAATGAAATTCTGAACAATTCAAGTTTTCCCCCATAAAAAATACACAGTACTTTATATAGGCCTCATGGTCATGGCAGAGACATGATTGCATACATTCATTCCTGCTTTAATTAAAATACCAAAACAAAATGAAGTTAAAAAAGATACAAGTTCTACGAAGTTGTTGACAGTATCAGCAATAGAAAAGGTTTAAACAGATTTTTACCTGAATGGCAAGCTCCCTAGTAGGGCAGATGACAATAATACCAGTCCCATTCCGAGGAGTGAACTGGACATTATACAACAACTCGACTGCTGGTATCAGAAAAGCAAGGGTCTTCCCAGAACCTGTCCTTGCAGCTCCAAGCACATCTTTGCCAATCAGAAGTGGTGGAATTGCTCTGGCTTGAATCTGAATTCATAAAACAGGCAAACAGTAAGCAATTTGCATATAACCTTTTCAAACAAGTAATCTGCATGAAATTACCACAAAAACCCTACATTCTTATTCTATGCACCGTGATGCAAACTTTTTTCTGTTACATACAGGAAATCTTACTCAATTGAAGTACAATTATTGTGCGGAAAGCAAATTTTGATTCGACTGTAGAAAAAACCAGAAAAAAGAAAAAGAAAAAAAAAAAACTAAAGCAGATTTCACCATTGTTAAACATTATAGATGCCATTACATAGAAAATTTAACCAACCAAATTTTGGTATTGAAACAACCTGAAGTATAAATTTTTAAAACAAAAACTAAAGGATGAAAACCAAAAAAAATAAAAAAAAATATACCTGAGTCATATATTGAAAACCCATCTCCTGAATAGCTCTAAAAGTGTGTTGAGACAAACCCAAGGACTCAAACGACGTCGTACTCATTATACCACCAGCCCCACTCTTCACTTTCACTTTCTTCTTCTCTTCTTCCTCTTCACCGGTCTCTTCTTCTTCTTCTTCTTCTTCACTCATCTTCTTATTCTTCTTCTTCTTCTTCTTATTCTTCTTCTCTACAGACTCCTCGCCTTCTTCAATCATCTCTTCATCTTCTCTTTCTTCTTCTTCATTGTCGCTGATATCAGGAGCTTGCTCCTCCGCGACTGTCGCTGTCTCTTTGCTCCTGTTGCGGTTCCTCTTTCTCTTCCTCTTCAGCTCTTCCTGTCCCATGGCGGCTGTTCTCTTGTTCTCGTCTATGGTTTTGAAATTTATTGAGAAGATATTATGAGCGATCTCGCAGTAACTGCAATTCTGGAGGTTTTTGTTTTTAATGGTGAATGTGATAAACCCTAATTATTGAGTCGCTGACTCTACTCGACCGAGTTTCACTGTATATTATCGGGCCGGGCCAGGGCCTCTTGTTGGGCCTAATAACAGCTAATCTTATTTTTATTTTTTTTTTTTTTTTTTTTTTAAAAAAAGAATAGCTAATCTTATTTCGATACAAATAGAGTTGACGATATTTGCAACCGCATGTATGCTCACCTTTTTAATACATCCTATTAAAAAAAATATTTAAAAAAAATTAATATATAATTATAAACTATTTGATATTTTTTTGTTTTTAATTTTATTGTATTTAAATTTTGTAACTAAACCTTATTAAAAATATTTTTAAATAGATTCTTTTTAAAAAATATATTTAGAAATAGCACCCAAAAAAAAAAAAACCCAACTCTCCTAATGCAAAGGTCATAAATTCATAAATTTTAGTTCCCTGTATTGTCTGATACCTAATATAACTAAAAAAATCATTTCTATCTTATATCTATAGTTATAAAAACCATAACTTCTTCATATAGGTTTAATATTATAATTTATTTTATTATAAATGTTTCGATTCGAGTCCTCCATGGCGAGCAGTAGATTTTGTGTTTGAACTAAATTCACGTGACAATTTGGGCCTTAATTGCAAGGTAAGCCTTCTTGGTTAAACTGCTACTTATAATTTAAAATTTCTTTTATTGTTTATTCCCTATTATTAAATATTAATATATCATTAGCTGACTTAATAGTAAAATGAAGCAATATTTTAGCAAATAACAAAACCAAGAATAATATGAATTTCATTAATAAAATTAGATATAATAATTATTTTTCTCTTCCCTTGCCCTTCAAGCCAAGAATTTTAGGTGGAATACTGGAATTTATTTTCTTCTATCATATAAAGAAACTTATTTGATATTGCTTCCACGTATCAAACAATAAGTAAACAAATAATGCCCGGATGATATGGTGCACCAGTCCCACCCAAGTTTCACTTTCTCTTGACCTTCAAGTTGGCCACATATCCAACTTCAAGTGTATGTAAATCATTTGAACACTTCTTTTACATGCATGTATTAAGGAAAAATCCACCAATTGTTTTCCAAAAAACAAGGGACACATACGGGTCATATTGGTGAAAATGACATATAATCAAACACTAGTTAGCTTACGGTGCTGTACATGTTTACCTGAAGTCAAGGACTCGAGTTCTTCGGTGGCGGAGATTGCCTGGCAAGAAAAGGAACTTCGACCACTGTGCCAACGATGTTGTCTCCAACAATTACGGTGTCTCCAGCTAAAGCTGCTTTCCTCTTGATGTAGCCCAAACCAAAGTGATCAGACTCCTTCCTTCCAGGTGTATAGCTTGTCAGTTTTCCCACCTACACAAATTTCATATACGTTATATGTTATTAATGAGGTCCATTTTCATATTCGGAAAGCATATCGCATAAAGAAACGACTCAATACTTTTTTCCCATCAACCATTATCGGGCTTCCAGGTTCTGCAGGTGCTGACAGACAAATTCCCCATAGTCTTTGCTTAACTCCATCGTAGGTTATGAGCCTAGATATGGTCTCTTGTCCCTTGTAACAGCCTGAGAAGATTAAAATTAAGTCAATCTACCATGTCCTTCAATACAGATGTTCAATAGTAAATAGCAAGGTACCTTTGTTTAAAGAAATTGAGTTCCACAGACTGGCCTCCAGAACATTGAACTCATTAGTAAGCTCTTTTCCTGGTGCTGGCTTCCCTGCAAACGTAAGTAGTGCTTATTGAAAAGGAAATAAAAATTATAGCCAGAAAACACGTTATGAAAAACATGTACAGCACGGAATGATTTCAAATGTTTCCAACCATTTAAACACAAAAAAGACGCTTGCTTCCAAGCTGTAAAAATAATAACCAGATATAATGCAAGACGTAAACTTTACTCATTCTATATCGAGTGCAATGAAAGATTTTTAAATACATTACTAACAATATAAGTCACACAACAAATCACCTCATATTGGACACATTCAAGTGTTGAATAAAGCCAATGGAACTGTTGTGCGATAATCAAGCCACCATTAGCATCGCAAAAAATCCAGCTCACCATAACAGAACAAAACATGTGGAGATAGACCGGCATTTTATCAAAGAAAAAATAGAAGCAGGGTCTGTTAAGATAAGTTACACACCTACCAATTCCCAGACAGCTGATGTGTTTACTAAGGCTCTACCTAGATCATCTTTTGAAGGATTGTGTTCCAAGCTGGGTACGATCAACATGTACTGCCCAGCTTGAGGGGGAGTGTTGAAATCTGAGTAGTCAATGGTTGGTGAGTTAGGTGAGTTAGGTTGTAAATTAGTCAATGGTTGGTGAGTTAGGTGAGTTAGGTTGTAAATTAGTCAATGGTTGGTGTAAATTAGTCAATAGTTTCCTGTTTTTTAGGGATTATGTTTTTCCCTTCTTTGTATATATATTATTTCCATGAATACAAACAATGAATATATATACAAAGAAGGGAAAAACATAATCCCTAAAAAATAGGAAACTATTGACTAATTTACACCAACCATTGACTAATTTACAACCTAATATAATCCCTAAAAAATAGGAAATTATTGACTAATTTACACCAACCATTGACTAATTTACAACCTAACTCACCTAACTCACCACCATTGACTACTCAGATTTCAACACCCCCCCTCAAGCTGGGCAGTACATGTTGATCGTACCCAGCTTGGAACACAATCCTTCAAAAGATGCTCTAGGTAGAGCCTTAGTAAACACATCAGCTGTCTGGGAATTGGTAGGTGTGTAACTTATCTTAACAGACCCTGCTTCTATTTTTTCTTTGATAAAATACCGGTATATCTCTACATGTTTTGTTCTGTCATGGTGAACTGGATTCTTTGTGATGCTAATGTTGGCTTGATTATCGCACAACAGTTCCATTGGCTTAACCATAGGAAATTTGAGTTCATTTAGTAATCTTTACAACCAAATTCCCTCACAAATTCCATGAGTCATTGCTCGAAATTTCGCTTCAGCACTGCTACGAGAGACCACAGACTGTTTCTTGCTCCGCCAAGTGACCAAATTACCCAAAATATAAGAACAGTACCCTGATGTAGACCTCATGTCTACCACTGAACCAGCCCAATCAGCATCTGTGAAGATTCTAACATCTCTATCCTCACTTTTCTTGAAACATATACCTTATCCTAGTGTCATCTTTAAATACCTTAGAATTCTCAAAACTGATCGCATATGTCCTTCATTCGGACTGTTCATGAATTGACTAACAGGGCTCACAGGGAATGCAATATCCGATCTGGTGTGGGATAAATATATCAGTTTCCCCACCAACCGTTGATACCTTCCTTTGTCTACAGGTGGACTTTCTTCTATAAGACCCAACTTCGTCGTATAGTCCATGGATGTATCAGCCGGCTTACATTATGTTATCCCAGTTTCTTTGAGAAGATCCAGGATATATGTCCTCTGATTTATGCAAATCCCTGCTTTTGATCTTGCAACTTCCATTCCTAAGAAGTATTTCATACTTCTTGGATCCTTGATTTTAAATTCCTTGGCCAGAAAGAATTTTAACTTCTGAATTTCCTCCTCACGGTTACCAGTCATAATCATATCATCCACATACACAATGAGTATAGTAATAACACCTGTGGCATGATGAACAAACAAGGTATGGTCAGCTTGACATTAAGTATAACCAAACCTTTTTACGGCTTTCGTGAACCTTTCAAACCATGCTCTGGGAGACTGTTTTAACTCTTACAGAGACTTTTTCAACTTACAGACTTTGTCTCCATAATCATTTTCCTAAACCTGGAGGACCTTCCACATAAACTTCCTCAGCTAACTCTCCATTCAGGAAAGCATTCTTTACATCCATTTGGTGAAGATTCCTCGAGTATGCAATAGGTTCTGCTTTGAATTTATTTGTCATGTCTGGAGGATCAGAAGGAGACACATTTGACTCACAATGAGGAATTACAGACACATTAGGATGATGAGACTCACAATGAGGAATTTCATGAAAAACATAACTATGGCTATGATCTCACTCCCCCCCCCTGAATTTGAGTTTGTGGGAAAAAAGGTTGATCTTCAACAAAGGTAACATCTAGAGAAATATGAATCTTTCGGGTGTCTGGGTTGTAGCATCGATATCCTTTTTAAGTAGGAGAATAACCCAAAAACAAACACCTAACAGCTCTAGGATCAAGTTTACCCCTATAATGTGGTTGAACATGCACAAATCACTATGCAACCGAAGACGTGAAGAGGAATAGTGGATATAATTTTGGTATGAGGATAAGTTTCAAGTAGGGTTTGATATGAACTTTTGAAGTGTAATACTCGAGAGGGTTGCCTATTAATCAGATGTACAGCAGTGAGGACAGCGTCACCCCAAAAACGACTTGGCACCCTCATACAAAACAGCAAAGATCTAGTAACCTCTAATAGGTGACGGTTTTTCCTCTCAGAAATCCCATTTTGTTGAGGTGTGTCAACACATGAGGTTTTGTGGACAATCCCCTCACTACAAAGATACTCTCTCAACCCTTGGTTTACAAATTCTCTCCTATTATCTGATCTGAATACTTGAATATTTGTTTGAAACTGATTTTTGATCAAAGAATGAAAATTTTTGAAAATATTAGTGACCTCGGACTTTTCTCTCGGAGAAAGCCCTATGCGACTCTGGTATGATCGTCAATAAATGAAACAAACCATTTTGCCCCAGTGATATTAGGGACTCTGGAGGGGCCCCAAACATCACTACGAATCAAAGCAAATGGTTTGGACGCTTTGTAACTAGTATGATGGAACACAGAACGAGTATATTTTGATAACTCGTAGAAATCACAATGAAAATCTTTTGGACTGTGATTAAGAAATAAGTCAGGAAACAGTTTCTCTAGATATAAGAAACTAGGATGTCCTAACCTATAGTGCTAACGCATAATAGAACTCTCTTTATTGGACTTAGACATAGACTCAGACATTGACTCAAGAGAAAAATTATTGGATTTAGCAGAATGACCTTGTATACCCTTAGAAGCTTCGACCTTGATGACATAGAGACCAGATTGTATCTCAGCAGTTCCAATCATCTTTCTCGAAATCATGTCCTGAAACACACAATAAGTGGGAAAAAATTTAGACACGCAGTTTTCATCATAAGTGAGTTTGGAGATAGATAGAAGATTACAATCTAAATTGGGAACATATAACACAGACAGCTGGGTTAGAGTTTTTGAAATAATAACAGTACCACACCCTGTGACCTTGGACAGAGAACCATCTGCAATTTTGACATTATAGTTACCTTGACTCGGCTCAAAGGTACTAAACACCCTAGCATCACCTGTCATGTGGTCAGTTGCTCCAGAATCCACAATCCATGTTCCTGAGATCTCCTTTTTCACATTCAAAATAATGGAGAAGGTACCTTTAGTAGCAACAAACCCAACACTAAACACTGAGGTATTTAAACCAAAAAACAGTTTCTGTAGCTGATCCAATTGCTCCTGAATGTGTACAACTGAACCAGTTCCAACACCGTTTTTCCCACTGGCCGTGTAACCTTTTTCCTCTGTATCCCCATTGTTGTTTGAGTTGACCGAGTCTACACCAGAGACAAGTTCGGAAGAGGATTCGTGAGACATGCTGAAATTTTTTTTTATTTTTTTAAATCAGGGGCGGAAACTGTAATTAATCAACTGAGGATAATACTATAATTAAACAGAACTCCAGGGGCTAAACTGTAATTAATCAACTGAGGGTAATACTGTAATTAAACAGAACTCTAGGGGCTAAACTGTAATTAACAAACTGAAGGGGTGAAATGGCCAACAGTCACGGCCAACTCCAACGACAGCACGGCGGAAGGCGGTGGCCGGAAAGAAAGACAAATCGGATGAAGTTCATCGACCGGCGAGTTCAGTGGTGCCGGAGGGGAGAAGAGATTCGTCGGCAATAGGCGAGATCGGAGGAGAAAAGACAGAGGTGGCAAAACACCTTTTGCAAACTTCGATCAGCCTTTTGACTACTCAAACGCCCTCTGTTGGCAACGAGCCTTTGAAAGATTTTGCTAATCAGCACTGTTCTCACTTTCTGGTGTCAGTGGTGTCGTACGCGCGTGAACAGTACTGTTTCGGAATCCTCCGATCTGCGAAGAAGAAAATAGATCGGCTCGGATTTAGGCCGGAGAATACTGGTTTGATGGCTGATCTGCTGAGAGATGACTCGGAAACACCAGATCGACGTCGACTTTAGTGAAATACAACAGATCGGCGATGGTGAGAACCAGAAAATACTGTTTCGATGGTCGATATGTCTCAGAAACCACCAGGAGAGGAGAACAAATCAGTCATCATCAGAAAAAGACTCCGCTTGCTGATGATTTCCTTTGTGGAAGTGATGACGAAGCATACAAAACTTCGGATTCTGGCTGCCGGAATGAGCAGCGGAAATTGCTAGAAAAAAAAAAACTGCCGGAAAAAATAGTGAGCTGCCGAAATAAGCAGCGAGGACGATGGTGGCTGCCGGAAAAAAAATCTCAAATTGAGAGAATCTCTGATACCATGAAGATTTTGAGAGAAAAGAGTGAATTTTCTTCTACATTATTTCCATGAATACAAACAATGAATATATATACAAAGAAGGGAAAAACATAACCCCTAAAAAACAGGAAACTATTGACTAATTTACACCAACCATTGATTAATTTACAACCTAACTCACCAATCATTGACTAATTTACAACCTAACTCACCAACCATTAACTACTCAGATTTCAACAAAATGTAAAAGTAGTACAAAAAAATTAGTTGAAACTGAACCAGCTAGAGATCAATTACATACAAAAGCACTCGAAAGTTAAAAATAGTTCTCGTCGATAAAAATCATGTAAAGAAGTAACAATATGATACAAATCTATCCAACAAATCAAAAATATAAGCTAAAACAAGAAGCCAAGAATTACTCGCCTTGCATAATCCTTAGTTTTTCCCAGGCATTAGAACCCATTGGAATAGCACCTTGAGATAGAAGAGTTTTCCAAACTGATCCAGCAATGGCTGGTGACATCAACAGTGAAAACCCTTCTTCAGAAATAATATTTCCCACACCAACAGTTATTGGCATGCCATTTACCTGAAAAGGATCAGAGTTTTAGTTTTTCATTGCACAATAGACAACCAATAGTTTAAAGCCTGAAATAAGTTCAACGTTTTTATCATATATTATAATAAACTGCATCATTGGTTTTTCTTTGATTTCCATTCAATGAATCCTTTCTGTAGTTTAACTAGATGAAATAAGACTTCTGAATGAGTTTTGTGCAGATAGCAAGAATTGCATTAATTGTTGTAGCGAACTTCTGAATAATGTAGCTGGACTTTTCTGATTTGTTGCTTAAGCAAAAGTGAATTGTATAAGAGATGTTTCCAAGCAAACAACCACAAAAATAAGTAACTACAGAAATACTATTTCTTCGTAAATGGTGTAAGTTGTAAAGAAGAAGGATATAATTTAGATGCCCAGACACAACATTCTCATACACATTTTATTTTTACTAACAACCATTATTTAAAGAGTTATGCAAGTGAAACTCATATTTTATACAGGAGAGAGATAATCATTCTTTCTTACGCTATAATGCCGATGTGTGCCATATGCCTGTCCAACAAGATCACTAAGATTTAAATTTTGCATTACCTGTTGGTACATGACAACTACAATCATCAACAAAATCAAATCCAGATATCCAAAAAGCTTGATGACAAATCCATAATAAAGAAATAATGTAACAAGAATATACATACTTCGTCACTTTTAGGTCCCACTAGAACGAATAAGCAAGTTTGCTTGGTGATGTCATGAATTTCTACCTTGTCAGCAAAAAATATGTACCTAGAAAAGGATACCACAAACACATAATACGAAGAGGATCTTTTTTCTATGTTCTTTCCTTTTTGATAAATTAATAACTTCAAAGGCTTGATACATATGGACGTTTGACTTTGACTTGATTCGAAAGGAAAAACCTATTGTATGTATTTTCCCTTATTGGTGTGTGATGTGGAAAACTTCTTCAGAGAATATTAATCATTTAGTCCTTCATTGCCCGCTTGCTTCATTTTTATGGAATGATCTATTCAATCTTGTGGGATTAAGTTGGGTACTTCTGACTTCTTGTTTTACTTTATTTTGGACATAGTGTGGGGCATTTCGAGGGAGTAAAAAGGATGAGATTTTATGGTTTTGTGGGATTGGAGCTAATTTATGGGTGAATGAATGAAGAGAAGTAGAAGCATTTTTGAAGAAGCAAAAGAAGAAGATTGCAAGTATCTGAGATAAGATGCACTATCTAGCTTCATTGTGGGCTATAAAATTTTTTTCAAGATTGCAATTTCAAATGATTGTATTCTGATTTTTGTTTGTTCTTTATAGTTTGGCAGTAATTTTCTCTGGACTACAGGACCACTTCTTGTACTTAACTCTGATATCAATAACATGTTGTTTCTCATAACAAAAAGAATCTGATATATATGGAAAACTCAAACTAATGTTGTTTCTCATAACAAAAAGAATCTGATATATATGGAAAACTCAAAATAAACAGTGCTCCCATGCATATGTTGTAAAAAGGTAGGTCCGAGGCAAATAAGCTGACAGTGTATGCAAGAATGAAAGGGTGAAGGCACTTCATTAGCTGGTCTCCCCAAAATTTGTGTTGTTTTAATAAGTTGGTGTGAAGTTCAATGGCATAAGTATATAGCTCTCTAGGATCCCACTCATCCAAATATTAAATTGAAGTCTTATGTACGCAACAAAGGGAAGGCTGATGAACTAAGACAAAATTATCCATACACAGAAAATTAATTAGATCTCTAAGAAATGATACACATACTTGTTGAGCATATCAGTTATACTTCCACAGGTCAGCGGCGAGACCACCAACATGACAGCATTTTTCTGTGAATATCATGAAAAGATCAATAAGTTGAAGAAAAATGATTTTGAGTATTACAATGTTGAAGAGCAAACTGTGATAGGAAAAACATAACAAAAGCAATTACCATGATCCAAGCATTTGCAATATCTATTGTCCGTGCTGTTGGTGAAACGAAAACAGTGTCACATCCCTATGGATTTCAATCGAACAAATCTTGTCAATTAACCCCATATGACTGCATCAAACAAAAATAAAACTGAAGAAGTTTGTATTTACTTCTTAAACAGAATCAAACAAGCAGATGGATTTAACTGAAGTTACCTGTCCTTCATGAAGACTTTCAAAATCAGCGGTGGTTTGGTTGTGAAGAAACTGGATTCGGTCATCTCCACTGACTTTGTGATAATTGAACCAAAATTTTACAATACAAAAGAACATCAAAGCTTCAACGACAAAACATCATTCTTATAAAACTTCAAAGGACCATGGTCTTGAGACCTCATCTAAAGAAATTGGAAAGATCTCTCAATAACCAAATAAGAAACACACCATAATTATCTCCAAAACACCATAAATCAGATGCAACAAGTAACTAAGGGAGAAACACCTTAAATGATAGAGTTTAGAAAGACAAATACCTATTACCTCGCACATAAGTGAAAACATCATTTTCGAAAAAAAAAAAAAAAGTTTTAATTAATAATGCAGTAATTGCTCCATCCGTCAAGAAATTCTGACAAATGTAATTCAGAAGTACAAAGATAATGATTCATTTATAACTCAAGTAGGAGAGAATAATTTACCTCTTATCCGTCCAAAATGTGAAAGGTCCACAACCTGAGCCATCAGATGAAAATTAATCAAACAAGACTAAGATTAGCTACCTGCTAAAGAAAATTTCAAGAGAATAACTTCCTAAGGCCCACAGCATTGAAAGGAGAAAGAACAAAAACTAAGTTTAGACCAAGTCCACATGAACTGCATAGACGATGTAAATTGGAGCCATAATATGAACCAACGTGTGAGAATAATGCGGAAAGATGGAGCAAATTATTGAATAGGCATAATTTTTTAACTCATCTATAAGATCATCCTGGTTGGTCAATTTTTGCATATACAGCCAAAACCAATCATCGGGAAATCAAGGTTGTTAATTTTCACATCATGATCCACATGGCTCAAACAAGATTAAAAAAAAACAAAAGAAAAGTATACGCTCACAGTCAGTATACCATTAGAGAATGGAAATGTAAATAAGAACACAAAAGCAGCTTGTTGACATGAAACAATAAGACACAAATTTCTGAAACAACATTGATTTTAGAGCTCCAGTCTCCCCAACTAGTTCACGAAATCACGGCGCTCAATAGAAGTCCTTTGATCAAATACTTACACGCCCCAGGCCCCCCACCCAAACCCATTTAACAATTATTAAGAAATATATATATAACTTTAGGTTAATATACTTCAATATGCTTCAATGATGAACATTTTCCACAAAATGTTCACAATTTACAATCGTCCTGGTTTTAACAAAAATCAGTTCCGTCTTAATTGTCCGAATTTTATATGGATGATCGAAACGGAACCCATTTTTATTAAAATCAGGACGAACTGAGAAAATTAGAACTATATATTTAAATGAATAATTATTATTAAAAAGAAAAACTAACCGTAACACCATTATCAACAGCATCCAAAGCTTCATCATCATTATTAAAAGTTTCAATAACTCCATCCTCTGAAATCTCTGCTCCTACACTCTTCACTGTATCCTGACAAAACAAAAACCAAAAAATAGCTTTTTAAAATCATAATTATAATAAAATTTGTGAAACTGATTTGAAGGATTCTTACAAGGAGGTCGTGGTCGATGGGAGGAGGCGAGAGGTCGAAAGGCAGAGCAGCAATTGGACGAGCACCACTCACTTTCAACGAGATCTTCTTCGCCTTCTTCTTCGTCTGCTGCGCATGCACGGTCCATAACTCTCCTTTTTGGTATATGCAAGTAGCCAGAGAGTGAAGACGAGCAGTAGAGACTGCAACCAAATGGGTCATTGATGTTGCTGTTGTGGTCGCCATTTTTGGATTTTTGGAAAACTGAAGCTCAACCTCTGGATAATCGCGATTTATAAACTCATTTCTGTTGGCTTGTTCAAAATTTAAGAACAAAAGTTTTTTGTTTTATTTTATTTGTTTTTCAAAATTGGTTTTTGTTATTGAATTCGGATAACGATTTAATAAAAATATTTAATTTATATAAAATTATTTTATTTTTTTTTACTTGTGGGAAGAGCATTCGAATTCGACTATTGGTATCACCTTAATAGGTCAGGATCATCTCCTCACATAACATGTACCTAACTTCTTTTAATTTCATGATATATAAATATTATAATAAATAAATAAGTGAAAATTGTTAAAAATGATCTAAAAAGTATTGGTGAAATTATTTTTAACCGCAGATGTAAAAATAATCGTTTTTAGCCGATTGGAGAAAAAAAAATAACATAAATAACCCTCAACCACCCACTTTTTGAATAATTTTAAAAAAACCCTTAAAAATAAAAATTACAAAAAAACCCATTTAAAATTACAAAAAAACCCATTCAATTTAACCTAAAAATTATTACTTTCATTATTACATTCCTTTAGCCGCCCACTTTGCTTCTTCATTAAAAAAATTTCTCTCTTATTATATTATTTTATATTTTTCTTTTTTTTTTTTAAATTCAAAATTTATTTGTCTGTCTTTATCACGTTTATTTGTCTTCACCAACTCAAAAATTGAAGGTAAATTTATGAACATTGTTTATATTTTATTTAGAATGTATTTTATAGATTTTTAAAGTTTTTTATTTTTTTTATTTTATTTGTATATTGTGTTTGTTTTGTAGTTGAAAGAATTTGGGTGATACTGATTACTAGGGTTTAGTTTTGTGAAATTTTAATGGTTATTAGTGAAAAGTTAGTTAGTGAAATATTTGTTAATGAAATGTTGATTAGTGAAATATTTAGTAATAATATTTGTTAGTGAATTCTATGTTATAAACTGTAGGTTAGTGAAATATATATTAGTGAAATGTATGTTAGTGAAATATAGGTTAGTGAAATGTTAGCTAGTGAAACATTTAGTATTGTTAGGGATATGTATGTTAGTGAAATATTTGATTTGTGAAATGTGTGATTAGTGAAATGTTTGAGTAGTGAAATGTGTGGTTTGTGAAATATGTGGTTTGTGAAATGTTTGATTAGTGAAATGTTTGAGTAGTGAAATGTGTGGTTTGTGAAATATGTGGTTTGTGAAATGTTTGATTAGTGAAATGTTTGAGTAGTGAAATGTGTGGTTTGTGAAATGTTTGGTTTGTGAAATGTTTGATTAGTGAAATGTTTGATTTTGTGAAATGTTTGGTTAGTGAAATGTTTGTTAGTGAAATATTGGTTAGTGAAATGTTAGTTCGTGAAATGTTGATTAGTGAAATGTAGTTTAGTGAAATATTTAGTATCTGTTAGTGACATGTATGTTAGTGAACTGTAGGTTAGTGAAATATAAATTAGTGAAATCTTAGGTTAGTGAAATGTTAGTTAGTGAAATGTAGGTTACTGAAATGTAAGTTAGTGAAATGTTGGCTAGTAAAATGTAGGTTAGTGAAATGTGGGTTAGTGAAATATTTGTTAGTGAAATGTAGGTTAGTGAAATGTTGGTTAGTGAAATGTTAGTTAGTGAAATGTATGTTAGTGAAATGTTGATTAGTGAAATGTACTGAAGGTGTAATTATTTTCAGTGAATTGAAATGTTTGGAGTGAATCATTATGTGTGAAATTCACTTTTATCAATGTTTTTGTGAAATATTGCATCTTATAAATATTTTCTCTCTTATTTCAGAAAATGAATAACCGTAGGCTTGTGGTCATCTGTAACGGACAATGGGATGGTCTAAATTATGTTGGTGGTTCATCGCTTGGGGTTTTGGTTTCTAAAAGGTTGAAATTTACAGGGTTAGTTGAGTTGATATATCAGAAGTTTAACATTGACAGCACACGTTATGATATAGGCATAAACACGGTCGTTTGGAATCATAACCCGAGAAAGTTACAAATTAAAGGCAACGATGATGTTGCATTTTTGTTGCGAGAGAGAACACTAAATATTCCGGAGGTCTATGTAGATCTTGTTGAAAAGGTTGACAATAATGTTACGGATCCTCCTCCATTTGGAACCCAGTTTTCAACTGCTGGCAGATGTAGTCGACATTCAGAGTTAATTCCTACTGTATCGGATAGAGATCACGAGTTTACACTAGTGATTATAGATAAGGATAAAAAAACTGAATATGGTAATCATTCTGATTCACCCGATGATGATGGGATTTCGTTGTCACCCACCACTACTAACAGTGTTGAGAATTTTTCTGATGAGTGTGGTGGTGGCATGGACAACAAAGACAATCGACCAATTGGAGCAAATGTAGGAGGTTATCCAGTTGGTGCATCTACATATTGGCCTTCTGCAGCAGAACCTCCTCATTATAATCCTGCAGTTGATGGTGTTCAGTCTCGGTGGGTTTTGCCTGGTGCAGATCAGTATTCGATTCAACCAACACATGTTAGAGCTTCTACTTCAGTAGATTTGCCTTTGTTTAAAGGGCAGATTTTTGAAAGTAAGGAAAAAATGAAGTTGGAGTTGGGTAAATTTGCACTCCATGAGAAGTTCAATTTCAGGATACGACGGTCGACGAATAATCGGTTTGAGGTGGGGTGCAGGGACATTAACTGCACGTTTGTCCTCCGAGCGATATGTAAAGAGAATTGCTCGATTTGGCATGTCAAGAAATTTAACAGTGTTCACACATGTACATTGGATGTATATGATTCACAGTGGCGGTGTGTCAGTTCCGGTGTAATTGGGGAGCTGTTTGCACCAAAAGTTAACACCAAAGGTCGTGTAATTCGACCCGTTGACATAATTTCAGAGATGAAAGAACAACATGGTGTTCATCTAATGTATAGTAAGGCTTGGCGGGCCAAAGAGCATGCTGAGAAGGTTCTGTATGGTAGCCCGGAGGATTCTTACCAGCTCCTTCCATCATATTTTCATATGCTCAGAATAGCTAACCCAGATATCGTGACAACAATTTTGAATTTTTTATTTTTTTTGGTTTTATTGCTAATGTGTGTGTCTTGGGCATTTCAGGTACCGTGACAGCAATTCATACGGACTTAAACATTCAATTTTTGTATTCATTTCTCGCATTGGGGCCTTGTATCCAGGGATTTCAGTCAGTAATACGACCGGTCATCGCCATAAATGCTACCCATCTGAAGGGTGCATTTACCGGCGTTATCTATGTTGCTACATGCATGGACGGAGATGAAATGGTCTACCCATTGGCATTTGGAGTTGGGGACGGTGAGTCTGAGGATGGCTGGACATGGTTTTTGAGACAAATGCGGGAGGCATTTGGTGTTCCTAATGATTTGGTCATCATCTCCGATCGACATAAAAGCATTTCGAAGGCAATGGAGTCCGTCTACCCTGGTGTCCCTCATGGGATTTGTATTTATCATCTGAAACAGAATCTGAAGAAGCATTGCAGGGGACGTCAGGATATCTTGGACCTTTGTGGCAAGGCTGCGTACCTAGGTTTAATAGACAGTTGCTCAACACAAGCAAACTGGAAACACAGAGAAGAAGATGAAAATCAGAGTATTCTGGAATGAGAGAAAAAATGGAGCAGAAAACATGAAGAAAAAGAATCACATAACTCAATGTATACGTAGAATATTAGGTTTTATAAAATTAACTTCCTTTTAACCTAATAAGAAGTACATACATCACTAGGACGATCTTCAAATATTGCTCTCGCATGTGGCATGACCGATCCATCACCCACCTTTTCACATGATACAGCTGCCTCCCTCTGGGACTCCTGTGTTAACAACCCTTATATTTACGCACCAACAAAGTATAAAAAATGAATATAACATCAAAATTGACAACAGCAGAAACTTATGTTACCTCCCTTTGTGTGGACAATGGAGGAGAACGGATATCAGGTGCTGGAGGGAAATTAGGAAATAAAGCATGAAGGTCATCCCTGAGATCGTATATAAGCTTACGAGTCCGAGCTTTAGAAGCCAGTAATTGATCATGACTCCGAGCTTCAGAAGCCAGTAATTGATCACGAGTTCGAGCTTCAGAAGCCAGTAATTCATCACGACTCCGAGCTTCAGAAGCCAGTAATTGATCATGAGTTCGAGCTTCAGAAGCCATTAATTCATCACGACTCCGAGCCTCAGAAGCCAATAATTCATCACGTAATTCCTTAACCAAATCTGCAACAAACGACCTAGTACTGTCGTCCGAACGAACCTTTTTTAAACAAAAACACAAATTGTTAATCATTTTAATAACACGTTCTTAAACACAAGCCTGTCAAAAACGATACCTGTTCATTATCCATTGTACGATGCATATGCTTTTTACCAGTAACCTTGACATTATTTTTACCCGGTCGATCGTGTTTTGCCTTTGACCGGTTCTCTCGCTGAAGTATGTCCTTAGACGGCTCCTTTTCACTTACATTATCAATGTCTTCCTCGTCATTATCGGAGTGGCTGCCTAAACCCCCTTCCATATGAAGTGTAGGACCCACTACTTGATCAGGATCAAAGGATGAGTAAATATCCGTGGCCTTTTCCGCTTCCGACAGGTGACAAGGTCCGTAGGTACATTCTGAATTGAAAAATAACAAATGATAATCAAAATATAATTAGTTTGTTAATATAATACCGAATTAAGAAGTTAAATCTAGTAAAACGTACTTCATTCGTTCAAATCCTTTTCCAAAGTTCGTTTCTTTAAGACAACGGTGCGCACTAGATTCAAAATCACAGTAAACTGTACTAAATTCTTCAGTGTTCGAAATCCGGTTTTTTCCAAAACCTGTTTTTACACAATCAATTCAATACCAATTTCAATAACACTTCAATAACAATTTCAAACAATTGCGCACTCTGCCGTTTAGTGCGACTTATCGATCACAATTTATAAAATAAAACAAACAGACCTTAAGTGCGACTTATCGATCACAATTTATAAAATAAAACAAACAGACCTTAATATTTACAAACAGTTTTAATAATAAAAGACATAAATCATAAGCTAATTAATTACAAAACATTTTACAAAACGTATTTACAAATTTCCTGTATAAGCATGCTTTCAAAATATATATATATACATTCAGAAATCGTAAAATAATTAATTAAAAACATATTACAAAACATATTTACAATGTCCCTGTATATGCATGCTTTCAGAATATATATACATAACAAAAATATAGCTACCCAACTGTACAGTCTCTGTGACTCGGTCTACAACTTGCTCTTCCTTCAGTCTCTAGCCTCCTCTGGATTCCTGGTACCTACGCGTTAGAAACAAACTAACGCGCTAAGCATAAAGCTTAGTGGGTGTACTAAAATCTCAAATAAATAGATCACAATATAAATATTTCAAAACAATTCCATTTCTATTGCATTTCAAAACAATTAACTTTCGAATATCAAAGCATTAAACAATTCCAATTACTTTAATTTCAATAATGAAGTCGATAATGAATACTATCAATAAAATCATTCGGTTCACTTTTCAATTTCCAATCAATTCTGGCCCACTAGAATACTAAACATTCTAAGACTGGAATATGGGTCAATGTGACGTCCGGGGTTGCCCCGCAACAACAGTCACTGATATCACGTGATTGTCCGAGATTGCCCCGCAACAACAATCACTAATATCATCGCGATTGTCCGAGATTGCCCCGCAACAACAATCGCTAGTATCATTGTGATCGTCCGAGATTGCCCCGCAACAACGATCACTAAAATCGGTGTGATTGTCCGAGATTGCCCCGCAACAACAATCACACAATAATAACGGCGCAGTACTGCTAGGTAAAACCCAGCTGGTATACCAACCTCCTATATCCATTTCTATGTCTAAGTATCCTAGGGCCGTTACAATAAATAAATTTTCAAGAAATCACAATATATTACAAATCATAAATCACAAATCATAACAGTCAAAATATTCGAAATCGAAATTGAAATACGATTTATCACAAATCAGTCCATAATCAACAATAATCATACAAAAATATAAATCATGTATTATTAACGGAATCTACGAAATCGAAAGAAAACCAAGATGCGATCTAACTTCAACGTGTTCCAAGATCAACCAATCATCAATTTTTACATATAAAATAAACATTTTTCATACGAATAATCGAAAACGAAATCTTCCAGCAAAATCAAAAACGGAAACGGAAACAAAAACGAAAACGAAAACAATAACGAGAAACTTTTCGTAACGATTTCGAAAACAAATGTACACCTACCTCGGTACCGTTTTTCGTTCGAGAATCGCGGTTCCACGATTTCTTTCCCTTCTCTTTTTCTTTTCTCCTTCTTCCTCTTTTTCTTTTCTTTTCTTTCTTCTTCTTCTTCTTTTTCTCGCTCTTCTCTCTCTCTTTCTGTTCTGTGATGATTTCTGGCTTCTTCGAGAAGCCACTTCTTTTTTTTTATATTTTTTTCGCTACCGCGACCGCCGTCGCGACCTGTGGTCGCGGCACCAGGTCGCGACACTCACTGGAGTGCGCGCACCGCCTTCGTCGCGAGCGCACCCTGGTCGCGCGAATGGTCGCGTTGCTCTCTGCCTGTTTTTGACAATATCATCGCGAGCAGTCCATCGCGACCTGTGGTCGCGGTGGCTGGTCGCGTTGCTCACTGCCAGGTTTTGCGTTTTTCACCGCGAGCGAGCCATCGCGACCTGTGGTCGCGGTGACCAGGTTGCGATGCTCTCTGGTCCAGTTTTCACTTTTTCATTTTTCACTATTCAATCCGGTCCGCTGGAAATCATAAAATAAACATACATTTAATTACATTTACACCCCCTTCTTCCTGCTAAACCACCTTGTACAACGGGGTAATCCGTCACCGTCATAGATCCCAACAACGTCCCTCAAGCTAGGTATGGCCTCCAATGCCCAAATCTGCGAATACAGTACATAACATAGTTTAATATTGAAATTTGTGAAGTGTAATGATGAAATATAACAGTTGTTATTTAAATTACAAACCTGAAGCGCCCAAGCAAATCCACGAACGTTGTACCCAAACAGTTGTGATTTGGCAACGTCCGTATTCTTCTTTTTCTTCTTCTTAGTATAACTTCGAGAATAAAGAGCTTTACGCAGCGAATACAGCGCTAAACTGTATACATACGTCCCCCAAGGGAAAGCCTCAAAAGCTGCAAGGTCATCCACCAAACCCCACAACCAAGGTGGAACAATCCGGCTCTTTTCACGTCCAAGCAAAATATGGGAAACGAAGAATACATAGCCTAACTTAATGGCATCATCGTCGGTCTTGAACCGCCCTTCGTTCAACCTGTCCAAAACGCTTTGTATGGGGGTCAGCAATCCATCAAATAGTCTAAGATGAACACTATCATCCACTATCTTGCTTTCAGAAACCGTTGCAGCTGGGATGGGTCCAAACTTCAGACCGGTGCATAGCAGGAACTCCTCCTTCCCAAATCTTATAGCCTGCCCACCGACAGCAAACCATATCTCATCCTCTCTGGCTCCTGGGTAATGGATCTCGCGACATAATAATGAGTGGCACAACTTGCCACTAAACAATTGGTCACATCGCATCCTCGAAAACCTGCCAAATACACCTTTTTTTCCATTTGTCGAGCATATTATCTCTACTGAAGACATCCTGTAAGGTTTTTAATTCAGTGATACGACAATACATATTAACACGTGCAGGTAACCATTCTTTAGTTGCAAGCTTGTACTGCCATTTCTCAGGTGCACCATCACCATCCGTGACCTGCGTGCAAAAAAAAAAAAAAATGGTTATAGACACACATTTCGTTAATTTTTTTACTTTCTAAATTTCTTATATTTAAAAACAAAGACATATATTTGAATTATGAATAAAATACTTTTGACAAATTTTAAATTTAAAGCACAAGTAAAAGCTATATTTAAAGGGGAATATATTTCACTACCCTAACATTTCACTAACCAAACATTTCACAAATCAAACATTTCACTAATCAAACATTTCACAAACCACACATTTCACTACTCAAACATTTCACTAATCAAACATTTCACAAACCAAACATTTCACTAATCAAACATTTCACAAAACAAACATTTCACTAATCAAGCATGTCACAAACCACACATTTCACTACTCAAACATTTCACTAATCAAACATTTCACAAACCAAACATTTCACTACTCAAACATTTCACAAATCAAGCATTTCACAAACCACACATTTCACTATTCAAAACATTTCACTAATCAAACATTTCACAAACCACACATTTCACTACTCAAATATTTCATTAGCCAAATGTATTTACAAACCAAACATTTCAATAACAAAATATTTCACTTCCCAAACATTTCAATAACAATATATTTCACTAACAAAACATTTCAATAACAATTAGTAACTAAGCATTTCAATAAGCCAAATATTTCACAACAACCGTTCACACATTTCACAAACCAAATATTTCACCAAATTTTATACAAAATTTAACAACTGACCGTTGTTTGCTCCTCGGCGGGATTCATATCCAAAGTTGTAATAGATAAATTCAGTTGAAATCACCTCAGGAACTCCAGGATATATACTGAAATTTATACATAAACATTCAGTGCCCTGTTAAATACACAGGAATTCAGTTTATATATTCAAAGCCCTGTTAAACATTCAGAGCCCTGTTACACAGAAATTTACACAGAAACATTCAGAGCCCTGTTAAATACACAGGAATTCAGCAGCAGATAATGCACAGAGCATTCAGTTTATTAAATAAAATACAGAATCACATTCTTGACATCGGAAAATAAAATACCAATGCCCTATTAATACACGAATAATCACATTCTTGAAATCGGACACTTGAACATTCAGTTTCTCAGAGATTTGGCCCAATGCCCTGTTATGATCAAGCCTGGTCAAGCATGTAATGGTTTTCTCAGGAATTGATGGTGCAAATTCCTTCACGATCAATACATTGGTGTTTGTAGGGTTACGAACAACAAGAACCGAAATAAAGGCAGAGCAACAAGAACCGAAATAAAGGCAGAGCACTCAAAATAAGCTGAATCGTTTTGATAACATACCTCAATCGCGTATATGACCAAGAAGAATACGAAACAGCGAGAAGCAACAACGACCGGGCAATGTGCGGCGAACGAGAGAGGGAGACCCCGGCGGCGTCGTGGAAAATGAAACGGCGAGGGAGTTCGAAATGGCCAGAGGAGACAAGGACCGGGTAATGTGCGGCGAACGAGAGAGGTAGACGCCGAAGTCCTAGTAACGGCGAAGGAAACCGAAACGGCGAAAAAGAGAGAGGCGACGAAGGAGAGAGAGGCGGCGATATGCGACAAGTCGAGGTAATGGTAAAGGAGAGAGAGAGGGAGACGCCCACCGCGGTGACGAAAACGGCACGACGAGATGGACGAAAACGGCACGGCAAGATGGCGGCAATATGGCGGCGAGAGGGTGAGGTTGAGTGCTGCGTGCGGCCGAGAGAGATGACAACAATTGTTAGGGTTAACAATTCCAATTTAGGGTAAAAATTAATTAGGAAATAATAAATGAGATTAATAAAAAAATTAATTAGGAAATTAATAAAAAATTAGTTATTTTAATTAATAAATGAAATTTTAAAAAAAATATTTTGGGTTCGAGTGAGATTTTACCCACCTATATATATAAGGACTAAATTATAATTTGCCAAGTTCAAAATGGTTAAAAACGATTGTTTCATTTTTTCAGGTTAAAAACAATTCTTTCCATAATCTTTTGGTCACTTTTGATTTTGTCCCAATAAATAATTAGGATATATTTACTTTTTCACTATTACTTTATTAGTATCTAATCACATGCTTCAAAAAATGTGAAGAACAAAGGTAAGATGAGGAGAGATCCAAATTCCACCATAATATATCTGCGACCACGTTATAAAATTATGTGTTATATATATATATATATATATATATATATATATATATTTGAATTAATTTATTAATGTTATAGTGATAATCTTATATTTAATCATATTTTAATAGTTATGTACTTTTTATTTTTAATTAATAACATATTAAATTTATACATATTACTATTTTATTCAATATATTTATTTTAAATTATTTTTTAAATAAAATAAAAATAATTCATATTAATATAAAAATATGTTTCATTTATATAATATCTATTTGATAATAATATTATATTAATAATCATATAATAAATTATATATTAATAATTATATATTTAAATATATTTAATATTTTAATTAGTTTATAGCAGGAATTACACAATACCCCTAAGATTTGATGAAATTATACAAATAATAAAGTTTAGACATACCAACACAAACCTCACATGAAGTCTGATAAATATTACATGGACATTCCCTACGTCAACTTTAGTCCGTAAACGTTAATCTGACAGTGGACAAGTAAGGATAAAATAGTATTTTTAACGGACAAGTAAGGATAAAATAGTATTTTTAACACCCAAGTCAGTGTGTGTCAGATACATTTAATATAATAGTACATTAAATATATTATTTAATAAAGTAAATAAATATTTTATTAATTTCTAGGTGTTGGCGTGTAATCATAAATCAAATTAACTCTTCTATTAAATTTTATATATTTTTTGGGTAAAATTTGACAAAATTCTTAATATTTTAAACCTAAATATTAATTGAGATGGTGATTTAACCAATGTTTGATGCAGTGGGAAAGAAGAAGAAAAAATAGGGTTTCACATGAAGAGGAAGAGGACGAACAAAATTAGGAGAATCTGAATCCATCTTCCTCTAACGAGAAGAGCCTATACTAGGTATAACCAATAAAAATAAATTTTCACTCCAAATTTATTTACCATTTGCTCATCAAACATACCCATCTTCTTCAACTATCAAAAAAAAAAATCCACATAAAGAAAAAAATGATCATCTCCTAATCAAATCTTACATCTTCATCAATCTCCATAAAAAAAATGAGAAAAAAAAATACAAAATCAACAAGTCACCATCTCCAATTCCACATCACCATCCTCATCAACCATCTCCAAAAAAAAAAAAAAAGGACAGAGGATTGGATGAAATTTGCTTTTTTTTTTTTTTTTTCCTTTTTCTAGTCATATGAATTCAATCAAAAACCCAAAGTAAAAAACAGGGATATGTAAACCAAGAAAAAGAACAGAGAAAAATAGTGTAACAACTAGGGAGCGATGGAGAGAGATATATATATACATATATATATATATACATATATATATATATATATAGAGAGAGAGAGAGAGAGAGAGAGAGAGAGAGAGAGAGAGAGAGAGAGAGAGAGAGAGAGAGAGAGAGAGAGAGAGAGAGGAATAACTGTTGGGAATCCGATCCGATTCCCGGTACAGCGGAAATGGTAAACTGTATGCAAACACGTAAATCTGCACAGGGCACACATATGAAGGCAAGTATAATAGTAAAAGAGACAGCAATTTTTTACGTGGTTCGGTAATCAACTGATTCCTACATCCACGGAGCGCACCGACACTCAATTCACTATGAAAAAGCTATTACAACAATACTACGAAAAACACTCACACAGTTTTTCCTCTTACATGTGTTTATACTATCTGCTCTCTCTCAGTGTTTCCACTTACGGAACCGCACACTTGGGTTCCGCATCGGGGTCACTTCCGGATCTCTCTGGAACCGCATACCTGGGCTCCTCATCGGATCACTAGCCCGGATCTCCTGGAACCGCACACCTGGGCTTCTCATCAGGTTCACTCCCCGAAAACTCTCGAAACCGTACACCTGGGCTCTTCATCGGGTTCACTCCCCAAATACTACATGGGCTTTCTGCTTAGATACGGAGCTGCTCTAATGGAGCTCACTCTCTAAACTTACTCTGTTGGTTATGAGCTTCTTTCATCGGAGTTACCACCTCGGATCTACTGGAACCGCACACTTGGGTTTCTCATCGGAGCCACCTGCCCAGATATCTCCTGGGCCTCCTGCTCAAAGGCTGAGCCGCTCTACTCAAGCTCTCTCTCTCTCTCTCTCTCTGAACTCTCTCTAGTGGATGAGTTTTTTTATTATTACAAATGAGGGGCTATTTATAGGGGATGTCTGGTTACTGTTCATGATTACAGGCGGAATCAACTATAATATCCGAAAAAATAAATACATAAAAAATTAAATTAAATTAAAGAGTTTTATTTAAACTAAGCTTCAATTTTCTAGAAAGATTATTTATTTTTTCATGTGATATTATTGTCTAATTAGAAATAGATCTCCTACTAAGATTATGAATACTTTAGAGATATGAGATTATAGGGATTCTATTACTTTAATGATTAATAAATTAGAGTTCTAATATATTTAAGATTGCTTTAATTGTCCCCATATATATATATATATATATGAGTGCTTCTTAAAGAAGAGAAAAACATAGAGGAGAAAGAGAAGATAGAGTTTCAAGAAAGTCCAAGATCAAGAGTAAGTCTTTCTCTCTTTTACTTAGCTTTCTGCTGGACAGTAGACAAATACAAAATTTTAAAATATTTAGACTTTGTTTTGAATCCGATCTTTTTATAAGTTAAACTAGACATCTTGAGAATTAATTGAAAGTCTGTTTCGTAGAAAAATATTAAGTATGCAATTTGTTATGATTTTTCAAAGCTGACTATGAGTTGCTGGAAATTCTCTGTTTGGGTGTATTAAGGTAAATGCGAAATTATTTTGGTAAGACTAATGTTATTGAAAAATAACGAAATTTTATGGAGACAGAATTATGTGTCTAGGTGAATTCTAGAAAATTTCATGATTTTAGGAGTTATACTTTAATTGTTTTGTATTTTTTAAGGACGCAAGGTTTTTGATAAAGTTTGTCTGAAAGATTTGAACTCCCTTAAAATGAAAAGATTTTGGTATAGGTTTTGATAATATAAGTTCTCAAAATTTTTTCTGGAATGTGATCTACATGCCCACTAAAAGTGTGTAAAATTTTATAACGTTTTGATTTGAGAATAAATTTTTAAAAATCGGTGAATCAGATCTGCTTTATGTAGATTTTGTAGGAGTAGTGATTGTTGAGACGAAATCTCTCACAACAGTACTGTTCTTGGTGGGAATTTGTTTCGCCTCCCCTACCTCTCGAACCTGTGACCTTAGAGGTGTTTAAGTTGAGAGATGAGTACCAACCATCTGAGCTCAGGTGGTTGGTATTCATCTATCAACTTAAACACCTCTAAGGTCACAGGTTCGAGAGGCAGGGGAGGCGAAACAAATTCCCACCATGAACAGTACCTTGTGAGAGATTTCGTCTAACAAAAAGGCGCCTTTTTTATTGAGACATTTTTTGGCTGCCGTGGCAGTCTGTTGTCTCAACCAAGGTACTGTTCCTGTAGGGTTTTATTTTGTCTCCTCCACGTCTCGAACCCTTGACCTTATAGGACTAGCTTAGTTGGTACTCACCTCCCAACCCAATAACCTATAAGGTCAAGGGTTCTAGACGTGGGGGAGGTGAAATAAAACCCTACTGGGACAGTACTTTGGTTGAGACAACAGACTGCCACGGCAGCCAAAAAATGTCTCAATAATTCAGCCCCTAAGTAATTAAGATCCATAGCATTGAGGAATGTTGTATTTTGCTTTGTAAAGTACTAATATGGGTTAATTCTTTTAACTTTAAGATGAAGAGTTTGTTATTTGTTGATAAAGATTGTGTATTGATTGTGATCGCAAAGAGGTAAGTAAACTAAATTTTTTAGTCGAATCATAATAAGTATATGTATATGATTGTTGATGTGTAGTATAAGAAGTTTTTGTATGTAATTCAATATTATATTATTATTTTATATATGAATGCAATTTTTGATACTTTGGATATTTGATATATGAATGACATAAGTGATATGTGTGTTTTAAGCGTACTCTATGATTGTGAAAATTTATTTTGGAGAATCTAACTTTATTACTTTTAGTAGGCACCTAAGTGAATATGGAGCAATAAGTGATAAGTGATAAGTGTGTGGTATGATGGGAAGGGTCTCAAGAGTGCCTTAGAGACCAAATAAGCCTTTACATTCGTGTGTTGACGTATTTGTACATGTGGACGGACTCGTTGGTGATCACGATAAAAGAGTGGCTCTTACCTTCGGGCATGAGTGTTTTGTTTTTGAAATTGTGTATTCCTCACTTGTACTTACCTCACATACAATTGTTACCGACGGGTAACATAAGTGGCTCCGATAAGTGTTAAGTGTTAAGTGAAAATCCTACTAATAGTACATGGATGAGCGCAATCCTAAAAGATGTTTTGAATGTAATTTTTGATAAGTTTGTGATGTGAAAGTCTTTTGATATTGAAAGTTTTGCATGTTGTCATCTCTGTTTATAAAGCATAAGTGTTTTGTTTTATGTATTTTTATATATGAAAAAACTAACTTACTTACTGAGTTTAAAATTCACTATAGTTTATTGTGATTCTCATATAGTTAAGAGATTGATTAGAGTACGCAGCGGATTTGGCAATGTTCAAAGTTTTTCGTTATTTCTTGATGCTATAGGTTATAAGAATTCTTAGGCTATTAAATTTGTAAGTTTTAATTTATTAAACGGTTGATGTTGGAGTTATTTTTTTTTTTTTTTTGGGTCGAAGATTTAGTAAACATTGAGAATTGATTGTTGAACTATTTACTTAAGGAGTTTGTTTTTTCTTAATTGAGTGTTTGATTGATAAGAAAGTTTCACTCCTCCGATCTTCGGATTGGGAGTGTGACATCAACGTATTGGAAATTAACTGTTAACTCCCCCACCGTTAGTCAACCATTATAAAATGTTAGTCAACATTGCTCAAAATCAACTATTTTAAGAGCATTTTAGTTATTTTAATTTATTTTTAAAATATTTTAAAATAGAAAAAAATTTTAAGACCTCCACCATCCATCTCATTTGAATTGTAGAGATTTATTTTAAAAAATAAAACACTTAAGATCTCCACAGTCTATCCATTTATCTCAAATGGTCGATGGAGATTAAAAAAATAAAAAATAAAAAAAATCTGTCAATCTCCATAGGATCTCCCATGGAGATCAACGAACTAGGGAAAGCAAAAAGCCTTCACTTGTTCGACGTGGTGTGACGAAGGGAAGGGGAAGAGCCTTTCATTCCTTAGAGTCATCACACGATAAAGGGGAGACTAGCCTCCCCTTTATGGTATCCTATGAAGCACCTCTGTAGATCTCTGGTGGATTCTAATTTTTTTTAATATTAAGTGTTTTTTAATTTATACGTAATTTTAAATTTTTTATTTTCAATAAATCTTCATCATCCACTGGGATGGTAGAGATATATATTTGTTTTTATTTTTTTTATTTCAGTTTTTTTTAATTAGGGGTATTTTGGTATTTTACAATTTTAAATCGGTCAACGATCATCTTTAATGTTCAATGCTAATAGCAGATTAGTTAACTGTTAGTTATTTAATAAGTTTATTCTGCTTGTAAAAAGCTAAACCTCATGTAGGTTGTCTGCAATTTGTCCTTTTTTTATTATAGTTTTTTTAAATTTTTAATTTTTTAATTAAGGGTATTTTGGTCTTTTTACACTTTTGAAACGGTCAAGGGTCATTTTTAACAATCAATGGTAATGGCAGAACGATTCGCTGTCAATTTTTCATAAAGTTATTTCCGTATGTAAAAGGGTAACCTTAAGGTAAGTTGGCTGTAATTTGTCCTTAATTTAAAGGGCAAATAGCAATGAAATACCATGACATTTAGTCATATATTGCAATGAAACCTGTACTTTTACTTAAACTACAGCTAAGTACCTAAGCCAATTATCAATTTGATTCCTAACATATTTAAAAATATCATTTTTTGACATATTTTTACTTTTTTAACTCACATGATCCTTAATTTTTTTCAAAATAAATCAATTTAATCTCTATGACCAAAATTTTAACTGCAAACCTGACATAAAGTATAAATTGTTGATTTTGCCTATTTTTTATTAAATTATTAAATTAGAATGACGTTTTTAACTTTTAATTTTTTAACAACTTTACCTTTTTGGATAGTCCAATAAAAAATTGATATATATTATAAAATTTTAATTTTCTTTAAAAAGACTTAAATATAATTAAATAATAAAATAAATATGATAAAAATTAAAAATCTTAAAAATAATATCATTTATTAAAAATAAAATAAAATTTAAAGTTAAATACTTATAAAATAAAATATAATAATAAAATTGCAATATATATAAATTATATATATTTATTGCAGTTTTATTATTATATTTTTATTTTTTTAATATAATAATAATAAATATTTATAAATTGTAATTTTATTATCATATTAAATTTTTATAATAATATATATATATACACTCTAAAACATGTATATATAATATTTTAACATTTTAGTTTTTTTTAACTAAATTTTGAGTTTTATAAGTATAAACTTTTGGATTTTATTTTTATTTTAATAATGGTGTTATTTTTAAGTTTAATTTTAATTTTTAATGAATTTTATGATATTTATATTTTTAGTTAATCCTTTTTAATTGTTTATTTTAAAAAAAATTAGTTTTTATAATATATGTCAATTTCTTATTGGACTATCCAAATAGGTAAAGTTATTAAAAAGTTAAAGGGTATGAGCGTCATTTTAAATTAATAATTTCATAATAAAAGGGTAAAATGAACAATTTATACTTTATGTCAGGCTTGACCGTCAAAATTTTGGTCATAGGGACTAAATTAATGTATTTTGAAAACATTAGGGATCATGTGAGTCAAAAAAGTAAAATCAAGTCAAATTGATAATTGTCCAAGGTACTTAGTTGTTGTTTAAGTAAAAGTACGGTTTCATTGTAATATGACCAAATATTAGGGTGTTCCATTGCAATATGGCTAAATGTCATAGTATTCCATTGTAATTTGTCCTGATTTAAATTGATATATAGAATTATATTTAATTTAATTTAATTAATTATTATCAATAATGTAATATAAATTAGGACAAATTACAACTAATGTACCTGAGATTTTTATTTTACAGATGAGAATAATTTTATAGAAAATTGACAGCGAACCTCTATACCGTTACCATTGAATCGTAAAGTGCTAATAGTTAACCCTGATTAACGGGTAGAATGGTCATGTGCCATTTAAATTTGGACAAATTACAGTCAAATCTACCTAGGTTTGCCTTTTTACATGCGGACTCAACTTATTGAAAAACCAACAGTTAACTCTCCTACCGTTAGTCAACCATTATAAAATGTTAGTCAACATTGATCAAAGTTAATTATTTCAAGAGCATTTTAGTCATTTTAATTTATTATTAAATATTTTAAAATAGAAAAAAAAAATTAACACATCCACCATCTATCTTATTTGAGATAGACGATAGAGATTTATTTTAAAAAATAAAACACTTAAGATCTTCACCGTTTATCCATCCATCTCAAAGGACGGTAGAGATTAAAAAAGCAAAAAAAATTAAAAATCTACCAACCACCATGGATCTCCATGAGAGATGGGAGGTCCATGGAGATCAACAAACCAAGGGAAGTAAAGAGCCTTCACTAGTTCGACCCGGTGTGATGAAGGAAAGGTGAAGAACCTCTCATTCATCGTAAGAGGAGACTCTTTGCCTTCTCAGGTGCTACAACCTTCGTTGTACGATGAACGGGAGGCTAGCCTCCTATTCGTGGTCTTCCATGGAGAACCTGTAACACCCTCTGACCCGACTCGCCTGTACTGAATCAAGGAGCGCTACTCATTTTCAAAACTTTTTTGACTTAAACTAAAATAATAACTTTGAAACTATATATTATATTTTAAAAAACGGTCAAATCGAATTTGATAAAAAATTTGCCAGAGTTTTCTTTGTTTTTCTGACTTTCCAAAAACCTATTTGATAAAATAACAATTTCCACAAACATACACTTCAAAAATCCATATTAAACATTTTGCGCACCCTTCCAATTTTTGGTGCGACTTTTCCAATCATTTAAACAAAACAAATAAAAAATGACAATTCAAAAATAATAACATTACATGCTTTTATACAACATAAACTTTTAGAAAAATATTTAAATAATTTAATATTTACAAACTTTTGCATTCCTTTGTATATGCATGCTTAACATACATATATATATATATACATATATACATATATATATATATATATAAGTATAAAGTAAATAATAATTACCTAAAAACTTCTAGAGTGATGTGACTCTGGTTCTTTTCTCTGCAGGTGTCACTCTTCAATCTTTATCTTCTCTAGAATCCTTCCTACCTACGTACGATAAAACTCAACGCACTAAGCAAATTTTGATTAGTGGGTGTACACTAAATATATTTACAAAAATCCTATAATAACATTTATAAATATATTTTCACAAAATTAAATATCAAATGCAGATCGAAACATAATATTTAATTAAAATCAAACGAATTATGTTCCATAATCATATAAAAGGAAGTAAAATTCTATTCCGTAATTTCATAATTTTTTTTTCATGTACAATCAGTCATTTTCAATCCAGGCCCTTGGTATACTTAACATAATTTACTGGACTGGAATATGGGTTGTTCGACGTTATGCACTCGGTGCATGTCCGTCGAACCTAAATCCATATAAGTTCCCAATTCGACATCGGACCCTCAGTGACTACCCGTCGAATGGTATCATATGCATCTATTTCCGACATTGATCACTCGGTGTCTTATGTCAGAAATGTCTCATATCAACTCCCTACTCTATAACTGGGCACTCAGTGCCTGCTCAAAATCCATAGGGTGGTACATAATAATAATAATATCGGTACAGTACTGTTGAAATAACCCGGCTGGTATACCAACCTCCTATATTCGTTTTCTTTGTTCAATATTCTAAGGCCTTTTTAGTTTTCCAGTTCACAGAATACACATATTCAATTCCAATTTCAAATCATTTCTTTTCATTCGAAATCATCAAATATAATTTCTAAACGATAGTTTTCAAATCAACAATATATATATATATATAATCTTGAAAATTTATGTTTTTTATATTATATATTATATATATAGAGAGAGAGAGAGAGAGAGAGAGAGAGAGAAGAGGAGAGGGGGACCGACCGCGGTTCGGTTTTGGAACCGCCAGTAGTTCATTTTTGCTACCAGGAGTAGTCCGGTCCGTTCGTGACCGGCGGAGGTTATATATATAATATATAGAGAGAGAGAGAGAGAGAGAGAGAGAGAGAGAGAGAGATGGCCAAAGGAACCGAACCGGCGGTTCCGATTTTGGAACCGCCGGTTCCAGTTCCATTTTTTGACTAACCGGAACCGGGACAGTGGAGGTCCCGGTCCCGGTTTCGGTTTTGAACCGGCGGAGTCAACCGGTTCTTAGAACCGGCATGGAACCGCCGGTTCCGAAACCGGAACAGGAACCGGCAGTTCCTTTTTTTTTTTTTTTACTTTCAAGTAACAAATTTTTTTTTCAATTTTTTTTTAAAAAAAAAGGAACCGGAATCGGCGAAACCGCCGGTTCTGATTCCTCGTCGGTTTTGAACTGGCGGTTCCGGTTCCAAAAAATAAAAAATCGGAACCGGAACCTTGATCTCTGTTCCGGTTTTCGGTTCCAGAACCTGATTTTTAACCGAACTTTTGGTTCCGGTTAAAAACCGCCGGTTCAGTTTGAACCGCCCGGTTCGAACCGAATCGAGGCCATCCCTATATATATAGAAACATAATTATTTTCAAGATTCTATAAACTTCCATCAGTAGAAATCATAAAATTTCATCAATAACTATATCAAAGTAATCAAAAATTATTTTCAAACCTAATCCACAATTCAATTTATTTAAACACACGATAAAAAAAAAATTCGATTAAATCAATATGTGTGTGTGTGTGTGTGTGTATTTTCATGAATCATAAACTTTCATCAAAATAACTCACAAATATTATTCGAATATCATTTTCGGAATTAAATACTCAAAACATAGAAGTTTTCAGAAATTAGTGTACACCAACCTGAACAATTTTCTCAAACCTTTTTCCTTGAATTTCCTGCCTGGAATTCTTCATTTTCTTCCTTTTCCTTTTCTTTTTCCTTTTTCCTTCTTCTTCTTCTTTTTCTTTTTTCTTTCTTCTTTCTCTCTCGGCTGAAGCCTTCTCCTCCCTTTTTTTTTTCTTCTTCTTTTCTTCTCTTACTTTTCCACCGCCTCTCTTCTTTCTCTCTCACTTTTATTCAATTCTTTTTTTTTTTTACTTCTCCTTTAAATCCAATTCCACCACTTGACACCATATAAATTTTCCAATAATTACTATTTTGCCATAATTTTTTAATAATTGCCAATTTGCCTTTTGATTTATTAAAATCATAAAGTGACCACCAATATAAATTTAATCACATAAATTTGATCAACAATCTTTTAATTTACAAAACTAATATACCAATCACATTCCATATCAATAATTATTCCAAAAAATATTTCACACTTATCCAATTACCAAATTGACTTTACCAATATTTAATTGAACCCATTATCATCCAAATGCACCATGAAAATAATATTTCTAATGAGAGTTAAATCAGGTTAAAATCACTATTCGTTTACAAACCGTCTATAATAACCGGCCAAACCTAGAAAACTTCTGATGTCTGCAACATTCTTTGGAGGCTTCCATTCCATGATTGCTTCAATCTTCTTGGGATCTGCCTTTATACCTTCAGCTGACACTATATGTCTTAGAAAAGCAATTTCTTTCAGCCAGAATTCACATTTACTCAACTTAGCATACAACTTCTTTTTTCTCAATATTTGTAATACCATCCGAAGATACCGGTCATGTTCTGCTGTTGACTGAGAATACATCAGAATATCATCAATGAATACGGAAAATACTGTTCATCAGGTCCATAAAGGCTGCGGGTGCATTTGTCAACCCAAATGGCATTACTACAAATTCATAATGTCTGTACCATGTCTGGAAAGCTGTTTTCGAAATATCAGAGTCTTTCACCCTCAACTGATGATATCCTGATCTGAGATCTATTTTAGAGAAGACACTGGCTCCTCTCAACTGATCAAATAAATCATTGATCCTAGGCAAATGATACTTATTCTTGATTGTGAGTTTATTCAGTGGCTTGTAATCGATGCACAATCTTAACGACCCATCTTTCTTCTTCACAAACAATACAGGTGCTCCCCACGGGGAAACACTAGGTCGTATGAACCCCTTGTCTAGCAATTCCTGCAGCTGTATTTTTAATTCTTTCAGTTTTGCAGATGCCATTCTGTAAGGAGCAATAGACACTAGAGTGGTACCTGGTATTACATCAATCACAAATTCAACTTCTCTCTCCGGTGGTAAACCAAGAAGTTCCTTCGAAAATACATCTGGAAAATCACATACAGTGGGTATATTCTGAAGACTATAATCAACCCTCCGAGAATCAACCACCTGTGCCAAATAGGCTTCACATCCTTTCCTGATCAGTTTTCTGGTAGTAGTGGCTGAAATAACATTGGAGAGATATCCCTCATTTCGCCCACCATTGTCACTTCTGTATCATCTGTTGTTTTAAGTGTCACTGGCTTCAAACTGCAATCAATCACAACCAGGTATCTAGATAACCAATCCATGCCCAGAATCACATCAAATTCATGGAATGGTAATTCCATTAAATCACCTGAAAATTTATATCTTTAAATCCTGATAGGACAATCTCTGTATACTTTGTTCACAGTCACACTATGGCCTAACGGATTATTAACTACTACTTCATACTCAATACGTTCTGTTTTCAAATTTCTTTTTTCAGCATAGCATCACAAATGTAGGAATGTGTGGATCCTGTATCTATCAATGTAATTAAAGTAGTATCAAAAATAGATACCAGCAATCACATCCGGTGCATCCCGATCCTCCTGAGCCCTAATGGCATAGACTTGTGCTCGGGTACGAGTATCCTGTTTACCTGTAGATTCTGGTACCCCTCTATGACTGCTCTCCTCTGCCATTGTTTGGGTAGGCCTCGTCCCTCTTGAAACAGTGGGAGCTGATCTCTCTAACTACGGAGTAGGAGCAGTTCTGTTCTTCGGATAGTCTTTCTGAACATGACCATGAGACCCACATTTCAAACATGCTCCAGTTACTTTCCAGCATTCTCCCGCATGCCTTCTTCCGCAATTGCTCTCATGGTGTTGGGGCTGATTCCCTAGCTGTACTCCCAGGGGTATTAGCAACTGATGTGGCTGACTGCCCTAGTCTGGTTGTGTACAAGGGTCTCTGTGGTAGCATCTGACCACTGATCTGAGGTCCCTTGAATTTCTTACTCGGTGGCTAGGGACGAACTGGACTGTCTCGGACCTTTTCTTTGCTGACTCCTGTTTCTTCTAGCCTGTTCATCTTTCTTGACCCTTTTTATATTCAGGGCTGCTGATACCAGTAGGGTAAAATCTTCTAACTGCAATGCTGTAATCTGGAGGCGTATATAATCATTCAAACCATCTTCAAATCTTCGGCATCTGTTTGCCTCCGTGGCCACCATTTCTCTGGCATATTTGCTCAATCTGATAAACTCTTTTTCATACTCAGTAACAGTCATCTGCCTCTGTTTCAAATTGATGAATTCTCTCTTCATGTTGTCTGTATAAATACGACCGACATATTTTCTTCTGAATTCTCTCTGGAAAAACCCTCAGGTTCTCTCCTTCGGCCGTACATTTTCCACGATGGAGGTCCTACCACTGATAGGCATCCTCCTGTAATAAAGAGACTGCACACTCTAAACTTTCCTCGAGTGTGTAATGTAACTATTGCATTATTCGTTCTGTCCGCTCAAGTCAATACTCGACGGCGGATGCATCTTCATCCTTTCCTCCATGGAAATCAGTGGGTCTGTATTTGGACCAGTCGCTCTATCGCTGACCTCCGTGGCGCTGCTCTGGCCACATTCTGAAAGAACTCAGCCATCTGTTGCATGAATGCTGGCTGACCCTGATCCTCTGCCCAGTTATTCTTGGGCTCACTGATTCTCTTGAAGCTCCCTCAGCTACACTGGCGGGACTTCCAGGTCTATTTCTATCTCCACCTTCAGAAGGTTCCATTTCTTTTCTTCCTTTATCCTATATAATACAGAAGAGGAATATGCAGATTAGAGTCACATCCTCCTATATTTTTAACGTTCCCAAGTGGACCAATTGGAACGGTCGAAAACAATGCGTTCCAAAACAGTGCACAAAGAAAAGGTTGAAAAACTGAAAAGTGTGCATCGCGACCAGGCTCGCGACTAGTGCTCGCGCTAAAGGTGGCAAATTCCACCAGTGAGTATCGTGATTAAATACCACGACCAGAGCTCGCGGTAGATGCTCACGATGAATGTGACAAAACTGGACCAGTAAATACCGCGACCTAGAGGCGTGACCACCGGTCGCGATACGCGGTCGCGATGGCTAAAAAATTATAAATAAAAATATAGCGGTGAAGCGGTGCCACTTCAAATAGGAGACAGAGCAGATTAGAGAGCAAAAGCTCTCAAACATATCAGCAAACAGAAACAGACCAGAGAACGGGAGAGAAGAGAGAAAAAAGGAGAGAGAAAGAAGACGAAAAGGAAGAAGAAAAGAGAAGGAGAAGAAGGAAAGGAGGAAGGAAAGGGTATCCAGGTTCGGTGTACACTCGTTTTCGAATTTTCAGTTTTCCAGAATATTTCGGAATGATTGAATTTTATTAATGTTGAGTAATTTGAATTATATTGATTATAGTTTATAGTTTGAAATTGATTTTGGAATGATTTGAATAGCGAATTCTCGAAATATAGTTTATATTCAAAATATTGATTGTGAATAATATTATGAATTGATTTTAATACGTTTTGATGCTAATATTGTTATGGAAATATATTGTTGAAGGTGATTTTACTTATATAATATTTGTGAAATGTATCGGAAAATGATTTTGGGGCATTTTGATTCGATATGGAATTATGCAATACGTTTGAATATATTTTTGGATTGATTTGATGTGATTATTGATTTAGAAAAATATTCGTATATTTCCTTTATATGATATTTGATGAAATTTGAATTTCAAAATATATATATATATATATATATATATATGAATTGAATTGAATAAGTTAAAAGTTGAATTCGATGATTCTGAAAAGAAATGAAATATGTTGACATTGGATTTGAGAAAACGTTTTGTGAAATGACTTTGATGTATATGAACATAGATATGGATATAGGAGGTTGACATGTCAATTGGGTTTCTGTCTGAACAGTACTGTGCCGATATACTCTGATGCACCTCTCTATGGATAGTGCAGGCCCCAAGTGTCGGTCCTAGGGTAGGGAGCTTTGATTTGTTTGTGCCACCCTTTGGATAGTACATGCCCCAAGTGCCGGTCTTAGGGTTCTAAAATCTGTTATGGGACATTTAAAGTGGGTGATTCCGTTGGTGTTCCATTCTGATCTGATGTTCGGCGGGTAGCCCCGTTTGTGTGTCCGATGCCGAACAACCCGTAATCCAGTCCGATAACTTATATTATGTATGTCAGGAGCCCAGTATAAAAACTGATTTGTTATATGAAAGCATTTGAGAACTTATAAAGATTGTGTCTGTTGATTAATTTTGAAGACTGTATTTGTTGAGTATATGATTTGATTTGACATGAACCCCATATATGATTTTTATATATATTATTTATATTTTCGATAAATAGAGAAAATTATTTGATATAGTATATTTGTATATACAATTTTGTGTACATCCACTAAGCAATCTGCTTAGCGTGTTGAGTTTTCTCACACGTAGGTAACAGAAGTTCCAAGGGAGACAAAGACAAAGAAGAGTAGAGACTGCAGAAGGAGAGTCCAGAGTCACATCGGTCCTACATATATTTTGGTAGTCCTTTTGTAATAAGTATATATGTTTTGATACAGCATGCATATACAGAAAATGTTTGTACATATTTGAAGAACTTCCGCTGTGTAAATATTTTATTATATGTTTATGTTATTTGAATATTTATAAACTATCTTGCGATCAATTGATTTGGCAAGTCGCACTTGTAACACCCCCTGACCCAAATCCACTCGGACCGAATCAGGGAGCGCTACAATGTACTAAAAACTAACTTTTACTGTAGATAAATATAATATTAAAAAACCTTTGAAAATGGTCCAAAGAATTTAAGAAAATCTTGCCAAAGTTTCCTCTGTTTTTCTGACTTTCCAAAACCTGTTTACAGATAAAAGTTTATAAAATCAACTTCCAAATTCTCAAATCAATTTTGCGCACCCTTCCAATTATAGTGCGACTTACCAACCAATTTATCACAATATACTTTATAAAGATTCACATAACATAAACACATCATAAAATATTTACATAGCGGAAGCTCGTTAAATATTTACAAACAGTTTCTGTATATGCATACGGTATCAAAATATATAACTTAATACAAACAAACTACCAAAATGTATGCAAGGAAAGATGTGATCCTGTCTCTGGTTCTGCAAACTCTACTCTTCTTTCTCTTTTTTACCCTTGGAACCTTTGTTACCTGCGTGCGAGAAAACTCAACGCGCTAAGCATATTGCTTAGTGGATGTACACAAAATCGTATATACAAATATTTGAAATCAATTACAACTATAAATAACAAATAGAGAAACAATATATAAGGCTTATATCAAATCAAATATCCAAAAACAATTAATGCTCATCTCAAATCAAACATATCCAAACACAATTAACAGACATATTTTCTTAATTTTCCAAACGTTTCCAGATAACAAATCAATTTTCAGATTGGGCTCCTGACATATAAAACATAAGTTATCGGACTGGATTACGGGTTGTTCGGTATTGGACGCAAACGGGGCCACTCACCGAACATCAGATCAGAATGGAACACCAACGGAATCACCCGCTGTAAATGTCCCATGACAAATTTCAGAATCCTAGGACCGGCACTTGGGGCCTGTACTATCCAAAGGGTGGTATAATCGGCACAGTACTGTTCAGACAGAAACCCAATTGACATGTCAACCTCCTATATCCATATCTATGTTCATACACATCAGAGCCAAAATATTTTCTCCAATCCAATGTCAACATATTTTATTTCTTTCCGAATCATTTTCCGATACATTTCACAATATAAGATAATTTAAGTCACTTTCAACAATCTATTTTCATAACAATATATTTCCATAACACGATTCGAACCAAATCGTATTCAAATCATTTTGCAATCAGTTTCAAACTATCCATTCTACTCAATAGACTTCAAATAATTCAAAAACTATAAACTTCGATAATTCCGAATATTTCTGGACAACTGGAAAAATTCGATTATTCGGAAAGAAATAAAATATGTTGACATTGGATTGGAGAAAATATTTTGGCTCTGATGTGTATGAACATAGATATGGATATAGGAGGTTGACATGTCAATTGGGTTTCTGTCTGAACAGTACTGTGCCGATTATACCACCCTTTGGATAGTACAGGCCCCAAGTGCCGGTCCTAGGGTTCTGAAATTTGTCATGGGACATTTACAGCGGGTGATTCCGTTGGTGTTCCATTCTGATCTGATGTTCGGTGAGTGGCCCCGTTTGCGTCCAATACCGAACAACCCGTAATCCAGTCCGATAACTTATGTTTTCTGGGTGATTTGATGGACTTACCATTTCATGAGTTCGATGTAATATTGGGCATGGATTGGTTAACCAGACACCATGTTATAACTGATTGTAGTTTGAAGCGAGTAATGCTTAGATTAGCAGATGGTACAGAAGTGATAATGGTGGGTGATAGGAGGGATTATCTCTCTAATGTTATCAAAATATATAACTTAATACAAACATATGACCAAAATGTATGCAGGAAAGATGTGATCCTGTCTCTGGTTCTGCAAACTCTAAAAAACTGGAAATTCGAAAAATTCGTGTACACCAAACCTGAAAGCTTCCTCCTTCTCCTTTCCTTCTTCTCTTTCTCTTTTCTTCTTCTTCTTCTTCTTTTCTCCTTCTTCTTCTTCTTCTTTTTCTTCTTTCTCTCTCCTCTCCTCTCCTCTCTTCTCTCGTTCTATGTTTATGTTTCTGTTTCTGTGTTTGTTGAATGATTTTGAGAGCTTTTGCTCTCTTTGGACCGGCACTTGGGGCCTGTACTATCCAAAGGGTGGTATAATCGGCACAGTACTGTTCAGACAGAAACCCAATTGACATGTCAACCTCCTATATCCATATCTATGTTCATACACATCAGAGCCAAAATATTTTCTCCAATCCAATGTCAACATATTTTATTTCTTTCCGAATAATCGAATTCAATTGCAATACATTTATATGTTTGCAAATTCAAATTTCATCAAATATAATATAACGGAAATATACGAATATATTTATAATTCAATAATCATTGAAATCAATCCAAAATAGACTCAAACGTATTTCATAATGCCGTTTCGAATTTAATTACGTTTCGAATTAAATTGTTCCGAATCATTTTCCGATACATTTCACAATATAAGATAATTTAAGTCACTTCCAACAATCTATTTTCATAACAATATATTTCCATAACACGATTCGAACCAAATCGTATTCAAATCATTTTGAAATCAGTTTCAAACTATCCATTCTACTCAATAGACTTCAAATAATTCAAAAACTATAAACTTCGATAATTTCGAAAATTTCTAGACAACTGGAAAAATTCGAAAACTCGTATATATCGAACCTGAACTATATTCGATAATCAATATAATTCAAATAACGCAAATTTAATCAATTTCAATCAATCTGAAATATTCTGGAAACTGAAAAAATTCCAAAACATGTATATGTCAAATCGAAACTATAATCTATAATCCATATAATTCAAATAACTCAGAAACTCTAAAATTTGACAATTCCGAAAATTTCTGGAAAACTGAAAATTCGAAAAATTCGTGTACACCAAACCTGAAAGCTTCCTCCTTCTCCTTTCCTTCTTCTCTTTCTCTTTTCTTCTTCTTCTTCTTCTTTTCTCATTCTTCTTCTTCTTCTTTTTCTTCTTTCTCTCTCCTCTCCTCTCCTCGCACTAAATTTGGAAAGGTGCGCAAAAGTGATTTGAGAATTTAGAAGTATTGATTTTATGAATTTTAATTGTAAACAGGTTTTGGAAAGTCAGAAAAATAGAGGAAACTCTGACAAGATTTTCGGAAATTTATTTGGACCACTTTTAAATGTTTTTAATATAGTTTTAAATTATGGTTATATAAAAGTAAAACAGAGATTTCGGTATATGGTAGCGCTCCCTGATTCAGGTCTGAGTGGATTGGGTCAGGGGATGTTACACCCCTTGACCAGACCCGCCTAGACCGAATCAATGAGCGCTACCCGTTTTCAAAACTTTTCTGATTTAAGTTAAAATAATAACTTTAAAACTATATATTATATTTTAAGAAACGGTCAAATCGAATTTGATAAAAATTTTGCCAGAGTTTCCTCTATTTTTCTGACTTTCCAAAAACCTATTTAATAAAATAACAATTTCCACAAACATACACTTCAAAAATCCATATTAAACATTTTGCGCACCCTTCCAATTTTTGGTGCGACTTTTCCAATAATTTAAACAAAACAAATAAATAAATGACAATTCAAAAATAATAAATTACATGCTTTTATACAACATTAACTTTTAGAAAAATATTTACAGAACTTAATATTTACAAACTTTTACATTTCTTTGTATATGTATGCTTAACATATATATAAGTATAAAGTAAATAATAATTACCTAAAAACTTCTGAAGTGATGTGACTCTGGTTCTTTTCTCTGCAGGTGTCACTCTTCAATCTTTATCTTCTCTTGAATCTTTCCTACCTACGTGCGATAAAACTCAACGCACTAAGTAAATTTTGCTTAGTGGGTGTACACTAAATATATTTACAAAAATCCTATAATAACATTTATAAATATATTTTCACAAAATTAAATATCAAATGCATATCGAAACATAATATTTAATTAAATATCAAACGAATTATGTTCCATAATCATATAAAAGGAGTAAAACTCTATTCCATAATTTCATAATTTTTTTTTTCATGTACAATCAGTCATTTTCAATCCAGGCCCTTGATATACTTAACATAATTTACTGGACTGGAATATGGGTTGTTCGACGTTATGTACTCGATGCCTGTCCGTCGAACCTAAATCCATATAAGTTCCCAATTCGACATCGGACCCTCAATGACTACCCGTCGAATGGTATCATATGCATCTATTTCTGACATTGATCACTCGGTGTCTGCTGTCGGAAATGTCTTATATCAACTCCCTACTCTAGGACTGGGCACAGTGCCTGCTCAAAATCCATAGGGTGGTACATAATAATAATAATATCGGTACAATACTGTTGAAATAACCCGGCTGGTATACCAACCTCCTATATTCGTTTTCTATGTTCAATATCCTAAGGCCTTTTTAGTTTTCCAGTTCACAAAATACACATATTCAATTCCAATTTCAAATCATTTCTTTTCATTCGAAATCATCAAATATAATTTCTAAACGATAGTTTTCAAATTAACAATATATATATATATAGAAACATGATTATTTTCAAGATTACATAGACTTCCATCAATAGAAATCATAAAGTTTCATCAATAACTATATCAAAATAATCAAAAAATAATTTTTAAACCTAATTCACAATTCAATTTATTTAAACATATGATAAAAAAAATTCGATTATATATATATATTCATGAATCATAAACTTTCATCAAAATAACTCGCAAACATTATTCGAATATCATTTTTGGAATTAAATACTCAAAACATAAAAGTTTTCAGAAATTAGTGTACACCAACCTGGGCAATTTTCTCAAACCTTTTTTCCTTGGATTTCTTTTCCTTAGGATTCTTCTTTTTCTTCTTCTTCTTCTTTCTTCTTTCTTCTTTCTCTCTCGGCCGAAGTCTTCTTCTCCCTTTCTTTTTTTTCTTGTTCTTTTCTTCTCTTGCTTTTCCACCGCCTCTCTTCTTTCTCTCTCACTTTTCTTCAATTCTTTTTTCCTTCTTCTTCTTCTTCTTCTTTTTTCTTCTTTCTCTCTCGGCCAAAGCCTTCTCCTCCCTTTCTTTTTCTTCTTCTTTTCTTCTCTTACTTTTCCACCGCCTCTCTTCTTTCTCTCTCACTTTTATTCAATTCTTTTTTTTTTTTACTTCTCCTTTAAATCCAATTTCACCACTTGGCACCATATAAATTTTCCAATAATTATCATTTTGCCCTAATTTTTTAATAATTGTCATTTTGCCTTTTGATTTATCAAAATCATAAAGTGACCACCAATATAAATTTAATCACATAAATTTGATCAACAATCTTTTAATTTACAAAACTAATCCACCAATCACATTCCATCTCAATAATTATTCCGAAAATATTCCACACTTATCCAATTACTAAATTGACTTTACCAATGTTCAATTGAACCCATTATCATCCAAATGCACCATGAAAATAATATTTCTAATGGGAGTTAAATCGGTTAAAATCACTATTCGTTTATACACTATATATTGAATATATATATATATATATATACTTTCCACCAATTTAAATTACATACTTAACTTTTGTATGTTTAATAACAATTAATAATAATTCAAGGATATTTATCATATTTAAAAAAAATTAGGAGTGTTACAGAACCTCCATGGATCTCTAATGGATTATGGTTTTTTTTTAAAATCTTAAGTTTTTTTAATTAGTTTTTAATTTATACGTAATTTTTAATTTTTTTTTATTTTGAATAAATCTCCACATCCACTTGGATGGTGGAGATATAGATTTATTTTATTAATTTTTAGTTTTTTTATTATTAATTTTTTAATTAGGGATATTTTGGTCTTTTTTGCACTTTTAAAACGGTAAACGATCATCTTTAAAGGTCAACACTAATGGCTGGGGAGTTAACTGTTGGATTTTTAATAAGTTGATTATGTCTGTAAAAAAACTAAAAAACCTCAAGTAGGTTGATTGTAATTTGTCTTTTTTTATTTTAGTTTTTAAAATTTTTAATTTTTTAATTAAGGATATTTTGGTCTTTTTACACTTTTAAAACGATCAATGGTCATCTTTAACTGTCAACGGTAACAGCAGGAGGGTTCGCTGTTAATTTTTCATAAAGTTGTTTCCGTCTATAAAAGAGTAAACCTCAGGTAGGTTGGCTATAATTTGTCCTATAAGGCAAATGGAAAAAAGTTTCCTCAACTTTCAACTATTGTTGGATGTATAGACCAAAATCGTTTATTCAAAAATATCCTTTGGAGACTGACGGCCATTTGCTCTCTTGTTTAGATGGTAAGGGTAAACTTATAATTCCATTACAATAATTAAAAAATATTTATGAAAAGAAAAACCCACTCACTCCCCTTCCTCCCTCTCTCCCCTTTTTCTATCTCCTTTTTCCCATCTTTCTCTATCATTTTCTCTTTTCCCTTTCTCATTTCCTTTTCTTTGTGGTGTTGATTGTTGGTGGTCGGCGCGACAGTTGAGGTTATTGATCGATGACGATTTGGGATCTCTACCGCACACTGGAGATCGTGCCTAATGCAGCGGTCCATCGTGCGATGGAGACTGGAGATCCATGCAATCTCCATCGCACGGTGGAGATCTCAAATCTCCATTGCTTGATCATGTTCTGGATATCCATCATTTGTTTTCATAAATATTTTATAAAAGTAAAAGTTGTATATTTCTTTTATCAAAGGAGTTGTATTTTTTTATTAATTTTTTTAAAAGATAAATAATTTAAATGGCATAATAGTCTTTTTAATAGTCAAAGTACAATCAACCTAATGGAATTCTATCGGTGTTAGATTTTATGGGATTTTTCTCGAATAAAACGATTTTTTGGTCTATGTATCCAACAATAGTTGAAAGTTGAGGAAAAGTTTTTGCATTTAACCCTATAAATTAGAAGAAATTCATACTTTTGGCTTTCACTTATTGCTCTTATAAATTTATCACTTTTTTGTTTTTATCAACATTTGCCACTGAAGTTACAAAAATACCCCCAGCAATAGCTAACAAACTCATTTTCTCTCTCCCCCCATCCTCACTCCTTATCTTCTTCCAACATTAGACATCTCTCTTTTGTTTAGTTGACAAACTCATTTTTTATCTCTCTCCCCTTGCTTACTTCTTATCTTCTTCTAACATCCGACATCTCTATTTTATTATCGCAACGTTTATCTATCTCTCAATGTGTCTCTCTTTTTTTCTCTCAACGTTTGTCTATCTTCCTCCCTAAATTCCCTCCCTGCTAACATTACTTATTACCTAGATCTACAACAACATATAAATTTTCTCTATTTTTCTCTCAACGTTTCTCTCTTTTTTTCCTTAAACTCTCTCACTGTGAACCTCACTTATGACTTAGATCTACAACAACATACATCATACTAGTTGTCCTTAAACGGTGCTCCGCATTTTATCCAACCTTTGTCTCCAATAAATTCTCTCTGCCATGATCGATCTACATATCGAAGCTCGTAGAAGGTAAATCCCTTTTGAAGGTACAAATTTCTCTACATATCTACTATTTCCTAGTATTTTACATGTTTTATCATCCATTTGTTTTTTCTTTTTTTTGTTCTTATTGGTAAGGGTAACACAATGCGTGTTGGTTTAATATTAACACCCAATATTTTAACGCCAAGTCATTCTTTTGGCCAACTTCGTTGTTTCTAGGGTAACGCAGTTGCGTGTAAAATACTTGGCGTGTTATAAGCACCAAATTTTACATCGCAATTTCTACCGCGTAGAACTGAACAAGACAACGAATATGCGTGTGTAAAATAGAATAAGAAAATTTCCGGCGTGTACAATGTATAACCAATTTATACACGACATGATTTGAAATCAAATTGACGTTGCTAGCTTGTGTATTGTATTGTGTTATGTTTAACCAATAAATATACACACTGACTTTTAAGAAATGGTACTCAACTATTTTTTCTCCCTCTAATTCATGCAAAATCGTTGTTTTCAGTCTTTTCCTCCACCTCTCCCTTATTTTTTATTATGTGTATTACGTACCATTAACTCGGTATTGGTAGTATATCGTTTATAGTGGGCATGAAGAACAAGGCAGAGGAGAGGGAAAAAATGAATGAAAAAGTGTATAATTATTATTAATTGCAGTTAGAATAGGTTGGGTAAGCAATTATGCACGTAAGTTAATTTGTTTAAGCAATTATACATGCCAGTGTTTGTGTAAGCAATTATACACGTCAGGCTTTGTGTAATCAATTATACAAGTCAAGCTTTATGTAAGCCATTACAAGATAATCCAATGAATATACACGCTAGCATGTAATAAAGGATAGTAATCTATAATCCAATCAATTTAGACCATTTTTTCTAATTTTTTCCTCCACCTCTCCTTTCTTCTTCATCATGGTTATTACGTACCGTTAAATCGGTGTTGAGAGTATATCGTTTTTAGTGGCCATGATGAAGAAGGAAGCAAAGGGGAGCCAAAAAAAAAATAGAAGAAAAGGTGTACAATTATTAATAATAATTGAAGTTTGAATAGCATGTGTAAGCAATTATACACAACAGAGTTTTTTTTTCTCAACCTCTTCCTTGTTCCTCATCCTATCCATTATGTACCTTTAACTCAGTATCGAGAATATATAGTTTGTATCAGATAGAATGAAGAACGAAGTAGAGGCCGGGGAAAAAATTAAAAAAATGCATTTGCAAATTAGTAATAGAAGTTAGAATAATCCAAATAAGTAATTATACACGTACTTTTAATTTGATTCGATATGACAGCTTATATTGTATTTAAATTTTACACGCTACTTTACAAAAAATTCATATGACAATTTTTAATATGTTACACGTCAAATTTTTAACATTAAGTGTTATATATAATTTTACACATTAATAAAACAGCGTTTTTGATACGATAGTCCTTGCAAGCAATTAACGATAATTATATCCACAACAGTTATCTTATTGGGAACAGACACCCATTAAATCAGTCACTTACTAACTCAACAAAAAACGAAGGGACACATCCATAAATAGTCAATAGTAGGAATTTCTGTCAACCATCCAACTTCCTACAAGACAAAACTTATTCTTACGAATATTTTTACGAAATATTCTTACACATAACACTCATGTATGCGTTGATGTGCTAAACTAAAGTACAATAGTAAATAATGTGTTATTGTTAATTGAATTTAAAATTACTTATTTTTTGTATTAAGAAGTTGCACACTAACATCATTGCTCACCCAAATTGATTTATATTCTAACTCTTTGAAGAAATCCTTATTTGCAATTGTGTTTGTCTCAATGTTTCTCCTACACATTACATTAGCAATAGTTAATTTAACCAAAAAAAAAAAAAGTCGAATTAATTCCGGGGACGAATACTAATGTGTAGACAATTTGTACTTACCGGAGTTGTTCATGTCTTTCCAGAAATTGCATATATTTATTCTTCCGCTCCACCGTTATTCGGTCTGTTATTAAATTGGAGTCAATGTATGGAGACTTCATCTATTGACTGCGTAATCGGATACGCACAACCCGCTCACTACGCTCTGCGCAAGAGTTAATTCATCATCAACATTGGTGGGTTTATTAGGTGGCTCTACGGTTAGGGGTTTTGGTGTAAAAACCGTAGATGCACTTGCTTTGGTTGTGTCTACAAAAGGCTGAAGTGGTAGGGGTTTTCTTTGACAATTGATATAGGTGTGGAAGTCGACGACTGACTCTATTGTACAATATAATTAATGAGCTTGTCAACTTGTTCGACATCAATATTATCCTCCCTACTATCGGCCTCATGTATGATTTTATTACCGTCACCGCCTGCCGTTACATCAAATCCTCCCGTAGCCAGTACGCCGTCATGGGCAGCCGTTCCCTTCTCAACATGAAAGATTGACTCTTCCTCCATTATTTCATGGATGGCAGTTGGTGTTGTGCTGGAACCAAACACATCACACGGGAATTGATAGTCATCATTTGCACCACGATCGGGACCATCTCTGAGTTGATGATCGGGAAAGGTAGGTTCAATCCTTCAAAAACCCTATAATCATTCTAAATATGTTAAATGTTAAAAAAAAAATTAATGGTAAATCCATGAGTGTGTTTGGAAGATAAAAAAATAAATATCAGAAAGTTATGATAAATAAAATAACAATACCGGAGACGACGACGTTTGACGGTCGTCAAGAATCCCTTACAACCTGGTGATGATTCGCTCTTCAAAGGCTGCAAACTCCGCCTTTACCACCTCCTTCACTCCAACCTCAATCTCCTTTTTGACAATCTCCGCAATCACCTTTTGAAGTCATGGATGGAATTCCACAGTCGTTGCCACGTTTCTGGGGGTACAATCCGACCCTTCAGAATTAAGATTTATAAAACATAATACAAGAGTTGACGTGTAAATTATGTTGTAAAAATAAGGACCGAATAGAGCAGGACCGCAGCTAAACTTGATTGAGAAAATAACAATAATGGAGAAGAAAAAAAATAGAAGACACGGATTTTACGTGGAAAACCCCCAAACAAATTAGGGTAAAAACCACGGGCAAGGATAGAAGAATTTCACTATAAAATAATAGGAGTTACACACTCTCATTCTCACTCACTCTTCTCTCTACAATTTGTGTCTTGCTTGAATGATTTTGAAGTGAAAAACTCTCACATATTTATAGTTGAGGAGGATGGCAATTTCGTAATTAAGAGTGGCTCACAATTATTATTTTAAACCACATTCCCACCTACCCACCTACCACATGAATGGTTAGGATTAAATCTCACCTACCAAATGAATGGTTATGATTAGATCTCACCTACCAAATGAATGGATAAGATTACGCCAATTCTTTGGGCTTTTGATTGGGCTAATTTCAACAATCCTTTGGGCCTTTTGTTTGGGCTAATTCCAACAATCTCCCACTTGGAGATTTGATTGAGAATCAATCATATCTCCACACCATTCTTTCTACCTTGCCATTTCCATGCTGCTTAAGTCTCTGCTAGGCCACAAGAGGATCGACACCAGATAAATTTGTCAGCATTGACTGCCTTTGTCAAGTAATCTGCTAGGTTTTCTTTGGTATGAATCTTCTGCATATCCACGGTTCCTTCTTCCACTTTCTCACGAACAAAGTGGTATTGAACTCGAATGTGTTTTGTCTTTGAATGAAATGCCGGGTTCCTTGCAAGATGCAAAGCACTCTGACTGTCACAAAATAGAGAAACTTTCTCTTGTTTGTGCCCGAGTTCCTCCAATAGCATTTTCAACCATACTGCTTCTTTACTAGCTTGTGTAGCTGCGATATATTCTGCTTCTGTTGTTGATGTAGCAACAACCGACTGCAGTTTTGAAACCCAGCTTATAGCTCCGCTAGCAAGTGTAAACATATAACCCGTGGTGGATTTGCTTTTATCCAAATCACCTGCATAATCTGAGTCAACATATCCACTAACAATAAAGTTTGATCCTCCATAACACACTACGGTATCTATAGTACCCTTTATGTATCTTAAGACTCTTTTCACAGCATTCCAATGCTCTCTCCCATAATTTGCCATGTACCGACTAACCACTCCCACTGCATGTGCAATGTCCGGCCTTGTACAAATCATTGCAAACATTAGGCTACCCACTGCTGATGCATACGGCACTCGAGACATCTCCATCTTCTCTTCTTCATTGCTAGGACTCATACTGGAAGACAACTTGAAATTAATAGGAAGTGGGATAGAAATTGGCTTACAGTCTTGCATGTTGAAACGCCGCAAGATCCTTCTTAAATAAGTTTTCTGAGAAAGCCAAATCTTCCTATTATTTTTGTCTCAGTAAATTTGCATCCCTAGAATCTTGTTTGCTGGTCCCAAGTCCTTCATTTCGAACTCCCTAGCCAACTGTGCCTTTAATTCTTTGATACGATCTTTGCTGGGGCCTGCTACCAACATGTCGTCTACATACAACAGCAAGATAATGAAATCGCTTTCACCAAACCTCTTGAAATATGCACAAGGGTCTGCATTAAGTCTGTTGTATCCAAGGCTTATCATGAAGGAATCAAATCTCTTGTACCAACACCTTGGCGCCTGTTTGAGACCGTACAGAGATTTGTTTAACCTGCAAACCAAGTTCCCTTTTTCTTTTTCTTCAAACCCTTCTGGTTGGAGCATATAAATTTCTTCTTCAAGATCTCCATGAAGAAAAGCAGTTTTAACATCTAACTGCTCCAGATGTAAGTCAAATGTAGCACAAATTGCCAGGATTACTCTAACTGTTGTAAGTTTGACCACCGGAGAAAATATCTCATTAAAGTCAATGCCTTCTTTCTGAGCATATCCTTTTACCACCAATCTAGCACGATACCGCTCCACTTGATCATTGCCATTACGCTTGATCTTGTAGACCCATTTATTTCCAATGGGCTTTCTTCCTTGTGGTAACGGCACAAGTTCCCAAGTTTTATTCTTATGAAGAGCTTCAATTTCTTCTTGCATTGCTGTCATCCACTGAGATGCATCTGAACTATTCATTGCCTCTTGAAGAGTTGATGGCTCTCCATCCTCTGTTAGAAGACAAAATGCGATATTGCTCTCATAACATAGTCTGAATGCCAATCTGGTCGTTTTGTTAACCGACTTGATCGACGAATCTCTGGTGCTTG